>BRZM01000014.1:2187521-2253778 GCA_033238685.1 Lates japonicus
ATGAAACATTTCAATTCCATGCTGCAACAGACTTTATGGTCTATTTGCCCATGCATTCCCCCTCCAGATCTCTCGGTAGGCACGGAGTGGGGAGGCTGTTGGGTTTTCCTTGTTGTCCAGACAAATAAGTATAATGAACCACGCATTCTCTTGGTGCTTTGTTTTGTTTAACATCAGACAGCTGAGTGACTTTAGTAACAGTGTTCTGGGCTTCTTCCGTTGATCGAGCAACCACTTGGTGCTGTATCCTCTGTGGCGCTCTTTCGGTCCTGAGAGCATACCCTGCGTTGCAAATAACGGAATGTATAGCCAGAAATATAATCCTACTAGAATGGAACTAAAGGCAATGCTTTTCTTTTCTTTGTTTCTATGGTGCTGTCATGTGGAATATTTATATACCAAGTACACCATACCAGTGTCTCATAACCCGCTGCGACTCCCAAGCTTCACAATTAAAATTCTCTCTTCCGCATTGAAGAACTGGTTTGGCCGTGGAATAATAGTCTCCTACATCTCTCCTACATTTTAGATGTTCACTTTGAAAATCTGTCAGCCATATTTTTAACAGTAAATCTCTGCTCTAGTAATGGCTTCATAGTTTCTTCCCACAATATGCTATTTCCATTACACCTGCTTTCAATAAAATTAATGGTCACCGACTGCTTCGGTCTAATACATCCAACCTTTACTTTTATTCCCCAAGTACTGCCTATACGCGCATCATCGCCATCAGCTCTCCAGAAATTAATGGTAGCCGTATATCTCCCTGTGGGCCGGGTTTGGCGTTAATTCCTGTTGCTCGCCTCTAAACATACTTTCTACAGGAAAGTTCTTTTCTTTGTTCAATAATGAGAATAGGAAATAACATACAATCGCGTCTGAAACAGAACCACTCTCATCAACTAACCTGGTGCAGTGAATGACCTGAAAAGCTCTCGATTTACGATACAACAAATTTCTCCTGCCAATGAGCCTAGAATGATATCTTAGTAGCAGCTAACAAATAATATGGATATGTTTTCTCTTGTTCTTTTTCTCTTGGATCAAATGGATGTAATTCAACTACACACTTTTTTTATTCAAATTTGGCTGCATAACATCCATTTATTTATAATTAGCAAATCTGTGGCCATAACTTAGGTATCCTGGGCACCATCATGGTTCCTCAGTCATATCACACCCACAAGCAGGTGATGACAGCCAGTTATTTAGCAGTTCCTTCAACTCCATACAGGTAGGTGGCAAAATCTCTCAAATGAACTTATTTTTGATTCTGCTCGTCATCATTATTTCTCAATAAATAGTTTGGGCGTGGCTCTGTCTCCTTCCGCCACTTCTTCCTGCGTGGCGCGGGGAGGTGAGGTGGTGATATGGTGGAGCATTTTGGCGTCTAAACGTCTATGTTCAAAATCACATTTCTTCATTCTGCCATTCCATATGTATGTGTATGTATGTGTAACCTTCTTCCCCATCCCTAATCAGGCTCATCCTAATCCCTGATGTTTCTTGAACATCTTCATTCTATTGTGTATAATGATTAATCTATCTCTGAATTCCTTATATATGCAGCATTTATCGTCAAAGTGTGTCAGGCGGTATTCACCAAAATTATCTCCATTCATCGCTGCACCTGCAGTGTCTGGCCTGGCCAACAGACTAATCCTCCCAGTGGGAACTTGGTGGTGTGTGCATTGCCACTGCTGCTGCATTGGACGATGGTTGGCGACATGGCAACCTGTGGTCTCTGGAACTCAGTTTACCGTCTTTGGGATGGGGCTGGAGCATCTTTCAAAATAGGGTTTTAGGGACATGATCAGGATGTTTCACTAAGATTCATATGTTTCGGGTCTTGGGTTGACAGGTCATGTATGCACTCAGCGCTGTTGGGTCACTGACCTCATTGTCGTAATTCAGCAAATGGTTTGAGGTGGCTTTTTCACTTTGTGACCTTGGACGTAATCCATGGCCATTCAGAGATGGTCATTGTGACCCATAAGGTGTTTTGCTTACCAATCTGGATCTCTGGGACTGGTGTGCGTGTGGGTTTCCAGAATAGTCAGGATCAGTATCTGGCGCAGCAATCGACCGGTCAAGTCACTGAGATGACAGCACACCCCCTCTGCTGTTTTATATGAACAGTAACTGAAGCTCTATTGCTGTATCTGCATGACACTGCTGTCACACCATTGTGATTTGTGTTGCATGGTAAAACAGATGTACAGTTATTTCCTAATAAAGTCTTGGTTTGTATTATTTCAGGCAGGCAGCCTCCATACCTGGATGTGGTGGGAGGACCTGGAGCAGGATTGGCAATCTCAATCACGTGGCGGGACATGGGATGGACTCTGTTAAAAATCATTGGCTGGAGATGAATCTCATCCTCTCTTTAGGGTTGTTGTCAGGTTGGAGATAATCTATGACCTGATTACTCTAGTTCAGATTTAGCCACATAGATCTGGGAGTCTAGAGGATTGTAACTCCTGGCTGGCCACTATATTTTTCTCAAGTGAATGCTGTCGTGGGCTCAGGTGGTTTTGGGTGTTTTACTGTCGTCCGGTCGTCCACTCTAATCATTTATCATCCTCTGTCTATCACTGGGTTTTAAATGGGTAAATTTCGTGTTTGTTTCATTGTGATTCCTTCTCAGGAAAGTCTGGAAGTTTGGGTTTAGCATGAACCCGACGAACCCTGAACTCAGAATTGATTTGTGTGTTCTTAAATACTGAAAGAATGGGAGGGCGAGATGACAGGGACAGCAGGTGAAGATGGAAGGGGAGGCATCCTCAGGAGTGGGCAGTTTGCTGTTGGGGTTAACGCAGGAGACAGAACAAGTGTGGGGCTGGCACTGGGTCATAGGCACAGGAGCATGAGGTTAGCTGGGAACATGAGACAGTACAGCTACTCAGTGAGCCAGGGCATGGCTACTACACAAGGTGGGCTATATGGAGGTCTGTGGGAGGGAAAGGTGAGCTGGGGTTTTTGAGCAGAAGAGTACACTCTCAGAAATGAAATGCTGTATTTACCTAATCAAGTTATGTCAACCGGTCCCACAAAACTTGGTTGTTTAAATGGGAAAAGTAATATATGAGTAATTGGAACAATGTTTTAAGTAAGTCTAACCAAATTATGTTAATTAAATGCTACATCAAGGAGTTACATTGAATTGACTTAACATCATTGCCTTAGATGTACTGGCAACAGGTTCATTTAACTTGACACGATGAAGCTGAATTTACTAAACACAAATGAGCTTTACTAATGTTCTAGGTTTGTGTTTATTTTACTTAATACCTGAACCCTAGTTGCTCTGTTTAATTCTGCATGTCAAATAAATACAACTTAGGTCACTTTAAGTCACCTAACTTTATTAAACTCACATTTAGAAAACTGTCAAACATGACATATTTTGCTAAAAGGTTGTCAAGGTACATTCCATTGACTGGGGCTATCACGATGTAAACAAAATTTCTTCTGGTACTTAATACATACCATGTATACATATAAAATAAAATGACAACACAAAAGAGCTACCATTTTACAAAAAGTGAAAATGTACTTCAACCTATAATATATCCAAAATAAAGAAAATCAACAAATACATAACAAAATGATTTAAAAAAAATTTGGTTTGTGAATCTATTTTCACTCATTGGCTCATCATCTAAAAAGGAATCCCTTTTAAATGTTATACTCCCCCACCTAAATCATTTGAAATTAGCCTTGACAAAACTGGCAAGAACCTCCAACACAAGCACAATGTGTCTCAAATAACTGAAAGGGTTGCCTGCCCGAAGAAATTAACAGCAAGGCAATTACCTATAACGTCATTTACACTTCCCACTATGTTCCAGTCATTTTCAAAACAAACAAACAAAAACACATCAGAAAAAAAAAAAAATCCTCTTGTAATACCAGCTGGCTCTTGTTTACCGTGCCAATCAATTTTAAGCTGTTGCACTAGCATCAGTGACACTTAATACTTCCTGATTGCCATTTCACATTAAAATCCTTCCTCTAAAGTGAGGGTTTCAAGACTTTCGTGTGAAAATTTTGGGGAGGAAGTGCTTACTTTTCATGGTAACTGACATGGTTATTAAGTGGGGTGCCTGACATGACTCCCGCTGTGCTGATTAATTTAGCGCTGAAATCAAAAAAATAAAATTAGTTTTTGACAACAACACAGCATTGTTAAGAGGTTTAGTTTGTATGAACAATGGAATAAGGAAAAATAGAAATAACATCTAACCTCTAATAAATGCCTGTTTAAAGAACAAAGAAATCTTCACATTAAATATCAAAGTTGTTGCCCATGCTAATGTCCTCCATCCATCTATCCAAATTTTTTTTTTCTCCAGCAAGTATTCTGAAAACAAAACTTGCTCAATTTACAGTGACAAATGCTCTGAATGTGGATCACAGGTGAAAACCTCAAACAGCACAATCGTTACCATCAAACAAAATGTGGTCTTTAGATTGCTCATTGTTTTGTCCAGCATTATTCCAAAGACTCAGTTTTTTCCTCTGCACCTTACGAGTCAACAGGTCAAGTCTGATCTATCACAGGAGATTTGACTCATGCATTTTGTTTTGTTGAGGGCCTGCATCTGAACAGAATCCAACTCCATCACTTTGTGAAGAAATCAGCATGTGTATCATAACTGAAAACTTGAAGGAGCACAACCATTACAATGAATCAATATTCTGTCTTTTGACTGCTCATTGTTTTATCCAGTATTAGTCCAAAATCCAGTTTTCAGTGAGGTCCAATTCCAGGTCCAATCTTGTCTGCTATAGGCGATTTCACTCATGCAGTTTGTTTTTGAGGACTTGCACCTTTGTCAAGTCAAATTTTATTTATATAGCGCCAATTCACAACGCAAGTTATCTCAAGGCACTGTACATATAGAGCAGGTCTAGACCGTGCTCTTTATCTTATAAAATTTACAGAGAGAAACCCAACAGATCCCACCATGAGCAAGCACTAGGCGACTGTGGCAAGGAAAAACTTAGCACTTAAAACTGAGCTTGTTCCCATCCAATCCCATCAGCACTTCCTGAAGAAATTCGAAGGTGTATCTAAGGTCCTTGGTCCTTGGTCCTCAAGTTTAGACTGTAGATCAAGCCAAACAGGACTGCACACCCTTTTGCCACATCTCCTAGATCTTGCAGCACTGTGCATTCTTCAATGATGATACCAACATCCTCCAGTGTATCTGTAGCATCTGCTCCCTCATGTCGCATAGTGTAGACACCCAAAAGCACTTTCTCCATTTCTCTCACTGCACCAGAATCAATATCCTCAAAATGGCAAGAAAGAATTAGAATTAATTATTCATCCATGATGCATAATAATAAATGGCCCTTGTTTTGTCCAAATAACTGTACAAACCTTTCACATATTCAGCCATGAGAGGTTTATTGTTTGCAAGTTATTTTTCATTAATATTTGCCTATTTTTTACACAATAAGGCTGGTGATTGCCTGTATTTTTCTGTCAGTAAATCCCATGAATTTATTAGTCTGTAGTTTTGTTGTAAATATACTGCAGTGCCCATATAATCATTTTAATTCAATTCAATTCAATTTTATTTATATAGCGCCATATCACAACAAAAGTCATCTCAAGGCACTTTTCATATAGAGCAGGTCTAGACCGAACTCTTTAAAATAGGTATTTACAGAGAGAGACCCAACATATCCCACCATGGGCAGCACAAAACTTCCTTTTAAGAGGCGGAAACCTCGAGCAGAACCGGACTCAGGGTGGGCGGTTATCTGCCTCGACTGGTTGGGTTAAGAAATTTTAGCTCTGTACACCACAATGATTTTGAAATGAAACAATACAGATGTACTTTAAGACTATGTTGGCTTAAATTTTAGGGTTCTGTCAAAGGTATTTTATGAACTACATAGTTTTTTTCATGAGATTTGCTCATAATAAGAAAAATACAGAAAATGATCAAACTTACCATTTAAAATGAAAAAAGACAGTGGCTTATAGCCAGCTAAGCTATTGTAGTTTGGCGAGCCAGAGAGAAATCAAAGAACAGGGAGAAATTGTGAAAATGCTGCCCATTACTGTTTGGCTGCTGATCCAATTGAGTAACTCGTTTTCTTTGCTATTTTTGAAACATTTGATCCTGCATTGTCAGCACTGACCATATCAATTTAGCATAGCATGCAAATACGAGTTCTTACTCTTCATGACTGAAGAAGTTGCTAAGCCTATACATCAGCCAGATATTTTCAGTATAAGCACAGATAGATTTGTTGAATTAAAATATACATGTACATTTGTTCAATTGTGCAATGGTTGATAAACACTGTTGAAACTTACCAAGTGCTCCTTAACAAGGCCAACAGGCTCTTCATTCAAGTAGACACATAATGCCTTTAGTATGCATTCCCGTCGTACTTTTCAACACTGGGATTCTGTGGGAAAACAGATTCAGAACAGGTCTGTCTAAATGCACCAAAGGTTCCAGACATACTGTAGGGCCGTGCTTCTCAAATAGTGGGGCGCGCCCCCCTGGGGGGGCTCGGAGCAATGCCAGGGGGGCGCGTGTGACCCCAGGTATACATACGAAGTGTATGTAGCGCTTGGCTTCACTGTGACTACGGTGGGAGACGAGGAAAGACCGGTATGTTTACTGTGTCTAAAAATGTTGGCAGCGGACAGCATGAAGCCAAATAAATTAACTTAAAGACATTACACCCCAATCACGCTGATAAACCGCTTGAGTTTTTTCAGCGAAAACGTGTCGAATATTGCCAACAATCGTCCCGCTTTGTGAATGTTGATAAAGTTATTCTTTGTTGTAAGTTGATCTATATTTCTTTATTTTTTTGTTTTCTTTAATATTAATAAGGATACAATGTTATGCAGAGGTGTACTTATAACAATTTTATAGACAAATGATACTATTTACAGTCGCAGCGGAGAGTTGGGGGGGCGCGAAATGTTTACTTCTTCCTGGGGGGGGCGTAACAGAAAATAATTGAGAAGCACTGCTGTAGGGTAATAAGATAGCATTAAAAATACTTTGTTATTGAAGGACCTTCTAGGAAAGAGGCAAAGTTGTGAAAGACAGTAATATTAAAACAACAACCAAAAAAAAGACAATTCTATAAATATAATTTGATCGTTTTTAAATCACATTTTCTGTAAGTTACTTGAACAAAAAAAACAAAAAACACATTTGTCAAATTACACCCGGGACACGCTGCCTGCTTTGCGAGTGCTTCCTTAGGAGACGTTGTCGTGCTTTCCACCTGATGCATTGCTGACATAATTAAAACCCAGGAAAAAAGTGAAAGGTGTCTGTTTATGTAATATTATTGGTATGCTATCATTACGACTATCCTTGGGAAAAGCATGCATCACCGGTGAAAAATCTCCACATGGCTCGCACCAGCCAGGAGGCTCTGCAGCAGCTCTTCCCTATTGACAGTAACGTCTATATGAAAACAACATCGGCTGCCAGTCTTGCGCATGCAACGCGGCACGTATCCCGCGTGTAATTATATTATTTCAAGACTTCAATTATAATGCTGCAGCCTGATGTATTTCATTCATGTTCAAGGTCACAGTTACCTGTGGCTATGCGTGACATTATCAGGCTAATATTAGCTATAAAAATCAAATCCCCAACACACGACAAACACAAAACACAAACTTAACAAAACTCACACAGACGACTCAACATGTCGATACTGCAGCTTTCAACACAAACGCAAGTGAAAAAATATCACAAAACAGTGTGCAAATTGAGCTAGCAATAAACTGTTTTTAAACTCTATAAAAATATACAACCGACTGCATAAAGACTGATAAATACTTATAATCGTTTGTCAGAAATGTACCATTTCATTCCATATTAATAAATAAAACGATGTACTTACCAAATCTTTGACGGATGGTAACTGATTTTCATGAGGGCACAGAGCACGTAGAAAATGGCGTCCGTCTTCCCTGGGCTCGCAAGTACTGCGCATGTGAGCGCGCGAACCGGAAAGCACTTCAGATCAAAGACTAGTATGTTGGAAGTGAGATAGTTATGTTGATTTGAATCTGTGGGATTTTGTAGCCCTGACATCTCATATTATTATTTTAATGCAATGAAACCTGCTTAAACATAACACATAAAAAAAAAAATGTAATGCAAACAACATCAGCATTTCATTTCTTAGAGTGTAGATGGATTGATTGGGAGGGTTCAGAGACTGAACCAGGAACCAGTTGAGGCAGAAACAGAACCATAAACATTAGTTCCACGTCTTTCCTCCCACCTCCACCAGATTAAATTAGTTAAATAAAAATTTGTCTATTCTTAAAAATAGATGTTGACTATCGAGGTTATGGAGTCATTTAGATAGTTCCTTTGAGAGTCCGTTTTAACTTCAATTGTTCACACTGACACAGAGGTGTCACCTCCTGTGCAGTCCATCACATTTTAACTATAAAAAAGGAATCAAATATAAATCAAATCAACTCGTATTACATGAAATACATCACTTTCTTATTTAATGCTAGCTTATTACTAACTTGTATTAGATCATGAAATACATTATGAATTTACCACCAACCATGAACACAGCATCCGTGAAACAGCACTTACACCAAAATCACTCATTGGCTTAAATGTGGGATTTTTTTCACAACAAAATTATGAGAATTGCTAAACATATCAAGTTTAAATAAATATAGCCATGTGTATGTAACTTATTTAGCCTCTAACAAAGTAACTACCTTGTGAACAGGTCTTTCAAGGTGAAATACTCTAATGAGGGGTTTTCACTTTTCATGTGTGGTGTCACAGCAGCTTCAGCTTTCACACCATGCCATCTGCACTAGGGTGAGCTTCCACAACCCTGGCGAGCTTCCACTCTTTTCTTGATGTGCTGTCATCTTGTAGAATCACAATGTCATCCACTTGTGAATTTTGTGATGTTTTTTGCCATTTCTGTTGCTGTTGGAGGTTCAGCAGGTACTCTTGCTTCCATCTTTGCCAGAATTCATTGGCTAAGAACTGCACTCTTCTCGACCCTTCTCGAGATAGAGGTCCTCTTTGCAGAACTGTCCAGGAGGTGGCAGAAGGATGGATGATTTCATAGTTAGTATGTGGTTGGGAGTAAGAGGTTCTGGACCAGTAGGATCATGAAGGTGTTGAACACTTAGTGGCCTGATGTTGATTATGACTATTGTTTTGTAGAGAAATATCCTCAGAGTCATGGTGTCAAGTCTGCTTGCCGAATTGTCAATCATATTGGTCAGAATGCTTCATATCGTTTGCATAACGATGTTCTCAGACTCCACCCATATGGCTGGCTGATGGGACATTCAGTACAACACAGCCAATTTCTTGTTTACGCTCTTGATCCATTCACATGAGCAGTTCAGAAAACTCTCTCCTAGCACCCATGAAATTTGTTCCCTGATTGCACCTCAATTGGCACACAGGTCCTCTGATAGCCACAAAGGTTCGAAGTGCATTCATGAAGGAATCTGTTATCAAGTTCTTTAATGATTCTATATGTACCGCTCTAGAGCATAAGCAGGTAAACAACAATCCATATCATTTCAATTCCTTTCTTCCTTCCTTAACAATGAAAGGGCCAAAACAATCAAGTTTTTCTCTTTTCCTCTTCAGGCGGAAGATCCTGTTGCCAGAGAAAGGTTGGTCCTTTCAGCCAGTTAGATTCTTTCAGCTGAACTGCATATGGATGATTCTCTTCACCCGACAGTTGTTGACAGTTACAGCTGATCAGAAGGCCTACTTCACAAAACAAGCGGAAACTTGTCTGCCAGTTCCAGATGAGGCCATTTTAGTGCCGTTTCAGAAGTTGGGATGTGCAACCTGTTTGCTCAAATGAACTCTTGTGTGAAAACAGATGGCAATGGGATTCTTGTCACTTGTAGATTTGTCAGCTTCTGACAAGGGTATGACCGTGAACCTTGCAGATATTGTAGATAGCCGAAAACTCACATTCTCTTTGTTTGTGTTAATGTCTTGGGCCACTTCATCTTGGATGAAGGTTGTTTGCTCTGCATGTATAACAGTGCATATGAGGACTTCTGGGAATTTTTTGGATAAGACCTAGACTGGTATGATTGAAGATGTTTGTGTGCTTGGACCCTCTTGTATGACTCTGTTGGTAGTTGCTGTTGCAGTTATTTCCTTTGTGTCTACTCTGTCCTTTGAGCTCCTTGGAGGCCTTTGATTTTTTTTTAACTTGTCATCATGCAAACATGTTGGATGTCTCTTCTGACACATTTCACATGTACTCTTTTTATCACACGACTTGAAACCAGTAGAGGTTGAGGAATGACTGGGGGACCCAAAGCATGGAAGACTTGTGAAGTGACTGAGGATTGAGGTATGAATGCAGGACTTGAAGAATATAGGGCCTTAGTTGCGACTGGCAGAGACTGAGGTATGAATGAGGGACTGGAAACATAGATGGGTTGGGTTGTGACTGGAAGGATTGTGAGCTTTGGCATTGTCAGCTTGAGGTTCTTCTGCTAGTCCAGCACTATGCTGCAAATCAGCTGCTTTGAAGTTTTCTTCAGCTTGTGCATAGACCCTTATTCATGCTCTCGCAGCATTCAACTTCTTTACCTCTTCCAGCCATTCTAGCTTTCTACACTTCTTTTGTATTGCTTGTTGTCTAGCTAGTTTCTCAGATTCAAATCATGCTAGCTGTTCCTTATCTTTCTCCTCTAGCCTTTGCAGCTCTGTTGCTTCCCTTTCTTGTTTATCCAATACTGACAAAACTTCCTGTGATGCAGCAGCTTAAGCTGCAGTTTTTTTCTTTTGATCGAGTGGATGCTGGAGTGGGTAGAACCACATTTTGATTGATGAAACAGTGACATTGATAAATAACTTGTTGAGCCTAGGACAGATCCAACATCAGGCCAAGGTTCTTTCTCTTCATCTGCTGCATGTCCTTAAAGCCATCTTTCTGCTTTACGAATAATGAATTCTGAAAGTGATATGCATGTATCAATCCTGCGCCACAGGTCTGGTTCAGGAGTCTGCTAAAGCTGTATCTCTTCATAAATCAGACATCAGAACAGGTGCCTTTAATATTCTCAAACAGCTCTTTTATTTCATCCTTAAGGCCTCATCTGTCAGAATTTCCTTACCTACTCTTGCATAGTACCTCCAGTTCTCATAGATGATTCTGTGCCGCCATTGTGCATTCTTTAGCCTTTCTTCTTGACGTTCTCCTCTCATTTATGTTAGGGTTTCAGTTCTTTCACTTCTTTATAGTGTCTCTGCTTTTTCTGCAGATTCAATGACTGTAGCTTCATGTTGAGCAGCAGATTTGGCATTTTCGTGGCAGATTTCAGTGTTTATGTCAGACATCTTGAGTTAACTTAATGTCTATAGAATGTGTGTAGCTGTTGAGTTTGAGTTGGACTTTTTGGACTAGTTTGGACTATTAGATTATGTGTGAATGTGAGCTACAGTAGGTTTAAATGTGAATAGCTGAGAAAGTTGTCATGAATTCCTTAACAACTGCGTGAAACTATTTGAAATGCCTAATGTTCTAAATATAAACTTAAATACTGCATCAAAATAATTGTATCAGCATTAAAACGAAAATCTAAACTTCAAGCTGACCTCAGTTCAAGATAAAAGGTGAGGAAATTGAAATTATCTTGGGATAAATATGTGACTAAGAAAATGCATTAAATCACTTATCCTTAGCACGAGAAATCATTTTCCCCTTTAAACTCTTATAAATACATAGCCATTTCTTTAAGGAAATGTTAATTTCAATTTACAATTATGTCCTTTTCCTTTACTTTTAGCAAAGTTATTCACTTGCTTGTGAGGCTAAGTTGCTATTAAACTTTACTTAAGATGATGGGATTTTCCTTTAAATCTTGTGACATGTAACAGCCACAAACACTGCAGCATTGGATTTATCCCCAAACATACAGGCTTAGCACACTAAATAAGATTAATAGATCTGAGTCCTTAGTTGCATTTTGCAAGCTGAACCACTTCTCACACCACCTTAGCTTGACGTTGTGGTAGAGCATTTCCTGGCTTTAGCTTGAAAGTTGCGCTTTTAACACAGTCTGATCACTATTCCTTGCAGTCGCTATGCTGACAGTGTGTTAAGATAACATGGTTGGATGTGGAGTCATATGTACATGCACAGTTGTACATAAAATAGACATAACAGTCCAGAGCCAATAAGCCCATTCCATGTTCATGGTGTTCACAGAAGAAGTGATCACAGAGCTCCAGGCTAGATTATATATCAGCAGTAAAAAAATATGTTATGCTATACTGCAACCTTAACCCAGTTAAAAAAAAACATCTTGCAGCTGCTACTGTTCATGTTGACAGATCCATCTGTGAAAATGTGTTATTTCACATAAGAGAACAGTGTGTGAATAAACACTATAAACATTCAGGTGTTCCTCTCAGTGCTCTATGCAGATGTTCCCCTTCAGACTAAATAGACCAAGAGAACAGAACAGACTAAATATTCTGTTCAATACACACTGCAGCAGTTGCTGTTCCATTAATATCTTTAAAAATTCTCCCTTTTGTTGTCACAGCACTTCCACAGTTTATTTTCCTTTGCTGAATTGTTTTTCAGGACTACCTGTTCTCATAGTTGGTGTAACATTGGCAGTATCAGTGGATGAGTACAAGGCAGAGGATCACTGTTGGCTCAATGTGAAGACTGACACAATCTGGGCCTTTGTGGGACCTGTTGTATCTGTCTTGGCGGTATGTAATCTCTCTCTCTCTCTCTCTCTCTTTGTGTGTTTGTGTGTGTGTGTGTGTGTGTGTGTGTGTGTGTGTGCACAAAAAGGTGAGAGAGAATGAGATCACCTGCCTCTTGTACATCCTCTCACATTTCTGCAATTGCTATTTTTATAGATAATCCGTCATGTTTATGGTTACATTTCAGACCACAAAGACAGAAGAGACTATACATAGCCAAAGTGATTTGGAAATACAGATAACTAAAGTTAGAAACTTTTTACGTTGTTTGTTGTGATTTTTATGATATTTGTACCACTATTATAACTCAAATTAGTTTTAACTTGAAAGTTTAAAGGAGGATAAGCAAACAAATAATAAAGTAATAATAAACAGTGACAGCTTGAATCGTTACAAGCTTTATGGAACAATAAACAACAATGAATTGAACAGTGCTTGATTAGCAGGTCCCTTTGTGTTTGCATCTAGTACAAACACAACCAGACACACACCTGCACTTACATGATGACATTATTTTGATCCTACT
The DNA here is from genome assembly GCA_033238685.1 of Lates japonicus. Taxonomy (NCBI): domain Eukaryota; kingdom Metazoa; phylum Chordata; class Actinopteri; family Centropomidae; genus Lates; species Lates japonicus. The sequence continues at coordinate 2,200,800 of BRZM01000014.1, forward strand.
CTGATCCATACAGGTATCACCTATCAGTGGCCCTTCGTTCCAGTTACGTCGCTTTCCTTAACAACTGCGTGAAACTAACTGATACCTAATGTTTAAATATAAACTTAAATACTGCATCAAAATAATTGTATCCAACATTAAAACGAAATCTAAACTTCAAGCTGACCTCAGTTCAAAGAATAAAAGGTGAGGAAATTGAAATTATCTTGGGATAAATATGTGATAAGAAAATGCATTAAATCACTTATCCTTATGCGAAATCATTTTCCCCTTTAAACTCTTATAAATGCGCTGTTTCTTTAGGAAATGTTAATTTCAATTACAATTATGTCTTTTCCTTTACTTTTAGCAAAGTTATTCACTTGCCTTGTGAGCTAAGTTGCTATTAAACTTTACTTAAGATGATGGGATTTTTCCTTTAAAATCTTGTGACATGTAACAGCCACAAACACTGCAGCATTGGTTTATCCCCAAACATACAGGCTTAGCACACTCGTAAGATAATAGATCCCAGGTCATGATTTGCATTTTGCAAAGCTGAACCACTTCTCACACCACCTTAGCTTGGTTGTGGTAGAGCATTTCCTGGCTTTAGCTTGAAAGTTAGCAGCTTTTTAACACAGTCTGATCTATTCCTTGCAGTCGCTATGCTGACAGTGTGTTAAGATAACATGGTTGGATGTGGGTCATATGTACATGCACAGTTGTACACAAAATAGACATAACAGTCCAGACCAATAGCCCATTCCATGTCATGGTGTTCACAGAAGAAGTGATCACAGAGCTCAGGCTGAATTATATATCAACCAGTAAAAAAAATATGTGTTATACTATACTGCAACCTTAACCCAGTTAAAAAACATCTTGCAGCTGCTACTGTTCATCCAGCAATCCATCTGCTTAATGTGTTGTTCACATAAGAGAACAGTGTGAATAAACACTATAAACATTCAGGTGTTCCTCTCAGTGCTCTGCAGATGTTCCCCTTCAGACTAAATAGACCAGAGAACAGAACAGACTAAATATTCTGTTCAATACACACAGCAATTGCTGTTCCATTAATATCTTTAAAATTCTCCTTTTGTTTGTACAGCACTTCCACAGTTTATTTTCCTTTGCTGGTGTTTTTTCAGGACTACCTGTTCTCATAGTTGAATTGTAGCGGTGGCAGTATCAGTGGATGAGTACAGAGCCAGAGGATCACTGTTGAAAACAATGTGAAGACTGACACAATCTGGGCCTTTGTGGGACCTGTTGTATTTGTCTTGGCGGTATGTAATCTCTCTCTCTCTCTCTCTCTCTCTCTCTCCTCTGTCTATCTTTGTGTGTTTGTGTGTGTGTGTGTGTGTGTGTGTGTGTGTGTGTGTGCGGCGTGTGTGTGTGAGAGAATGAATCACCTGCCTCTTGTACATCCTCACATTTCTGTGTAATTGCCATTTTATAGATAATCCAGTCATGTTTATGGTTATATCAGACCACCAAAGACAGAAGAGACTATACATAGCTAAAGTGATTTGGAAATACAGATAACTAAGTTAGAAAACTTTTACGTTGTTTGTTGTGATTTTTATGATATTTGTATCATAATTATTATAATCTTTTTAAATTAGTTTAATTTAAGAAAGTTTAAAGGAGGATAAGGCAAACAAAGGTCAATAAGCAATAATAAACAGTGACTGGCCCAATTTCAGTGTTACAAGCTTAGTGAACAATAAACAACAATGAATTGAACAGTGCTTTGATTAGCAGGGTCCCCTTTGTGTTTGCATCTAGATACAAACACAACCAGACACCTCTCGCACATGCGTATTGACATTATTTTGATCCTACTCCCTGATCCACAGTTGGTTGTGGTAGCATCACTAGTACTGCACCAGCAAAAGGCGAAGACTGCTTATAGCCAAAGAAACATAGATAAAAGCAATTGCAACTTTCAAAATATTGAAAAAACATCAATAAAATAAGGGACATAATCCCAGACAAAATACACAGAAAGTCACCTATAGATGAAAATTGAGCTTCTGCATTTAAGCTTCTACATTCTCTCTATATTTCATTTTTTTCCATCTCTCAGTTTTCTGCGATGTGGTTTCCTGCAGCCTGAGCAGGAGGTAAACTTCCCTCCTCTACATGTGAGCTGAAGACCAAGTGGATCTCAGCAGTATGTCTCATGTTTACTGGGCCCGTGTTGATGTTGTTGTCCTCTGCCCACAGGTCAATGCAGTTGTGCTGTGTGGGTTGTCATGAAGCCGTTTCAGTGCTCGTCGTGTGCTAAGATGCTCAGTCCAAGCTCAGCATCAAAGATGCAGATTTGACCTCACCTGGTGAGATACAGTACCTCCTCCTCTCTGTTATTCTCTCTCTCTCCTGATTTTTGTGCTCTCTCTTTCGCGATCTTTTCTCCTGTGCGCCCACGCTCTCTCTCATGCTCTCTCTCTCTCACACACATACACACTTGGTGATTTCTTTTTTTGGTTGAGCCAGCAATAGTCAATAGAGCCAGTGTGAGAGAATGGGAGTTTAGGTTGGGGAGTCTGCTTTGGGAGTTGTAAGGACTTATCAGCTTAGCACCTGGTCTCAACCTAACTGTGTGTGTGTGTGTGTGTGTGTGTGTGTGTGTGTGTGTGTGTGTGTGTGTGTGTGCGCAATACATCTTGGGATCTGTCTTTACTTAAAACTACATTCTGTCATGCAGTGAATTCTGATATTTCAAGATTTTGAATGTGTCAACAATATGTGGTCTCATCTTTAGAAGAGGTATGGTTTACACTTTAGTTTTTAGCAAACAAATAGGAGAAAGATCCAGACCAAAATATTATTTTAATTTTAAAATATTTTATTTTAATATTAATTTTAATTCTCCAGCAATTTTATGTCACCATAAAAAAGGCACAATTAGTCTCACTGGATGTGGATGAATCAACAGACAACACAGATAAATGCACAATTGATTGTATTTGTTAGATTTTATGATGCATGTTCAGTATATTTGGGGTATTTGCAGAGCTTTAAACCATCCTCTGTAAGCTGTTGGATTTCTGACAGATATAACATCCCATCTCAGTGACCTTAATGTTAAAGACAAAGCAGAAACAAGACAGTGAGTGACCTCATGTCTGCAGTGCTTACTATTCGTTGGGAGGTGGAGGTGTTTAAACTTCACTTACAGAAGGGCGTGCTGCACTTTCTAAAACTTTTGGAACAAACCAGAGGTCAAAACCTTAATCAGGATGATGCTGAGTTCCTGGAGAAGACTGAAAATTTCCAAACAGGTCCTGAAGACTTAAACTTGGGAAAAACAAGTTCTACTGTGCACTGAAAACCAATTTCTTGTCAACACCACTGAATACTCAGTGGACGCACAGACAATCCAAGAAAGTTCCAAGTTCCACAGTTCCAAGAAAACCTGTCCCTGCAGGAAGCTCACGGTGAGCAGGTCATTGTTAAAGATGCCCCTTGCCTGCAGACGATGGCCTGTCACATCCTGATCATGTTTGCTTCAACGTATGACAGCAACTCTTACCGCTGTAGACTCATTAATGAACACTTACATCAGTATCTCTGCCTGGCCATCACACCCTTTATACCCATGCTATATACCATTCCAGTACGTCATTGTGGAGTTTAGGGAACTTAAATGTTATTAGTTAATGCACCCTTACTGGACCTGTGATGCAGTGTTTTAATAGTTTTTGGACAGCAATCCACAGAGGAATAAACATATATCAAGCTTAGATACACACACACAATATGTGATATTGGCATACATTCACTGTTTTGTTTTTTTCATGAGATTTGTTGTCAATAAGGATAATATAAAATATCACCAGTATTATTATATTATAAGAGGTGTTTCTGCTTTGTAATAGGAATTTTCAATTACCGCCACTGTGCTTCAACTTTATATACATATGACAGTCAGAGGCTGAGTAGCAAACATAATTTTCCATTTCATTGTGTCAGGTCTGTTTATGTTGCTATGGTGACAGGATGATAGTACAAACACTTCTAGTAATTCTGCTACAGTTTATATACATATATAAACTGTAGCATACATATACAAGCTTGTGACATTTCTAGGAGAATAACTGCAGATGCTTACTATGGTGCTGCAGAGTGATTTCTGGCAAAACACATAAACATGCATTGGCTTTAAAGGGTCAGTTCATCCAAATTAAAGAAAATACTACCCTTGACAAACCACAGACCTTGCCGTGTGCAGTTTTCTTTGGAACTATTTTTTATAGGAGAAATAATCCAAATGAAAACCATTGCCAGTGAAGTCTGTGGAATAGCCAGAGTAGCAGTAAATGGTGGTGATGTAATTTTTCAATCCTGTGAGCACCACAAATGAAAGCCTATTGACTTTCATTGTGTTTGGGTGAGGGTGGAAATCTCAGACACAGATATCTCTAAACCCTGGACAAATAAATCCAAACCTTTTTGTAACCAGATACCACAGAGGATAAGTGGGAAATTATGTTGTTGTAATTTAGGTGAACCCTCTCTTTAATGTATTGAATAACTTCCTATGATTAGGTGATTCATCCTGACGATACATGTGCCGCACAGCATCATCTAAATCTTTCACATGTTGTACTGTGAGGATTAGAAATGAATGGATCATATATGCCATGTATATTAGAGACATTTTTCTGTCAGTACTAATGAGGTTAATACACTAGAATTAGTAGGCTAACATATGTTATGGCTGAGGAGAGACAAGGATCTTTTTTCATATTCAGGAAAAAAAAAAGTCCTTCAACCCACCATGCAGAATTTCTTTTCACACATTTGTCTTAGTCTGATGAAAATTCCACAACGCCATTCCCCCTCTCACTATGTCTCTTCATTCCCTCACAAACAGACTGAAAGTAGATGTCTGTGCCAGCTCAAGAGTGTTGTGTGAATTCAGGAGATTAGAGGGAAAACGACTTTCAAAAATAAAAGGGAAGAGCCTTCTCTTCCCTTTTATTTTGAGTGCCGGCTTTGTCCTTGCAGACACAGTGCAGTCTGAAAACTCAATCTCTCTACCCAGGTGCAGCAGTGTGACAACAATAGTGGTTTGAACAAAGGCAACCTTTTCTGCCTTGCCCCATGAAATGGTTATTGGCCATATAAGAACCAGGATCATTGAAAGGATGATTGCAAAGGAACAGGAGTATGACTGTGGTAGGCGGTAAAATCTATAGCTCTGCAGAGATGGTTGATGTGGATTCAAGGAGGAAATATTTGAGAAGAAAATGTCATCAAAATACCTTGAAAACTCCACTTTCCCGGGTCCTTCTGTCTATCTCTACTCACATGTAGTACTCAGGAATCAAATGGTGTCACAACACTATATTAAGTTTTGTTTCAGTTGTCCATTAGACGTCATTCTCATACATCTGCATTTTAGAATATGTGTGTTTAATTCATGCACTTATGCATTTATGACTCATGTATGTGCATTTTTGTGTTTGCAGGGCTGTGACCCGCCCAGTTCTCATCCTGCTGCCAGTGCTGGGCCTGACCTGGCTGTGTGGAGTGCTTGTCCATCTGTCTGTTGTAGTCGCCTATGTCTTCATAGCTCTCAATGCCTTTCAGGTAAATAAACAAAGACATGTAACATCTGCAAGGGGTTACTTGAAGCTGTTCTAACAGTCATACAGTACATACACCAAAGTTGTTCATTTTGATCATAATCTGACAATGACAATGTGAAAACAATGTGACAGTGGGAAAGGTGTCACTCATAGTGATGAACCTACAGAGAATTATCATCTGAATGCAGCTCCTGAATGCACTTTCAGCTCATTGTTTAGCTGTCCCACCCCCAGCTTTACTAATCTAGCAGCTGTTTTCAGTGGATAAAAATTAAATGATAATGTTGCTCTGTAACTGCTGGATATGTAAATAAGCAGTTTGCCAATAAGTTCATCATATCAACTGAACAGGTGACATGTCTGTGTTGTGGTCTACCTCGTTTCTGCTGCCCCCAAGTGACAAAAACAAAAAAGCTGTTACTGCAGGTTTATATTATGGCACAAAAAGAATTCAAGCTTTACGTGATGACTTATTCATATGAAAATATTAACTAATTAAAATGTTGCTGTGTGTAAGAATTAGAAAACTCCTGACTTTGGTAAGAAAGTGTCCACACAGATCTAACATGGGGACACTGGGATGAGTATGTTGAAAGCAACACACGCACACATTGTGCACACTGAGTATTTATTGGTTCTCTCGTGGGCTCTTAATAGCAATGAAGCATTTTGATTAGCTTAATTTCTCATGTATTTCACCCATAATGCTCCCCTCCCGACTAGTGGGTGAAAAAATGTGATGGGCAGCTTCATGTGTAACAGAAGTAACACGTCTCTGCAAAATAGCAGTCGAGTTATCATAGACCAAAATCCACTCCTGGACTTCTTTCAGGGGTGCCACAAATTTGATTCATATTATTACATGGAGCTTTAAAGTCTAAAGCACGTCCTTGAGTTCATTACCCCAGGAAGTAAACTGTTACACATAACAAACAACATACAGCATATGATGCTTTTAGCAATTTTGTAGTGCTTTATCAGTTGTATAATGTCTTCTGGAAGCAATGGAAAGTGAAGTATTATATTATTAAATATTATAAAAATATTTAAATATTTAAACTGGGTCAAGTGCTCTGGTGGTTCTAGTGCAGACAATTTAGTACTTTTTTACCAACTGCAGAACAGTTATCAAACAACAACATTAATTATTTTCTGGAGGTCAGTGGCAAACAGAATTGTTTTGATTTTAGAGAAGCTTGTCCACCAGTGTTTTTATGGAAAATGTGTTGATGTGTTTTTCATTAGTTGGAGATGTCTGCCTCTTTCACTGGATGATCATACTACTACTACTACTATCATTCAACATAATTATACCATGGTGTTAGAATAGGTCATTACAGAAAACAGTGGAGTGGATATATATCACTAGTTGGCTATATAGTCTAATAGGACAGTCCTGTATTCCTTCGAGGTGATAGTAGCATTTCAAGCTGAATAAGTTCACCTCAGAGTTCAAATGCAAAAATGCTAAATGTCGTAAACTTAGCACTATGGCAGTGGAAACTCAAATTAATGACATCAGAAGCAAACAGACAGAACTAACTCACAAACAGTGCAGTTATATTGTCATACATATTGAAGGTCAAACAGCAACAAAAGAGGCTCAAGAGCACGCTTCCAAGACCTGTACAGCCACTGACAGAAATAACAATATAACCTGTGGGTCTGTGTGTGCATGTGTGTCTCATAGTGTCACAGCATTGTGTTTATTTGTGTGTTTATGTGTGAATACTATTTAGTATTGTGTAATGTCTTTATTTGCTCATCTTCAGTTGCTACTGTACAACTGTAACTGTGTGTTCATGCACTTTCCTGTGTGTGTGTGTGTGTGTGTGTGTTGGGAAGATACCACTCGACCTCTAACATTCCTCCCCTGATAACACAGCACTCACTTCTTCTCTCTCATACCCCTCCTTTACTGTCCACTTTTCCATAGACTGGATCTATTTTCTTATATCTGCTACCCATTCTGTACATCTCTCTTTCTGTCTCTCTCTCCATGTCTTTTCTTATCCCACCCACTCTTCCGTGCTCCTCCACAGTCTTTAATTAATCAAAATGAGCTAGCCCTTAGGTGACCCTCGGAGAGCTGCTAGTTAGTTCAGATTTACTGCCAGTGTCCAGCTGAGGGCAGATAACACTACAGTAGGAGTTCTTCCTCATGTAGCTAGAAGGATGATGCTGGGCCAGCCCATTTTCTTCTTAATACCAAATTTATTTAATTATTAATTTATTTTACTGGGATGCGTCTGTGCTAGCAAAGTATGATGGATTCTGAGAGCCATGAAAGCAGAGAATGAGAGTTAGTAGGAGAAGACAGAACAGAATAATAGTGTAATAGTATGAGTAATAGTGGATGAGGCTACAGGCACTGAGGGCTTCTGCTTACACAGTGAATGAGAAACATTGTTCTGTAGCATGGGACACTAAGTTTTGACTTCAACTATAGAAGACTGTTACATTAACTCACCAATAAACCAAGCACTGCTTAACCTAACTGTCCCTTTTCTCACCAAGCAGAGAGCTCCTCTAGAAAACTAAACAAAGCTTGGAGTTTAAAAAATATTTATTTAAAATTTATTTAAACTTTTTAATTCAGTATTAATACTGAAAGTCTTACTGCATTTGTGATAGTGCAGCAGTGCAAATATACAATAGTGTATTAAGACAGAGCTCCAACTAACATGCTGTGTCTGCCTTGTATTGGTAGCACAAATACTGGACCTAATTTACTACTTTCTAAGAGAGTATAATAGAGTGGCTAAAAGTCTCTGCTCCTCTGACAAGAAGCTACAGTTACTGATAGCGTGAGAAATAGTGCATGAGGCTGTGATTGGCTACATAGCCAGTCTTATTGTTTTATTGTTTTCAGGGCCTTGTCTCTGTGTCCGTTTTACACCTCTTTACTTGTATGACATGGAGGTGGGAAGCTTTGGTTGAATTAGTGTGTATGGCACGGCAAGGACGTGCCCATTAGGAAAGAAGATACAAAAAAGACTCATCTTACAGTTTATTTCATACTGTTCAACTTAATTTGAAGTAACACTGAAATCCTTAAAAAGTAAAAACTCACTCTTTTACTTATTTCAAATATTTGAAAATAATTTATTGAGCTTGCTGATCTGAATTAAACTTTGTATTAACCAGCCACCACTGGTGTAAACACTGTATTATTTGGTCAATGGGATATTTTAGCCATATTTCTTTAGATTATAGACATATTGTAGGTAATTGTGTTGTTCAAGTTAAACAAAGTTTACAGTGTAACTACTTCTTTTGCAGTGGATACTGATTATGACTCTGTCAGCAGCTGTTAATATGCACATAATTATGATATTATAACCAACAGTCAATAAAAAATAACAATATTTCCATAAGTTGTCCATAATAGAATCATTTTAGTAATATTGCTGTTTCCATGCTCCAGAGCACAGACTTTGTTAAAATAGTTCAAGTATAATGTCATAACAGTCACTATAGTGGCACATGAAGCACAGGAGGTGTGTCTGTAGCCCAGAAAGCATTTATAAACATCAAGACAATGAAAACTCAGATGGAGTCATAGTTAGACGAATGTGTCCTAAAATGTCCATATCTGACTGTGATTGTGCTTACTCTGATGATTAACGTAATTGCCCAAACATAATCAGAACACTGTATCTGCTTGGGCTCCACCTTACTCACGTCGCTGCCTTAATCACATTACATATATATAAACATAGCTGCGTGCATCTATCTGCTTCCTAATAGCAGACAGATTAGGCTCTGAGTTCCTGTGAGCTCTGTCGTCTGAGGGCTCAGCAGCTCAGCAGCAAGAACCCATCAGCTTATCTTCTTTCATACCCAATCAGCAACTCCTTTCTTTCATATCCTCGGGGTACATTGTGTACATATCTGTACCTTTATATAGTATGTGGAGCATAAATGTTTTTTCCAGATGAAAAATGAAAACATCAGTTGTTCTTAGTGTGACTGCCTCTCTAAGAGGAAAAGGTGGAAGCACCATGATGTTATAGCACCACAAAAGAGGAGGTCGGGGTAAATCAAATCCTTAATCATAGAGGCAGCAGATCATAAACTGTTAAATTAATCATTTATGTAAATGTGTGTTTTGGAAAACACTGACAAATTATGTTATCCCAAAGATAAGGACAGCAGATCATGAAATGCTCTTAATGTACTCTTAACAAAAACGCACCAGTATACTTCAACAGAAATGCTTATCAGGTTTCAGTCTCTGAAACCCCCATTCCCCAAATTCTCCCGTGTCAGAGCCGGGAGAGGTTAGGGGTGTCCAGCAATTTCTGTAACTTCCTGAAAACAACATGCTGATATTTTAGCCCCATTGAGAAAGTAAGCAGGGTTTAAACTCCTCTCTCAAGCTGTCTTTTTTTTTTTTTTTTTACTCAACTATGTAACAAAACCACAGCTATAATGCCTTCCAGGAGAGACTATCTGAAAATGTGCACCATCATCCCAGTATTTAAAAGCTTATAGCATCTCACCCCTCTATGTACTGGCCTCTGCCTTCCAGTGTGGCACCTACAGACACTTCTGCCCTCTGATGTGATTGGACGACACATACAAACTTGTTCTTTTCAAGCATAACCCACCCTTAAGAGGTATTTGAGCTAGTACCACAGTAGTGGATCAGTGATGGTTGGGTGAGGGGATTGCATTTTTATAGTATTGCCGCTTCTTCAATACATCATTACAGGAGGTCAACAAACTGCAATATCTGGAATCTTGGAGAAAATATTTTTCAGTTCAGCTGAGAATGCCACACCCTGCTGATTCCAACTGAGGTTTGTGCCAAAAGGGAGTAGAAAACCACACAGATGGAGAGCATGAAGCAGTATTTTGTAATATGTGCTTTTGTTTTTGATGGTGAAGAGAAAAACATTGTTTGACTGAGATGACAAACTGGAGCACTAAATGGATTTGATGAAGATCCATATTGTCAATAAAAGCTGTATGAAGTATGTAGTTTATTCTCTTCCACCTCTCCATATCTTCCCCATGTGCTTTCTAATGTGTGTCTTTCCTCTCTACAGGGCTTGTACATCTTCTTAGTGTATGCTGTTTACAACAGTGAGGTAAGAAGGCATTCAGTCCATTGTCAGTGCCACTGCCTGTTACCACTGCGGCAGAATATCAGAATGTATCTTTGCATGGTATGTGAGGCTGCCAGCCTTTTGGACAAACCAGTGGGTGTAAACACTGCTTCTCATTTAGGTGAGGAATGCCATAAAGAGGATCAAAGAAAAGAGAAAGGCCTTATCTTTCACAGTGAGTGAGCAAAAAGCACACAGCAGAGATCAGGTCCATCAGGACTACAGAAAATAAATTCACTCTTTACACTTTTATTTTTTTTTACTGACTTTGCTTTTGTATAGGCAGCTTTTTAGAATAGTAATAGTGTGGTAGATTAGTACACATGTTATATTTCATGGTTAAATCATCACTTTGCAGCACCTCTGATTAGGTTGTGATGTATTTTCAGAACTGTTCCCAGCCAGCCAGTTTCCTGCCTTCCCAAAGGAGCCAGATTACCTCCTGGTGCCACAGTCCACCAACTCCCTCCAGCCCTGAGATCAGTGAGACCTCTGGACCCCACAGCTCCACCTCCACATCACTAGTCATCAAGAATGGTAGGCTGATGTGTTCTCTGTGTGGCATGGTCTTTACTAAAGTATTTTTTATAATGCTCAGGAAGATATTTACTCAGGACTTGGGGCTCATTTTTAGGCACTCAACAGACAAATTGTGATTATTTATTAAAGGACCACAAGTTTTGCACAGATGAAACTGAAGAGTGCCACCCCTGAAAACTTCATGTTTGGTCTCATGCAGTATCAGTGTTCGCATGGTCATGAAATGGATTTGAAAATAGCTTTTTCCAGGCCCAAAACGTTTTAGAAAAACATGAATTCCATAAGATATTGGAAAAGTAATGGAAATTATTTTCTGAAATATTTCAGCATAGTTCAGTGAATATTCATTTATGGGATGTGACCTGTGTATCCAGCACAATCATTCTGTGTAACAGGCCACAGTAGTACCTTGTCTTGACTGGAGTGACATCCATTCTACATCTCAGGTTACTCATGGACATGCCATAGCTGTGAAAACACCACACAAAATATGGCTTGTGTAGGAGAATATTGGAACATGGGATAGGCAGCACTATGAGAGTGGATTTATCTTGTTTCCACCACAAGTCCAATGTCCACTGAAAGAGTTAGAGGAGCACTAAACAAGCTACCAAACAAATAACAAGTTCAGGTGCTGAATCCAAAAAGGAATCACAAAGAGCAACAGATGATGAACAGATTATTATCATGTTTTGTTTTAGATTTTTCAGTTTCTGACTGTCAGACAGAGGCCTGTCTTTTCTTTTGTTTAAAATCAAATTATTTGTCCTGTCATTAATCTCTATGTAATCTCTATAATCTCTGTAAAATAATCAAATTGATTTTCAGTGCAGTGAGCTGTGTTTTGCATTACATCAGACCAAACTATTTAAATCTGTAAAACAAACTAAACTCCATTATGTGGTTTAGTTTTTTTCTTACAAATTTCTTTAAATCATTCATTTCTGTAGCACAAGTTAGAAAATGATATGATAATGTCATATTGTTAAAATGTGCTTTCAGTGATGTGATGTGACACTCGGTCCCACAGTGTATAAATGTACATGGGATATATTAAGATAAGATAAGATAATTCTTTATTAGTCCCACAATGGGGAAATTTACATTGTTGCAGCAGCATAAGTGATTGAAAAGATAGAAAAATACATAAATATGAGACAAGATAGAAACAAGATAATGCTATTAAAAAATATACACATAAGAACAGTATAAACATGACAATGTAATAAAAAATATTAACAGAAGAGCAATATACACAGGACTTTATACATAGAGACAGAAAATGAACATGACATATTACTGTTCTTATTTTTTTCATGTATTTTTATTTATTTATTTATTTTCATGTACACACAAAAATCAGTGAATGTTTGGTCATGAAAACTGGCTTAAAGTCATGGAACCCTGAATATGTATTTTATTTTATCCTGTCCAGAGGAGCAAAATACAGAAGGAAGCAATATAAAATGTATACAGGTACCAGGCAAAGGGGGTAACATGCCCCCTCTCCACCCACCCCTCTCAAATCATATTTTGCAAATGTGAAAAGATCTGAGTTGAGAAAAATGTTGATTCAGTCATCTGAATCTGCTTCAGTTATCACAGTGTGCTCAGAACAATAAGCTTAACAAGCTGCAGTGAGTGCTTTGCAGACTTTTTAAAAACAAAAGTTACTGTCATTTCTTTTTTTTTGCGTGTTTATGAGACTTGCAATTCTACAACATTGAGTTAGGCTGCTTTGCTACTTTATTGGAGCTCTCCACTCAGCACTACCACACAAGACAAAAGAACAACAGCACAACTATCTTAGTATTTTTCACATGACTTTACCTTTCTGTTTCCAGTAAGTCAGTTTTTGTCTGACATGAAATGGCTCACAACAGATCCAGTCCAGTGCCATACGCCTGAAGCAGTCAGTAAAACATATTAATTAGGGCATTTTTATCATTTTAAATAAGGTCAAAAGTTTAACCATAAATCTCTCACACATATGTTCATATCTCATACAATAGCTGATCTTTTTGTTGAGTTGACATCAGGCCATATAATATTACAAACAGACAAAACTTAATTCTGACTGAACAAAAAAGTTAATTGCCATGTACACAAACAAGAGGAGAAATGTGAAAGATGTGAGAGTCTTTGGCATCATGATGTCATCATATTTGAAAGGGTGTGAGCGTAGGATCCCCCTCAAAAGAAAAAGAAAAGTAAGGAAGAACAGGAAAAGAGCAATGTACCGACTTGATATATATATCAATCCTTACCAGGCAGTAGTAGATTTCTATTAAAATAATAATGAGAACAGAATATGCAGAATGAAGCATGCTGTAAAGAAAACATTTATTATGGTAGGTTTATTTTATTAAATAGTGCCATGAATGAAGTCGAGTTGATCATAATGTGATGAATGAGGTCACAATAGAATGAATGAAAACTAATGGGATATCAGCAATTTGGGGTAAATATATAATGAAAGTTATACAGCAAGGTGAGCTGAATGGCAAAACTAAATTTTAAGGTCAGCATGTTTAACCCAACTGAAATAAAAGGTCACAAGACCAAACAGAAATGAAAGTCAGCTATGACAAACAGAAATTAAGGTCTGATGACCGAACTGAGAATACAGCACCATGAGTGATGCATGAGGTCAAGTAGGCCATGCTGAGGTTGTGTTGACCACATTGAAACAATTAGGTTGCAAAGACCTTAACTGGTTTCCAGAATGATGTGTATGATAATGTGTATATTGGTAGGGTCAGCTAAGACCACATAGTTGAATAAACAATAGCAATTGAACTCACCATAGATTGAACTAAGACCAGTTATATGCATGACTTGCCCGGGAATCAGGAAAAACAGTGTTAATATTAGGGCAAATGTAGAAGGTGTAGGCAGAAGATGACCATGACCCCAGTTGTTGGAGGGAGGAAAATGAAATGTCTTAATTGGCTGCAGAAGTAGCAGCACATGTTCTAAAAGAATGCCCTAAAATGCTGAAGGGACAGGTTGCTTTTGATGAGGACTTCCTTTATTATACATTTGACAGGGAAAAAGTGGAAATCAGTGTGAGCTATGTTATGCCCCATCCTTGGGTGGTGCTATGGGGCGCACAACACTCCACCAGTGATCCAAATCAGCCACCCTCAAAAACATTTGGCATGAAGACTGGCTGCAACATGGAGTCCTGGGTGGTGGTGATGGTTGCTGAAGATGAGGCAGAGGCTGAAGCATTTCCAGGGATTTGAGATGAGCATAGATGATTTGCATGGAGTAGCCAGAGACTGCAAGGTGGTGATCAAAGTGTTGTCTGTGGTGAAGTGGCCTGTAGAGGTAGAAGAGTGCAGGAGAGCGGGGGACAAAAGAGATGTTTCTCTTCCTACGCTAAGGAGCTTTATAAGGGTTCATGTCTTGGTCATTTTGTGCCCTCAAGCAGGTGTGGCAGGGAAACCTGAGTTGCCCGGGCAGAGGTGGATTCACAGCTTCTTTGGACCACCAACTCACGGAGCTGGGAAAAAGGAAGGCCTGGGGCTAGAGTGATGCCACAATCTTAAAGTTGAGACTGCACAGAGCTAAGTGGGTGCTCCTACGCCAGCCACCCAAGGAACTGGATGCAGTCTCCTCCAGCATATTGGTGCTGGGATCTAAAACATCCAGGAGAGGATCATGATCAGATTAGACATTGGCTTAAAACCATAACAGTGAGACACAACATAGGGTGAGTCATTCACAGCAGTTTGCTCTGAAATGACAGCTGACAGCAGAACAGAGTAGAACAGATTTAAAGTTTGACAGCAATGACATGATTGGCTGATTGAAATTGTTGTGAAATCTGATTGTTTTACTGAGAACACCTACAGACAACTGATTAGAAGAAGCAGGAAGACAGAGAAAGAGACAGAGAGAGAATGGTGAATGAATGAGCCATAAAGATGGTCTTCAAAATCAAAAAATATAGAAGGATTTTCAGGGAGTCATCGGAGCTAGAGAAATAAAACAAAATACAAACAAACATCATTAAACCACTGGAGTCAATATTATAAAAAAGTTATAAAACCAGGGTTTTAATAGGGTTTTAAACACATTTTAAAATGTGACACTGCCTCAGCTGATCTAATACTGAAGGGGAGTTTGTTTCACAGCATTTACAGTAATTATTTTTGTCTTATGACGGGACCATTCTTGAATAAATTTGGAGTCAATGCAACTCGGTCAAAACCAGAGAGATCAGTTCTTTACATCAAGTGTGTGCAAGAAGCCTTACTGTAGACAGCCAACAGCTGCATCATTCAGACAAGTAATGGGTTGCACTAGTCTAGGTGACAGGAAATGAAGGTGTTAATAAGTTGGTCAGCTATGTTTTTTGGTAGCACTGTCTTAACCTTACACCCCTGAGTGATCACTGAACTCTCACCTAGTTGTCACTAGTTTTCTAAAGCTCCACACACCACTTTGCAGTGTTTTAAATAAGCTTTCAATCAAAGGGATAAGTCAGGTAGTGTGGTATAAAAAGTGACAAAGTCCATGTTCAGAGGAGGTTGGGTTGGATGGATCACCGTTCCACAACCTTTACCACATGCCTGCTGTCATAGGGGTGCTACGGAAATACCATGGAAATGCTTCTATGGGTCACATCAGACAGTAGGAGCAAACAACCTGTTGACAGCGTTGTTAATGATCATTCAACATTCATCCATTTCTTCAAAGATTTTCATCCACATTTTTTTGTTAATTGCTTTCATATGAAAGTATTGGATGGACAAAGAGTATGGTGGTAATTACACTGCTTTTACAGACTGTGAATATGTGGGACAATACCAATAACAAATACTTAGAATCTATCCTCCTTATTATAGGTCACTGAGGGTCAGTGATGGTCTTCATTAATGTCCTGTCATGTCCACCACTGCTGTGAACCAACTCTGTCCTGCAGTTTTACTGCTCTTTGTGAATGATGAGTAATTGGAGTGGACATCAGACTGCCAATGCTTCTGCTTCACTACCATATCTTGGTTTATCCCTATAGCAGCAATCTGTCCTGCAGACACAAGGCTGATAACAATGACGCTGATTGTTCATACATAGCGGGGCAGATAAAGGAAATCTAGAGGCAGAAAGAATCAAAAGATTTTATACTGAAAACTCTCATGTTCCTTTGTCATTCATATTGTTTACATTTTGTTTCTCTGTGTGTTTTTAAAGCTTTCTTTGTATTGTGCTTTGTGATGCTTCTATACATTTGTCTCATGTTTTGGCCTTGTATAAACAAATGGTTTGGTCCTGAAAGACAAATTCAGCCGTTAAATATAAATAGTTGTGTTTGTGTCTTTCAGAGAGTTTCAGAAAGGAGAGCTTTGTGAGTTTCTCTTTTAACACAGCATCAGGAAACCAAGTAAGTCACATGTATGCATTATCACTGCACTGTGTTGGTACATATCATACATATCACATGGATAGAATATGATTGAATATTGGATATGTGTGTTTGATTTTAACAGGTGGTCCAGCTGACTGGGTTCAAACCATCAGGTAAAATGTGAACCTCACTTGATCCCGGACTTGAATCATTTGCAAGTTTGCATTAGTTGAAATTTAATTTTAAAAAATAGGACACTAGAGTGTTTTCTAAATAGAATACTATAAACATATGAAAGGGTAACAGTGTTATATATTTATCACATAAAGAGGAGTTAACACAGACATGTGTAGAGCTTATGTACTGTGCTGTTTATTTTGACAGTTCCTCAATAAACTGTCCTCCCCAGTAACAAGCCATGAAATTAAAATTAACCTGGAGTAACTAAATCTGGCAAGAAGGCAAAGCTATCCCTGCTTTTCAGGTTATAATCAAACACATGGCTAAAATTTCTATTATAGGAATCTGTTGAATACTTTGAAGATGTTTACGCTAGCTACTCATTCTCAAATGTGAATCCTGAACCCTGGGTCTAGGTTGTATGGTGGGTGCCTCATGCTGAAGGAGGTGTGTGACCCTGCAGTGACAACAGATTCAGGAGGCCGCACTGATCTCTCGCTGCTGGTGTGACACAGGGCTTTGATGGCAAAAAAATCTGTCATTAAATTTATTCACACTGTCTGAAATGAGCTTGGTCAATGCCATCAGTCTGTTGCCATCAACTGTTTCTGACAGTTATCCAACTGTGGCCTCTGTATTCCATGTAAGAGATGCATTGAACTGTACCTGCTTTCTCTTTGTCTGGCTTTAGATTATGCTACATATGGAGTATTCTGAAAACAGCCGTGAGGATAAAACAAAAGTCAAATATGTATTTGCATTTATGCTCATTGAAATTCCTCTTTTAAGTTGATTGATTGAACTGACTCAGATATGTCTTTCATTTTATGTTAATATTATTGTTAGTAGTATTAGTATTAGAGGTGTTTGTGATTATGTTTTAATGTGAAATGATGGTCTGAGTGCTGTTTTTAGAGTACTTTATATTTTTCACTTATACAGAAAACAGGAGTAAACAGAACAGTTATATATTTTTTCTGTGATGGAAATAATTTTTAACGTCTCTTAGTATATGCAGAAAACATTATCTATTAATGTCTTCAATCTAAATATGAGCTTCTGAAACCCTGGTGCACAGAAGTGTGTGAGGAGTGAATGGGTCAGAGCACAGCCCCCAGCAACACAGTAGATATAAGAATGATTCAAAACGATACAAGGAACTGACCAAAGGAGAAAGAGCAAAAGAGGTTTTATTTTTCTTAGATTGTCTCCATTTACCTGCACAGTATGCAACATTAGTCCTGTGTGAAAATTGCCCCAGTGTCCTTTGTTGATTTGAATGTGCAGGCAGACACAACAGATGGTCCCCATATTTCCAGAGGGTTAAGTCACTGTCATTGGCTCTAAATTGCCTGGCAGTAGGGAGAAGGAAGTTTGTAATAGATTCATTAAATGTTTAGCCGGCTGTGAGGAACGCCGGATGGATGGTGTTTTGAGTGCTGGCTGGGTGTTCATTGTTGACCGCCGAGACAAAGGAGAAGTTCATTCCCTTAATCAGAAATGGACAGCGCTGGCTATTCACGCTATCAGCCATTAACCACTCCAACACCTGCTCTCTCTCACTCTGCCTCTCATTTCCCTCCCTTCTTGTTTTCTCTTTTGTACACAAACACACTCACACTCCTGTAATGCAAAAACATTAAACATCAGATTAAGCTGGGAGTCGTAGCTAATGCTTTTCACTTTATTTCACTACAGGTTGTTGAACTACAAATGGAGTGGTTCCTGATACTCAATTACTATAAACATGCATCACGCTGAGAGGAGGGAGAACTGGGAACACACATCCACACATGCCACCTGAACTCCACTTACTTATTTCACACAGCATATCACTGTAACTGTTTTGCCTAAAAAATGTCCTAATTATTCCTAGATGCCTAGTAATGTGAGTAGGGGAACTGACTTTAGCTTTCAGCTTTTCTGGAAGCAAAACGTAAAGACAAGACAGTTATCTGTGTCATAGCAACCTTAAACCGTCAGTTCACCCAAATCACAAATCAGTTTTGAAAACAATGGAATACTATTTTTCTTTCTCATGGTGCTTCTGTCATCAGGAAATGGCATTTGACAGTGCACTGGCTACTCCACACACCTCACTGTGAACAACAACAGTTTTACTTAACTTTGAGTAGAAATATTTCTATAAAAACTGTAGTTTCTGTGAATAATTCTGGGCATTATATCTGGAAAGACACATCACTGTTGTTCACCTCCATTGTGCTGAGATGGAGGCACAAAACTCTGCAGCACCTATCTGAAAACTTCAGTTAATGAATCTAAGCTGATGTATCTGCATGACTAGATTCATGTGTATTCACTATTATTTGTTTTACTTTTATTTGAAATATTAGTGGCTGACTTACACCCACAAACAACCACAACAGTTCAGACTACAAACATAGGATCTCTATCTCTCTCTGTGTGTTTAGTGTAAATAGCTCTACAGTTCAATTCAAACCTGTGGTCAATGGCATGTTATTTGATAGTTACCTATACTTTCAGCTTTGACCACCAAGTTTAATACAGTCTCACTGTACTGTAAACTGTAGATGATTACTTAAAGCATTAGATAAGACTGTCTCCTTACAGCTCAGCAGGCACGGAGCTGTAAAAACACAACCAGACAGCAGTATGATGCTATGTTCATATGACACAGATGTTTGAATCAACATCCCGGACATATTGTTAAGACTTGAGAAACAGGAAGCTGAGGGCTAAAACTGTTGAACACTGAACGTGATGAGTGTCTGTGGACATCTCAGAGGTCTGTGTGACACTGCTGGGCTTGTAGGTAAACTGACCTGCCTGGAATAGTTTTGTAGCTGCTGATAAATAAATAAAATTACAATTCTTAGCTGCTGTTCTCCAAACATCTGCTATGGCCTAAATTTGATTTGATTTGTTTCTAAAATGCATTAATGTCATATATAACTGATGTGAAAGAGGTTTCTAAGGTCAGACAAGGCACACACTACGCCACTACTGAATCTTGTATGAGCTCTGTATCATTTGTGCACAACTGATGAATGTTGCGTAATAATAGCTGAAACAGAAGTGAAGCTTTACTTCATTGAATTTTATTGGTTTGATGCTATTACAATAAAATATATTTAAAGAAAACAAAATGTTTTGGTCACTTTCTCTTTTGGGAGAAAAGCACTTCAGTTTAAGACAAGACAGACTTTCAACTAACAGGAAGAAAAAAGTGAGCAAAAACAATGGCAATATCAAGAGAATCAGTTCCACAACAGTAGCGATTTGACCTCAACATAAAGCAGAGAACTTTTCTGGTGTTGAAATGTATCTTCGTCTTGCAGTAGATATTCACTTCACAACATAAATATACTGTACAGAGTGATAGCACACAGCTGTCTCAACTGGAAAACCAAGGGGGACAGACGTTAAGGCAGGTGGAGTGATTGTCTACGATACTTGAATGATGAACTCTGCCACATCAATGGACAAGCACGTAATGATTTAGATGTCCACAGAGAGAAAGTTGAGCTGCACAATATTACAAACACTGCTTTAACTGTGTCTTTGTCTATGTCTCTGGTGACAGTGACAGTTAGCCTCAGTTACACCATCATCATTGCTGAGAGTCATGCTTTCAAAAAGGGGTTTAATATGTGTGGCAGTCCAGTTGGGGACAAAAAACATTAGTGCTACTTTTCAACATACTAAGTGCCACAGGTAAACACTGGCTGCTACACAGTACACACACTACACAGTACAGTGTTTTAGACCAATTATTGAGGCTTTTGTCAGTGGAGAGTTTCTGTGACCAGTGATGGTTACACGCTGACAAGAACAAAACTCTGGATTAAACTCTTAACTTCTCATTTCTTTACTGTTTATAGGGGACATAAGCAAAATCTTAAAAAAAAAAAAAAAAAGATCATTATGTCACTAGACTGGATCCAGACCTCTGAACCAGAGCAACCATCTCCCATTTTTAAAGTGATTCATACATCACTGGTGTTGAGTCCATTGACAACTGGCAGTTTGGGGGGCAATCAATCATCCTCCTACAGAGCTAGCTAGCAACCTAGCTACATCCATGACAAATAGTGTAATAGTTTATTGCTCCAAGCAAACACTACCGCAGCTTCCATGTCAAAAGAAAATTATGTCGGGGCGGACAGATATGTCACTCGCTACTGATTGCTTAGGACTAAAAAAAAAACAACTCCCTCTGTTAAGAAGTTAACATGATTTCAAATTGAATGAATTAATAAACCCAGTCTCCTAAAAATTCTGTTTTTGTACCACTAATTTGCAACAACAAATACATTTTTAAAGACATGATAAATCACCTCAATTATGGTTTTCAACATAAGCCGTTTTTAAATAAATGTAATTCCCCAAGAGTCATAAAATGTTCGTACTTAACACACTGTCACATGATTTGTTTTCCTACAGTATTTGCTTGTGGCAATTAAAACATGCCTTTGTGGCTCTGTCTAAGCAACTCACAGCACTTGGTTAAAGCTCAGGAAAATTCTTCTTCTGGGATGAATATTGAGAAAGTCAATGAGATTTCTAGCATTTGACGGAATGGTTAACTTTTCAACATTTAACCAAAAGCCAGAGCTTCCCTAAACTTTAGAGTTTTAATTGCCTAAAGCTAACCATACATTGGACACAAACCCTGGTTTCCCATGTCAACATTCTGTGCTTTATGTAAATCTTGGAGAGAAGGTTGAACAAAATGGCAATCTCATTAACAGCTAACACAATCCACCCTGCTGCTATCAATACTCATTAGAATGCCAACACTGAAAATTGAAATTGAAAATATTCAGTATACTCAAACAGGGAAACTTCCCTACACTGAGCCATAGACAGTGTAGGGAAGTCATTAAATGGGATTTGTTGACAATAGGAAAATATTAAGCATTAACCTTTTTAACACTATTTACAGAGTATATGTTGGAAAATGCAATTATTTTCATTAGGTGAACTAACAACCTTCTCTGTAACAGCTTCAGTGAAAAACATATCAGAATCAATCTTCACAACCTCAGATCAACCAGTCCTTAATCCACATGTAGAACATTGTGTTGAAAAGTGACACAAATGTGATTGTGACCATGGCACCTTTATTTTTTGAGGGTCCTTTGTTTTCTTGAAACATTGACCCAGAAATAAATTACGTTTTAAAAGGAGACGTGAAACCAAACGTTGCCAGATGCAAAGTTTCCCTCCCTGTGTCGTCTCTGTCTTGGTGAAACCTGAAGGGCAAACACTTAAAGATGCTTCCAATTGCCCTCACACGTTTACTGTTTAAGAAAAATGCTGTAATTTTCATTCATCTCTACCTTACCATTTGCACAATGATGTGTCTTTTTCCCTCCTCTCCCTGCTCTGGCTTCCCTTCATTTTTCACCCACAAAGAACCGTGTGTACTGTTTTTCTCTCATGCATTTGCTTTTTTATCTCCTCCTTTCTTTGTGTATGTCACTCTCCTCCTTATCTCTCTATCTCTCTCTCTCTCCCCCTCCCATCTTCAGTTTTCTTGGCAAGAGTTTGATCGCAATAAAATAGGATTTTTTTTTCTTAACATGTCTGACTTTGATATACCATATATTAACATCTAAATAGATTAAAACAAAACCATACTGAACCCCATATAACTTTCATATTTATTTACTTTTTTATTTTTTGTAAAGTTGGTGACTAAAAGAACAAGTGCAGAGATATGAGCAGTGCTAGTCTAGTCTGACAAGACCACAGTGTGTTGTGTTACCCTGACGTCTGTCTTCATCCGAATAATAATAATAATAATAATAATAATAATAATGATAATGATAATAACCTAAGAACAGCTTTGCTGATCTTGAAATCATAAAGTTGCATCTGACATTTGGATCAAAACGTATTCATTCTGACACTATAATTTGATTTCTGAAAAGAGGCTGAATCTAAAAAGTTGCAGATTAGCTCACCCAGCTATCATCAGATGTTTCCATGCAAATAGTCCTATCCTGTGATGTGACAGTTCAACCCAGCACCAGATTTCACAATAAAAACCCTATCAAAGTATCACTGTAAACTGTTCTGCAGTGATTTCAGAAAGATATTGAAGTGTGGAGGTCACTGTATGATGCAGGTAGCAGCCAAGGACAGAAATCTCAATATTCATCTTGACATTACAGTTTATTAGCTCCTCAGCACTGGTACAGGCTGGAGCCTCTCCCTCTGAGTCTAAATCTTTGCTGGGCAGCTCTGTGGGACATAGAAAATCTTGTTGGTGATGTTGGATTTGTGTAATATTTGGTCAAAGAGGATTTAATGTAACTCTACAGACAGATCTAATTTTAGATTTTTAAAAACAGGGAAAAATCCACTTCATAAAGTTTCCCATTAATGGAGCCCTCCAGAATATGAAAACATTAACATTCAAAATCTCAAAACTACCTTGAGCACAGATGGAGCTTTATAATTCCAAACTCAAAAGAACATTCTTTCCTCTCCAACTCAAACAAAAGCCCTCAGAAAGATGACCCAGAGTGAAATTATCTTCATTTGATTTTTTTCATCTCACACACTTTCCCTCACACACACACAGTCTCACCTAGACAAACAACACAAGACGGTGGAGCATCCTGTATACGTCCCTCACACACACGCTCGTTTGGCATGCAGCATCTCAATGAGCAGGTTGTTGCAAGGCACCTCTCCGCTCAGATGCATGTAGCACAGGTAGTCCTCGGCCTGTGTGCTGAGGGAGCGCAGCTCCGGCAGCCGCACCACCAGCTGGCTGAACTTTTCCTGGAATTGAGGGTAGGTGGACAGGGTGTACTCCAGCAAAGCCCCGTTCACCTGCTCCTGGACGCCCTCCACGAATGCCTGATTTTCCAACAGCTTCACATCTGCACACACACACACACACACATACAGAGGAGGAACATGAATCATGACTCCATGAGGGGAAATTTAAATCTGCTGAGATGAGGCAGTGTCAGGCTGTGGATGAAATTCAATAGGAGGAGGGGTGAGGTGGGGGTGTTTTCATTCACAGAAATTCAGTTCAATATGTTAGTATTGTAGTGTTATATAAGTTAATATTTAATGCTTAATATTATAGAATATAGAATATCAGACAGAAGAAATAAATCTGTTTGAATCTTGTATGTAACACTGATTCATTCATTTATGGTCTAAATCCTAGCTACTATGTTTTATATATACTCTGTGTCTATACTTTATACTTCATGGAGTGTGGGTGGCTGTGTGTGTCTGTCTGTCTGTATGAGACAATAGCCAAGTCCTCGGGTGGAACGGCATTCAACATCAGCTGAGCCCATCTTGGAGAATCCATTCACACAGTAATTAAATGTTTTGAATCAATGCTCTGAATCATCTTTTCAAACTGCTTAAGGGCAATTAAATTACCCCCGACAAACCTGACTCTGAAGATGAGGGAGAGCGAGAGCACAAGCAAAGAAGCTGCCTGCAAAGACAGCAAATATTTTCTGCCTATGACAAGTGCTCTCACCATTCAAAAGCTCTTTGTTCCCCGTTTTGCCAGCGCTAAACAGCAAACACTTCTGGGAATCTGGGCAAGCCACATCTATGCTCTCTCCATCTGCACAAGCCGCTACATGAATGTTGGTCCTACCATCGAATGATAGACCCATCCATTACGCTTCTTTTGAATGCCATTAGTGGACAATGGAGGAGGATGTCTTTGTTAATATTGGCTTTTGTCAACCCTAGAAATTTAATTAAGTGAATTTATTGGAGGGAAAAAGGCCAGTTTGGAAAACACTTGTAACCTTATAGATAAATAGGTACTGCAGATAATCTGCAATGGTGACATTTTTTCATTAAAATGTCAGTGTTGCTATTCAAATTCTGCCAAAAGACAGCATCAATACAGCTCTGCAGCCTCACTAGGATAATTGAATTTTGCATCAAAACGCACTATTCTTCTCAAAATACACAATTCACAGGCTACACATGTAAGCTCACGTCTTTCAAAACACATTTCATCTTTAAGAGTTCAATCAAGGATGAATCACTATTTCTTAAAAAACTAGAGACTCTATATATAAAAAATATCAATACTGTTTTTCCTGACAAACTCGATATCACCTGATGAGAAACATCACAGCAAGTTAGAGAGAAAATGACTGCATCTCTTTTCTTAAAATGGTGATAGTGATTACTGACTATAAGTCATTATTTACTTTTTTTCATTCAACATTTAATCTCATCACAGTGATGACGCACAAACATGAGGTTGACTCACTGGGGTTGAACAGGAGGAGGAATTTCAGACAGGCGATCTCTCTGCGGTCGACTTGCAGCGCCCGCAACCTCGCTGCCAGTTCCTGACCTCTCTGTACCAGACTCGACAGAGTTGCCTCAGCTTGGGACAGGATGGACGACAGCTCCACCTGCAAATACAGGCATACTGGTTATTTTCTAAGGCCCTTATATTCGTGAAACTTGGGTGGCAGCTCTCTCAAGTGAAGCACTTTTAAAATTCTAAACCCATTTTGAGAACTTGAAGATTGTTGTGATGTTTTCTTTCCTTTTGAATTTTAACAATATAGAAGGAAAAATTAAGTTTATCACTCAACATCAGTTGAACTGTAGAGAATGTAGTGTTGTGCTACCAATTATCTTAAAAAGATTAGTTTTACTTCATTTTACTGCTAAGTTCCTCATACATCTATCAATAGTTGTAGAGAAAAGCACAGAGTCATCTGATAAGGAGTCCAGAATTAAGTAGGTAGAAACACCAGAGTGTCACCTCTCACACTGCAGTATAAGGACTGAATAGATATTGCTTATATGAATGAATTATTATTGATTCAACTCAGACCTGAAACACATTATGTGATGATAATTAATATTATACAGTATTTGAACAGGTTGCAGTCAAATGCATGTGCTCATAGTAGCTTTAATATAATAAACAGCCTTTATTAAGCCCCCATTCCCCCCACTCATTATGCAATGTGTGCACATTTCCTGTGCTTTGCTGTATGGTGATTTGACCACAGACAGTAATTTAGGAATATGCAACATAGAAAGATAAAACTGAAAGAATGAAACGGAAATTATTTTCAAGATTGGGCAGATTTGTTTAGTAGTTAGTTAGACAGACGCTCTTTAAGTTTCTTATTATATCAGGTGATGATGTGCTTTAGTGCTACACATTCACAAATTAATGAATTAAATTAGCACGTACAAGTCAAAACACATTTTGAAGTGGAAACGGTGTAAAGCTTTTAGCAGCCCCTGGAGCTCTGGGAGCTTCAGATAATTGTCCATGTTGCAATCCAACCTTGCTCATGTAAAGTTGTTCTAAATGTCTTCATTAGGTCATCAGCAAAATCTCCCTATAATAAGCCTATAACATTAAATTAAATCTTAAATTATATTATTAAATTACTTATATTTATAACCAGGAATAAATGTATCTCATTCAAACCAGTTAACCAGCTTTTGGAAGGCAATGCAACCTTAAGACTTCAGTCCACCCCTTGTACATTTGATTCTGTGCCCATATTAATGCAAATTCATTCTTTATTTTCAGTGTTTCAGTGCACTTTTCTTCAACCTGAATAGGTGTGGTGGGTCACCATGAGACAGGGCTGCTAACCCATCTGTTTCAGAAGTTGATAACACATAGTTCTGAAAAAAAAAAAACCATTACATATGGCCGTGTAATTTTTTAGCATGACAATATCCAAATGAAAAGATATTCTGGTTAAGTTTTGGGCTGAAAAAACAGACCTTAAGCAAACACAGCACACATTTGATTTCACAGTAGAACTACACTCCAAGGATTTGGAAAATAGCCCCTCTTTAAACACATTCTGAATGAAGCGAGGTGTATGTGAATGAATGAATGTGCATTGTGTTAATGGGAAGTTGTACGAGGGAGTTGTTACCTCCTGGCCAGTCACCAGCAGGATACTGTCTTCCTTTCCATGTTGCACTTGTCTGAAAATGTGATCCAGGACCAGAAGTTCCGACCAGCAGTTATGGAGCAGTTTCATTTGGTCTCCCACCTTCAGGAAATACAGAAAGACAGACAGACAGGGAGGCGAGGCAGATAAAGACAGAGACCGGAGACAAAGACAGCTTTATTTTAAAGCAAGTCTACAGTCTGTGCTTCATTCTGTTCATATACTACAGTTTTCTTTCCTTCTCTTTGTTAATTAAACACTGAAAATCCTGATCAGTATTCTCTGACTATTCTCTTACTAAGAATAATCAGAACACAGCCTCTATACTTATCTTGTAAGGATGAAATCAATATCCTCCTTTTCAAAGCATTTCTTAATTGTAACTTCTATCATTTTGTGTTTTATTATTTATATTTGTGTTCTTCTCTGTGTAAACTCACTCACCCATTAAATTTTAGAATATGTACACACACACACACACAAACATATATATATATATATATATATATATGTATATGATTGCTGTCTGCCCTACTGTCAACTGTCAGTTCAGTGCCAATCATAAACACATGAAGGGAGGATTAAGTGGTGGTTGGTAATATTTGTGTGTCAGTGTGTGTGCTGATGTCTTCAGTGTCTGTGCTACTGCCGTGTCCCATGTTGTGTATTTATGAGCATCATCTGAGACCTCTTCAACCTGCTCACCTCTCCCTAACCCCCCATCTGCTCTGCTCTGGGGGATGGGTGTGCAATATTGCCTGCAAAGTGAAGGACACAGCAGTCAGTAATTTTGTAGCCACAGCTGCTAATAGGCCCAA
Source organism: Lates japonicus (assembly GCA_033238685.1). Classification (NCBI taxonomy): domain Eukaryota; kingdom Metazoa; phylum Chordata; class Actinopteri; family Centropomidae; genus Lates; species Lates japonicus. The sequence goes on from BRZM01000014.1 coordinate 2,228,325, forward strand.
ACACACATTCATCTGACACAGAGCTGACAGAATCACTGTCTATTTGAATGAAACTATATATCAGTGGAAGAGGGGAGGGTCCAACCTTGCTGGCCACACACTCATCTGAACTGGCCCAGTGGTGGGGGTCTGGCTGTACAATGATAAAGAGAAGGGTTAAGGAAGCAAAAGGTCTCAGTGACCTCCTGCGCTTCCTCTCCAGGAGGAGACACTCAGCTGCAGCCAAAAAAATCAGGAGAGATGGGCTCTATTTTATCTTGCACATGGATTTTCAGTGTTTCTGCGTGTCCATGTTAGAGTGTGGAACTGGGTTACATTAATATATCAGAGAGAGCCACATTTTATCTCACAGCCATTGAGTAAAAATGTGTGGGACTGTGACAATCCGTTGAGCAGCAGTAGAGGAAGAGCTACAAGAATCATGTTGATCAAATAATTTTCTGGAGTTGTACGTATGACAAAAGTGAAGAGTAAAAAAAGTGCTGAAGGGTGGTCATGAGCACTTTTTTTGGTTTGTTTTTGTTGTTCTTCCATTTGCTTATGTTGACAGGAGTTTAGCCTAGTGTTAACCTTTAAACACCAGTAAATGAACTGCTTTTATACATTAAATTACCATTTCCACTAACTGAGCCATATATTGGTGAGATGTTTCTCTTTCAACACATTACTACCACACTGACCAGTGAATGTGTAACATGTTGTGCATATTAGCATGTTTTAACAATTTTGCAAAAAGGACAGCTGCTATAATCTTTTTTACTGTGATTTTTAAAACTTCCTCTCATTAACTCTAGATCAGAAAACAAAAGAAATTTTTATATTTTTGAAGTTCAAGATTAATAGAGCTGGTTAAACACCACCTACAATACCCTGTGCTTCTTACTAGTTGGCCATTTCTTGGCTCAGATCCCTAACCATTCAAATGGACATTTTCTAGGAAGTCTAGATGTATGATTACTACCATTTGACTCCACCCAAATGCACAGATGTATTTATTGGATGTATATAAAACGATCACAGTGCTGCACATAATCTAAAGTGGACTGCAGTGAAGCCACACACCCTTTTTTAGCAAGCATGGCCAACTGTGAGGGAAGAAGGCAGTGTACGGCACTTTTTACGGCACTGTGTTTACAGTAAACATGAGAGCCCACTTGAATGGTCGGGGGATCTGAATGTTACCGGAGGGGAAACTGGAAAGAAATACTGTTTTGATTTACTCTTTATTTCTCCCCTTATTTATTTTTTTCATTAATAATTATGTTCAAATAATCCAAAAGCATCACTTTATTCACTGATATGGATTAACCATTCATGTAAAGTAAATAAACTTGTTTTTTGTTTTTTTGTTTTTTGCTGAAAAAGGTCTTACACTATTTGTCATTTTTACTGTTCAATGGTTTGATTGCTAAAGATTTGTGATTTTATTTAGAGTAGAAATCCACCATTATAATATTTCTTGAGTGTCTGGAACATAATTAAGCTCTGGCGGGTGAATGTGACGTAGAGCTGAAATCCAGAATTTTTTACATCATGGTTCCTTCTGGATTGTTACTGCCAGTTCCAATCCACTACATTTCACAAACAGTTGATTAAACTTAGTGTTCAAATTTTGAGCAGAAGAGGCTAATAGTTTTACAACCATTTCATATCAGCAGTCTGGAAGTCAATGACATCATTAAAAATCTTTAAAAAACAAAATCGAGGAAAGAAAACCAGGAACAGCTTTGTGTGGGATTACGATTTTAGACATTTTAAACACTCCGCATGCCTGCCATATCTTTATATTTTTAGAAATTATCAGTTGAGGCTAAATATGTGTATTAAGTGCAATTTGCTGTGGTGTGACAGTTTTTAAACCATGAACGAGTGTCTGTTTTCTAACTATGTTTGTGTTATCAGCGGGAGTAGTGTTGCAGTTGTGTGCTGTAGTGAAGCTCTGAATGCAGAGCCTACTCCAGCCCCAACTACTTTGGAGATGAAAAAGCTGTGCATGGCCATAGTGACCTGCTTTAAGAGATAAGATAATTCTTTATTAGTCCAACAGCAGCAAAATTTACATATTTAAATATCCTAATACTCAAGCTTACAACATACTTTGGAAGCTTATGGACATGCTATAGGTAAACTGCACCTCATCAACAAACCTGTTGGGTTGAGCAATTGAAAAACAAGACTATCGTTAGAATGACTATAGTCATAGAAAATATCCCTCCCTGAGGTTCATCATTAACTTGATACGGAGGGGAAAATATTAATATTTATTTAAGTTTTACCTTGAGTGTATTAAAAAGTGCAGTCTCTCTCAGAAGTGTTTCTCCTATTTCCAATAGTATGTCTCTATTTTGTAGCTCAGAGTGGATATCTATTACATCCATTTTTGAGCAAAACTCTTCAAAATCTTCTTGGACGTGTTACTTTTAAATTGACTGTCTCCATCACTCTGCCTCTAGTAGCAGCACATTTATGATGTTCATTGTGTGAACTTCCTCAGCAACATCTTCCATGTTCAACAGGTGAATGGAAGGTCAAACACAAAACACGACAAAGGCCACCTCTGGAGAATTGCAGCAAACAATAGCTTCCATTCTGCTCACAATTTAATAACAATGTAGCCAAGCACAGCACAGAGCTGCAGAGGAGAGCTGACATTCCCTCGTTATCGTCTGCATGGAATGTAATAATCCAGCCCATGGAAACAACTCTTTCTGCGGGAGGTTTTCTTGGCAAAATAGTCACAGCTTTGTTCTCACTGTCCGTGTTGGTTTTCCACTGTAAGTAAAAAAGGTCTGACTGTCAACAGAAATACATTAGATGTGTAAACCATGAAGCTAAAAAATAGGTCATATTACAAAAAAGAAGTGTAAAACCAGAAAACTGCAAATGTGGCCGTTTTTCACATTTTGCTGCCACAGCAGCCTGCAGCCTGCTGTTTTTTTAAAAAAAAGAGAGACATGCAATATTATTGATTATCCTAATTAGCACATGTTAAGGGCACCCACTGAGACTGTTCATGAACAGTGCTCAGAATTTTTGTTAGACTGTTTGCTACACTCCCAGTCATAAATACTGAGAAAATTTAATTTGCAGCATGCAAGACATACTTTGGGAGTTAGCAGTTATCACTCTGTTGTAACACATTACTTCCTGTGCATTGGAGAAAACAAGGACCCCATCACACAGAGCTGTAGGTGTTTCTGGCAGAAAATATAAATCACTAGAGTCGATATAATTTGGAAATAAGTGGACAAGTAAATTGTCATCATAACACATTATAATAGTTTTATGTATCAGCTTCATGATAATGAAAGATGAGCAGCCTCTGTGTTGTTAGTCTGAGAAGATGCAACAAATCACATCATCACCACAATGTGGTCTTTGTTTCTGAGATAAGGATGGTATAAAAGAAACAATAAAAAAGATGATGTTCTCAGAAAATAAGATCTCAACCATCATTCTAGTCAGTTTCATACTTTGGGTTTGGTATCTGGACACTGAGAGCAGATTATATATTTTAAATCACTTATAAGATCATTACCATCACAGGAACACACAATGTACTGATGTTTAACTAATTAGCTTATTTGTTGTATCAGGGGACTCTCCTGTGGTGTTATATCAGTCAAAGAAAATTAGCCAATTAGAAGGATGTAACTTGTAACTTGAACAATCCACTGAGCACAGTGTCTACTGTGTATGTAGTGTATATATGTGTGACTCTTTCAGTGGATAATTTCTTTTTTGCAGTACAAATATGGGAAATATTTAACATTATTATGATGTGGTCATTTACACAACACCACTAATTCAGTGTCAATATAAGATACCAAAAGACCACTGAACATCAGAATGCTGATCTTGATGAAGATACTTGTACAGTAATCCTGCTCTGTCTTCCGCAGGCAAATCATTTTTTTGCTTGTTTTTGTTTAGTTTTTTTTTTTTTGTAATTTGGGTGAACCAACCCTTTAACACAACTAAATATAGTACATATGACATATGTAAGTGTGGGGCAGATTTAAGATCTGAATGTTCTGTGCTGCTTTCAGTCTGCTGACACAAAATATGAATCAGAAATCTATCCTGCTATTGACATAAAGATACAGCTGCTTTTGGTGCAAGCAGAAAATGCACGCAGACAGAAACCACACAGAGCTTTACATGCTGCATTCATTTGACACACTGGTAAGTAATCCAGTTCTGCTCATCAGGTCCTGCTTAATTCTACTGAGCTAAGTTGGATGATCCTTGCTACACACATATCCCACATGGTAAGAGTCCTGCCAAAATATGGTTATAGGCATTTCATTTTCATGTAAATAGTTAAATTAGTGACCAGCAGTAGAAGACTGTGCAGCTCTTACTGACCTCATGCCTAACCCTGTGTAAGGGAATAAGTGTCAACAAGTGAATGAATGAGTGTGAAGCAGGAAAGGAGCAGGCCTGTTCCAAATGTACCTGAGGAAATATCTGATCAAAAAACAAGGAAAGGAATCTTTCTGAGGCTGAAATCAATGTTTTGTTGCTGGTTAAACTGTTTAATTGATTGAATCAGTTTGAGCAAGGCTTGTTTGTGATGATGTTTGCTGGTAAAAACTGTCATTATCATCATTCATAGAAGCAGGTAATATTTTCTTCACTGCTGTGTAACTAACCTGAGTTGTCAGAAAAAAATTTGAATCTTCCATTTTCATTTGGAGCAGTAGAGATATTCAGCCATATTGTCCGCAGCAGCAGCACAGTTAATCACAACAACAGATATTGATTTCTATGGCGTGAGACGTCAGTTTGACTGTTACTAAATCATCCAAACTGTCCAATAAGACAGAGAGTCTATGGCACAGCTCACAGAGACAACCACAAGACTGAGACACTGATGTATGTTCAATCATTATCCTCAGAGGTGTGTGTGTGTGTGTGTGTATGTGTGGTTTGATCAGCCACTGTTCAACACCAAGGGAAGACATTAAACATCATGATGTGCTGTCTGTAACAATACATTAAGCAACAGTTGATGTAATGAGGGAGAACATGCATCTCTTTCTGAACATTACAATTAAACCTCATTGAACACAGTGTGTTCATGTGTGTTACACATTGTTACAATTAAATAATATCTGATACACTATTTTAATTGAGGCTGATTTATCTTTTGCTTCCCCTCCTACAGAGCAAAGTCACCCAAGTAGTTGGGGAATAATCTATAGTACCATGCTTGTGTACGTTTTAGCCATGTTTTAGTTCAGATCATGTGTACTCATATTCTTGTCAAGCAGATGACATTTTTTTCCTGTTAGGGTCTTCAGACATTACCATGATGAAAACCCACTGGCAATGTCAGGTAATCCATCACAGTCAACATTTCACTTGACAAATATCCAATCAAATATAATATTTACCTCAAGCAGCTTTCTCATCTCTGCACATTGATTTTCACAACATATAAAAATCTGTTGTTGCCTACAGTGAGTCCACTCTGCATGGACTTGGAGTGAAATGTGGGAACGTTGTGGGTGTATGAGTCAACTCTGAACACATTTGAATGCATTTTTTTTTTTTGTACTGAAAAGGAACATAAGATTGAACTCTATTAACACAGACCTAAGACAAGTCAGCTCATCTTAAAAACAACCTTTCATCTCTTATTCCTCTGAGTAAAGCAAATGTTATGTAACCATGTTCCTGTTATTTTTAGTGGCAATAGTGTGTTATGCTCTTGGAGAAAAAGTAACAAATAGAAAAAAGAAAAACGGGGTGACATATCCTTAATACAGCTTCTAATTATCAATGTGATTATTGTTTTTTTGCCGCACCTACAATAACAAACAGAACATCAGCTGTTGTCATGTAGCTTCTCCTCAAAAACAACATTAAATCATCTTCAGAAATCATCAGCTTTTCATTAGTACCATTAAGTGTATTAGTAAAGACTGATGCTATCTTGACAGTATTGGTGGAATAGCAAAAATAACATTCACATGAAACATTCATATGTATTTTTATTTTGCTATTCAGTTTGCTATTCTTGGGACTCTTCTGGCTTTTTGGTCTTTTGGAGTTACAAATTTCAGTTTTCTTCGTGATTTCCTAAAGAGATGGACAACTGTTATAATTGATGGGCTAATTACACTCATGATACAGACATCATGATGAATCACAGTGGGAGAAAAATAGAATGTCACATTCTTTTGCCTCCTAAACCTTTTAATTTACTCAAACACATCATTGTTATGAAATCAGGAGCGCTGATGTAACAAGAGATGAAAAAGTGAGAGAAAATAACAAACAGAAAAAATGGAACTGCCCTCATCATTCTACGCAATATGTCACTCATTTATATTCAGGTAGTTTTTCCCTCCACCTTCTTTGTGAATTGCTGCATAAACTACTAGATGTAATTTATTGATGGGTTCCCATTTCTATGTTAATGGGAGGGAGACAAACTAAACCTATTTGTAACTTTCAGATATAGGTAGCTATAGGGACTGGAGTCTCTATTTAAAAAAATGTTAAGTGCAGCTTCAAAGTGTGACCTTGTTTCCACTACTTGCATATGTATATGTTTGTCTGTGTGAGCATGAGGATGGGATAAAGGGCTTGGTACTCACCCTGAGTTCCTTGAAGAAGATGCAGCTCCGAGCCCACTCCACTATGGAGAAGAGGGTCTGGTCTGCCATGCGACACATTAGGCTGAAGGTGCTGGGCTTGTCTAGCCGGCCCCGGTTGCCCTGTTCCTGCTGCAGATGAGCAACAATCTTATTCTGCACCACCCGTTCATCTGGATCACAGCGGAGCAGCTCCAGCACCAGCGGCGGCAGGCTGGGCGGCTGCGGCGACACTGAGGGGTACATGTCTGGATAGGGGTATCCTGTCAGAGACTCAGGGGAGCTGGTGTAGTCGGGACACTCGGCTTTAATTGCCCTGCCAGGGAAGGCTGTGTACTGGTACTGGGTGGTGAGGGGCACGTGGGACTGCATGGCCATGCCCAGTGAAGGGGGTCCGTAGAGGTTGGCCTCATAGTCTGTGGGGGTGATGGAGTTTGGGGAGGATGGGAGCAGGTTTTTAGAGATGGTGGGGAGGGTGTGCAGAGAGCCGGTGAAGCTGTAGTCGGTTTGCAGCGGAGAGGCTGGTGGAGGAGCTGCGCTCTCCAGCTTGAACCCGCTGGATCGTATCAAAGCCTTCTTCTGCTGCTTCAAGGCCCGGTCTCTCTTGTACATGGGACCAAATTTATTCCTCCCCCCACGCATGCGGTCTGCACGCACCGCTGTCACACAACAGACAAGAGGTGAAAAATAGATTTACAGAGGAAACATCGACTCTACTGAATTCTCCTGCACTGCCAAGATCCCCTTTGCAAAACTCCTTCATGAGCACTGAAGTGTAACAGCAGTAAACGGAGTAAAATCTTAACATGCAGAATCCCTCACTATTTCTACAGAGTAAATAACAGACATGCTGGTCATTTTTGCTTCCCTTTTTAGGGCTGAAAAGAATCCCCAGAGTCTGTGCAGCTTGACTCCTTCTTGTAGCCTAAATAGAACTTTTGATTTAAAACAGGGGAGTCTCTGGGGTTTTATCAGTGAGTCAAGAATGTGTCCTTTTTCTGCTGCGGAAGCAGGTGCTTTCCTGCAATGCTATCTGGGAATTAATCCCATCCCATGTGTGTAGGAAACAACATGAGAGCCACCAGCCCACAAATCAAAAATAATTTCTAAGGGTTTTTAACTGCAGTGTACGATGTCATAAAACTGTCAACTTATTAAAAATATACACTTAAAATAAGTACAGTATTATTAGTTATAATACTACAAAATATGCATGCACATTTTAATGCAATGCCAAATGTGTTACAGTGAAAAAAGTCCCTGCATTTCTGTCCCTCTGAAATAACAACAACATTACACTAATCAGCAAATGGTGAACTGAGGAGCAAATTCATTGACGTTTACCTTCTAATCTCATCCCGACGCTGAGACACTTTTGGAAGCGACAGAAAGGACATCTCTTCCTTTGGGTCTTGTCTATTTTACACTCTTGGTTTTCCGCACATGTGTACCGCTTGTTGTTCTGCACTGTCCTCTTGAAGAAGCCCTGAAAGCCGGAAGATATATAGGAAGCAGCCGAGAGGACAGAAAGTTGAGCTATTTTAATTTTGAGGACGAAAACTTGTGTCGTCGAAATAAAACGTCACATTTCCCCTTGTACTGCGTAAATACGGTAATACTCGATCCGTGATACACTGTGGATAAAAGCAGGAGTGAGTAAATGTAAATATGCATTTTTATGCATTTTTAAGACAGAGGAAGCGAGAAAAATAATTCTAAATTCAAGTAGAAATCTCTTTAAATGCTGCAATATTTTAATCTATTTAAAAAGTTTGGTGTGATCATTTATTACAGGCCTATCGAAAAACAATGTCCGATCAAACGGCAAATATTACAACAGGATTTGAAGTTTTGGAATAACAGAATTAGATCATTCGATTCATTTAATGTTTTTTAAAATTTGACTGTGTTTTTATCAGTGTGGAGTGTGGATGTTACCTTGCAGCTCTCGCAGGTCAGCAGGCCGTAGTGGTATCCGGACACTTTGTCTCCACACACAGGACACAGCTCTTCCAGATCATCATCATATGAGTATTCCATAACCTTCAGAGTCACACCTGTTACAGACACACACACGAGGTGGCACACGGAATACATAATGTAAACATCCCAGTTTTTTGTTTGCGATTTATTAAGAAGTATTATCCGAATAATATCCGAAAAAAGCTCATTGTACAATGTGACTTACAATAGGATGACATTTAATTTCATAAACGTGAATTACATTTCTAGTTTACTGTGAAAGAAAAAGATTCTTCCAGTTAGTCAGCATTACCGAGTTGTTGTTTTTTTTTCCCGCATTTAATAATAATAAATAACATAACAATGAAAATGCAGAAAGGCGATAAGAAAATCTTATTTACATAAATCCCCACTACCATTTATTTTAAAGTGCTTTCCTTAATTTATTTTTAAGGATTTATTTAATAATTAAAATTATAATATTTATTTATGTGTATTGTATATTTCAGAATGAAGGAATGCTTTACATATGCTTTCATGAAGCTCAAATACATTGCCCAAAATATAGGCCTATTTGCAATATATAGTTGTAACCGTCTTAAAATACAGGCTATCAATAATCTGTGTATTATGTATTTAGAGAATATTTCTGTATGTATTTTGTGAAAGCGGTGGCTACTTTTCTCAATAAATCTTTAGTTTACATAACGAGTGTCGGAAATATTTGCGAAATATGATGTGACACTGTAACCATTATATGTCCTGTAAGGGCTGAAAAATCCATGTGAAATATGTGGTATTCCTATAAAAAGGGAAGCTATAAACTATGGTGTCCACTCGTTTATCCACTCGAACAATAACCACCAATATGGACAGAAATATGTTCGATATTTTTATCTTATCCAGCAGTTTGATGCATGAACTTCTTTTAGAATGTGGATTTATGACATTATGGCAGATCAACTATTCTTCAAACTAAAAATAGGACTTCAGAGAATTTTGTCCTGGTGGTTGAACCCATCAACAAACATCGTGAATATCTTCTTTCGTTTATTCTCAGGACCCTGACCACACTGTATGTGACCACTTTATCAGTGAATGTAAAAATAATATATCACTCACTCACTACGTTTAGTGACTGCAATATTTGATTTAAGAGAAAAAAAAAACAGGAGGAAATCGTTGTTGTGAAGCTGAACTCAGCTCGTTTCCGTGTCCTGTGGCCTCAGCGGTGAAACCGAATCCGATGGTCAGCGAGGGACGAAAACTAAAGAGTTGAGTTTAATAACGTGAGTGATCAGCGGCAGAAGCGCAGGCCGCGAAACTGAGGGGACACGCGCCCACTGAGTCAGCCCGGAGGACATGCGGCAAAGGGTCTCGCGGAATGTTGATTGTGTGTTGCCGTGTGTGTAGACACCAGAGGACAGACAGCAATTATTATTATTATTATTATTATTATTATTATTATTATTTTTACATTTAGATTATTAACCTAAATTATCAACCTACTTTTTGTTATAATCAGCTACATTACAAAGCATTATAAAGCTCCTTAAATTGAATCATTAGGAGACAGCTGGGCCTCTTTTATTCTTTTGTATTATTCTCTATCTTATTTTTGTAAATTATCAAAAACATTTCAAAATTTCTGGTATAATTAGTTTTAGTTTTTAAATAAACCTCATTTAAAAAGAGCCGTATGTTGTAAGTTGGGTTGCTGGTGAATTGTCCTTCTGTGTCGCTATATAAATTGCTGTCATTTCAAAAATGATTCATCTTAATTTAACAACAGACCAGGGATCTGTGGATGCTCTGGATTTACTAAATCTACGTTCTGGCCTTTACGCCTTTGTTTTCTACATTTTTCCTGTAAGCTATGAACGCAAAACACAGACTGGAGAGAGGTGGACAGACTTACCGTGAGCCTTGTCTCCCAACATTTGAACAGCTGACAGCAGCCAGTCACTGATGATTGTCTGATAATTAAAATGTGAATCTAGGTGTTGCAGCAGTCTTGAATGGGCTGCTGAGTACAACAAAATAAAAAATAATAATAATATAGATCCGGACGAACACTGTCTATGTTAATTTTGGTTTAAGAACCGGTAAGACAGAAGTAGGTGTGTGATGATCATTGAAGAGCTCAGAGTGAAACTCCTTCAGCACGCTCTCTCTTTACTGTGCTTTCCTTATCACTAAGGTTAGGCTTCCTCACTGCTATTGGTGGATGCCTAGTCACGTGACGGATGCTCGCTGCTTCTTCCGTGTAAATGCCTGGACAGCAGAGCAGAGCGGTGCTGATGGAGGAGTCACGCGTACACCAGAAGCGGCAAAAATGATTAAAACCTGTAAAATCACAGGCCTGACCGTAAAGCTAACGATGATAGTTTAAGATAATATTTTCATTGATTTGTCGTTCATTTGTTCTTCAGTTGACTTTTAATCCTAGATTACTTCGGATAGGGGACTGCTAAATAAACACCCGACGGGACAGATGTTGATTATTTTAAACATTATCATAAAATATAAGACACAATAACTGCACGTTGTATGTTTTAATGACATCACACCCAAATGTCGCTATATTTAAATAGAATAACAACAACAATGATAATAGTAATAATATTAATAACACATATTAGTTGTTATATGCCATAACTATTTATAGTTATTTTTGCATCCATTGGGTATATGTTACATATTAGACTAATTAGGTGTATGATATGTATGATATTTCATGTTATTCTAACTCTAACAGAACTTTTCTGCACATAATCATAAACATATAGATGTATTTACACATTGTTTATTTTTACACTGGCTAAAACAATGTAGGCTTGTGTAGGTGTCTCTGTTTCTGGAGATGTCTATATTTAACTGCACATGTATACATGTACATTGGTTCCAGCATACACATTTCATTGGCATTGATATTAATTGACTGTAGCAGGGCATTTTGCTTGGTAAGCGCTATGAAACGTCAAACTGTCTATTGTTAGCTGAGACAGGAAGCAGTGGGTGGCTGCTGAGGATCCGTCAGGCTTCTGAGGGTCATTGTGTGGAAACACGAACAAAGCTGAGGGTCCTCAGCTGTAGGCCACCACACAATTTTAAGAACAGGAAACACAAATGAGACTGAAGTTAATACAAAAACTCTCACATCAATTCACTGTCTTTGAGTACTGTCACTTGCTGGACTCTTGGCTGAGTTCAGTTTCTGCAGTAAAGTGAAGGTTTTTCTATCTGCAGACTCCTCTTCCTCGTGGTCTTGGGATGATCACCCTTGGTAAAATTTTCCGGACCACTGACTGTCCTTGAGGAGGTGGGGTCCATTAAATGTTAATATAGCTTTCCTGTAATTCAGTTTACGAGATTTGTTCCAATAAGATAATGTTTAACTGTTGTATTAATAGTTTTTTGTTCCCAGAGGTAAGACTAATATAGTATATATATATTAGTCTAATAAGATAAAATACAAATCTTTATTTGGTTGGTATATCTTGTACAATCTTTAATTATCTTAATCTTGTTTTACAAGTGCAGTTGTTGATACAAAACTGCTGTAAATTAGAGGACTGGTTTCTTATTATATCTTCAATTCACTTGGGGGTTAATCCTGTGATTACTATTGTGACAGCAGGCTGTGGAGAATCTGCATACTCAATTAATCTTCATACCATCGAGGTGCATAGGAGGGTTCTAATCTGGAATTGCCAGTTATAGGATGAAAACAATTAAGCCTTATTTTTATTCAGGTTCAGGCAACTCAGACTACCTGGTTAATGTTGGGAATGGACTGATCATGGATAAAAGATGCCAGTTTGGAGATAGAACAATGACTTCCACTTAAATGTTGAAGTCAGTTGCTATGCCTGCTCATCCATCAACTCTGACCTCCACTATAAAACCTTTAATGGAAGTTACCATGCTGATAAAATGTGCTGTTATCCTAGAACTGAGGACAGACTCATTTCAATTGCCTCCAGAGGATCAAATTCATTTAATTTTATTATAATGTCATGATGAAAGGTTAAAGAGGGCTCTCTACTTGGTTATCTAATAAAAGGCATAAAGTGCCCAAAATAAATAGATAAAACAAATCACATAAACAACTAAAATGTCTCCATGGTTTCCTGGGTAATGGTTTGATCAACCATGGAACTAGAATAGATAGAAGATACAGACAGGTGACACTTTAAAGGAAAAGTGTGGGGCCACCATGTGCCACCAGAACAGCTTCAATGCACCTTGACATTGATTCTCCAAGTCTCTGGACTCTGCTGGAGAGATTGAACACCACATATTTCATAATATTATAAAAGCAATCACTCAGAACAACGTTGTGTTGATTTGTAGTGACCCAAACCATTCCAGCAAAATGCCCCCACAGCATAACAGAGCCACCTGATCCCCTCACTGTAGGGTGCAAGCATTCAGCCTGTACCATTCTCTTGGTGTACGCCACACAGGTACTCACCCACTTGTGGAGGATATCACTTTTTTCACATCTCCGTAGACCACTACCTGTGGTTTCTGCACCACTGAACTCTCAAATGTTCATTCACTGCTACCCTACAATTATATCCCTCTCTATGTAATTGCTGACAAACTGTTGTTGCTGACACAGTCTGATCATGACCTGTGTTGTCATTCTCATCACCTGAGGAAGAGTTATTGTTTTTCCTTACATAGCGCTCTAATGCACAAACATCACAGTCATCAAATGTGCACTGTCAACTGCAGTTTCCAACCCCATTTACTGACATCTTTCCCACAGATTTGTATACATGCCACAGAGCATGATTGGATGTTAATTGTATCAAGGAGTGCACCTGTGTGGAAGCCTCTGCATTCACTTTGTTTCTCTTATTCAGGTTTTTCCTTTAATTTGTCTCCAGTTTGAATATGGTGGAGGAAAATGTTCACGGTTGAGGCCCTGGCCCTGAGGTGTTTTCTGACAACAATTTGTCATGTGACACATGCCTTGATGTTAATGGTAAAAGCCAAAAGACAATAAAATACATATATTGAATTGTTTTTTGAATTTGGCGCCCCCAACTGGTGACCTGGGGACACTAAGATAAATGGGCCTCATCACTGGGACTGATATATTTTTACAATCAAAAACATTGGAAACATTGTAAAGATTTGAAATAGATGCTATTATCATAAAGATATTCTACATGTGATTTTAAACTGAATGCACACTCAGTTGTCAGTTTATTAGGTACACCTAGCTAAAGCTAGCGCAGTCTAGTATCAGTCCTGCAATAAACCCTCCTTCATGAAGGTTATCATGTTCAGTTTTTCTTGAAACTGTTTTCACAAGGTGCTGATTCAATGTACAGCTAGCAGCATGTGGCATTATTACCAATAACTGTGGATGTTAGTTGGGTATAGAAAGAATATAGTTACCCTGAGAAAGTCTACATTTGATCTTGTCATTTTTATTGATATAGTCAGTATAAATCCATTTGAAATGAAGCATGTTGGGAGTAAATGTAAATTATGCTAATTTGTTAGTCCACAGTCATTCAATGCTCCACTAGTCTCCATTCAAAATTTTTATGACATGTTTTTGTAGTAAATGATAGTGGATTCAGAAACTTCATACCAGCTTAATACTAAGTTTAGTGAGCTGAGTGAACTCATGTCCGTGTCAGCTGAAAAAACTTGCACAGCATATCTGAGCTCTTAGATTGTTTGCTCAGCAGAAGGTGCATACGGGAAGATAGATTCTATCCATCAGTCTGTTTCACCCCTGACCTCCCAGAGTCACAGCAATGTCCTCGATTAGACTATATCTGCTCATCACACTAATAGGGAGCACAGACCAGTAAACATGCCGGGCTGACTGAAGGAGGGGGCCCCTACTGAATCAGGCTCTCTGTCACTGGGTCCAAGAAATATGGCCTATCTGCTGTTTTTTCTCTTGCACAATTTTGTTTTGCAAGTGTGCTGTGGCTACAGGTCAGCAGAGCCCCAGCATCAGACAAGCTCTGTCTCTGTCTCTCAGATATATTTGTACAATAAATAAAGGGGAAGGACTAAGGGCTGTCTTGTGTTTTGACTTCATCATTTATATTTTTTTGTTCATTTTGTGCCCTCCCACCCACAACCATTTTCTGCTGGAGTGGCAGGATCTTTATTGATAAAAGAAGATAGCACTGCAATCACTCTGGGTGAAAGCTACTGGAGGATGAGTTTCTGTGTTGTGCAGAATTTGAAGATAATTTTTCAGATTTCTGATCCTTGGCTTGTTGATCCCTTGTTGATCGGCTGCCCTCTGTGAAGAGTCCAGCAATGTTACATGAGTTGGTTTGCTGGTAAAAATAATCAACTCAACTAGTAAGAAACACAACCTATTGAATAATGCCCTCACTTAGAAGTCCAATACAACTTGAGAAGACAATGCATTTCTGGTCAAAACTCCATATAGGAAGCTCAGGCATGAACGTCAGATGAACTGAAAGAAACGAAAGTATGTTTACGTTCACTGTTTTTCTCAAAAATACTGTGAACTTGCAATAGCATCCATACAATAACAAATGTGTGGAATTCCTCCTTAAACAAAGATAACCGTGTAGCCCACTTGCTCTCATGCTGAATACGTGTCCTTGTGCACCTGCACAATGCAAACAAAATAAGGACTTACTAGTTTTAGTAGTCAAAAACTCCACAGGGTACCTTTGTACCTTTATTCATCTGTACCTTCATTCATGCTATAAATGAGCAAGCAGTCGCCCTAATCAAATTTCAAACCTGGGCTCCCAGTAGAGTACTCAAGCAATGCACTTTCTTGGAAAAGCTTGGCTGTTGAGGCCATGGCTTGAACAAAGGAAAGAGGTGTCATGACTTCCAAAAGCTGATGCTTTGAAAGAATTTGGTTTGTCCTGAAACAGACCAAGGAACTCCCACAAAAGTGCTGAAGATACCACATCTGTGCATCCACAGTGCACACATCCATGTTACAATAACCATGAGCAAACGATACCCCAAATCACTTTCTGCCAGAAAAACTTGAGGAACTTTGGTGAAGCAGTGTAAAGAGCAACAAAGTCCACTTATGGAGGAGGCCATGGTGGATGAATGGGTCATCTAAAAATAGCAATTTTATCCATTTCTGACTAAATGACCCCAACTCTAAAATCTATAAATAACTGCTAAAATCATAAATGACAAGAATGTTTTGTTTTTGTTTTGTTTATATCTGTTGTTGTTAATGATATGTTCCATTAGTTGCATATTTTAAATTTATAAGTACTATAAGCAGTAGTATAAGTGTCGGGTCACTAACGATAGAGTGTTTGAGAAAACACTAAGGCATTTAAGGGTTGAATTGTTCCTGTATTTTTAACAAACAATGCATGAAATCACGATTTTAACTTAGCTTGTGATATGACTTTGCTCCTGTGAGCTCTCAACCTTGACTTAAAGATTTTTTATTTTGTGTGTGTGTGTGTGTATTTTGTCTTACTCAATAATTTTGACACCAATCATTTTTCATAAAGATGGATTCACCTCATATCATTGAGAACATTATAAAACACCACTGATCCCATCACTGGCCTCGCCAATGAAAGGATCTTCAAATCTCCAAGAATGGCCTGTCTTCCACCTGTGATACACAGTCATAACCTTTATATTTCACTAATTGGTTAATCTATACCACATAGGAGAGCTGTGTGAACAGGTGAGAGTGCCAGGGCTTTCGTGTTTCACAATAAAAAAAAGAATAGTGAGATTCTGTGCTAAACAGCCTGCATTCAGTGTCCTCATGTCTGTCCTTGACCAAGCCAGGGCACAACCACAACAAACCACTTAGAAAAGGGAAATTAAATAGAATGATTACAATAGCACTGAGAGAAAGCAGACATGGCAGGGGTTTTCCTTAGTGTCATCTACAAGGTCAAAACAAAAAAAACCCTAATCTATCCATCTGATCCCTATAACACAGCATCTTGATAAGTTCTTAAGAAAATGAATTCACTTCATCAACCAACCTGCATTAGAACTGCAGCAAAAGGTGGATTGATTGAAGAGGATAATAAATCATTGCTTTTAACTTGTCTGATTGACTCATGCCCCCTACTGGTAAATTTCACACACTGACTGACACCATGCTGTCTAGTTTCTCTTTTTCTTTTTTCATCCCTGAACCACTACATATTACAAATTCAGGGAATATACATGTTTAAACAGCTGCACCTCATGTAAAGACAGAATACCAACAATTTAACAGCTATCAGTACTCAGCAAAGTGGATATGTAGACAATAAATCGGGAATCAAGTGAATATTTTTAAGAAAATCATTAATCTATTGCTGTTTCCCCTAAAGAGACTCTTAATTCATACAACTACCAGCAATTTGACACAATCTAAAGTGACACACACAAAACTATGTGTATACCTTAACATTACACCTATATGTAATAGATAAAAAAAAATCTAATTTGAAACTATGGGCATTAATCTGATTGAGGTCAACCACTGATGTTGGGTAATAAGGCCTGTCTTGCAGATGTATTGGTGTTTCAGTTCATCCCAAGAGTGCTGGGTGGGATTGAGGTCAGGGCTCCACATACTGAGCCAAGTTCCTCCAAGAAAGTAATTAGTATGGCCTAAAGTCTGCACTACATGCTAAGTGTATACATTAGTGATTCCCAGCCAGGAATACTATACCCGAGGGGGCACATGAAAATATTGTGGAGTGAAAACAAAATCAAGAATAAAGTGGCATGATGCTGATCTTTAGTAAATTTATTGTCATGGTAACTAGTTAGGACATCACCAGAAAATCACTGATGCCACTGAGCATGCATGAAATCAAGTACACAGGTGAAGAGAGAAGCTGAAATAGTTAGCTAGAGTTCATTTATATACAGTTTATATACAGTCAGCTAAAAGTAGTGAAGAAACATGTTGGGTTTCAGTGGACCACTAGTTCACAGTATAAGCAGGTTTCTCATTTAAAGTCCACGATGTGCAAGCAGTAGGGGGTAGGACATATGCTTATGATAGCATACTTATGGACTTCTTCATAATTATTTTAGCATTTAGAAGTGAAGCATCTTGCTGGGAACCAGTCAAATTACTGGTACATTAGTATGCAGAAGCTGTTTTCAAAACTTTTTACTAGATGCCTGTGACACATGGAATTCTAGTGATAAACACCAGCTAGTAACAAAGATAATATCATACAAGACTATAGACAAAGTTATCCCCACAGAGAGATGAACTGAATGTCCCAAACAAAAGCACACATTGAATGAAATTTCTGCCATATGCCTGCTGCACAAACTAAGAGAACCTCCTACAGGTGGGAGGTTTAACTATGGATGTTACCTCCCTACCAATTTTGAGGTGCATAATTGTCTGCAATATTTTAATGACCACCAAGTCCACATACTAAGTTTGAAATAGTGAGATACCTGACCTGATGATCTGGAAACCAGCTGTGTAGACTTTTGAGACACTGCAGAATAAAAAACATCTTCTGGATATAATTAACATCAACAAACTTTATCTTCAAATCATAGACTGAGGGTGTTCATTTTTGAGACATGTAATTTTGTCAGACTTACCACCAAGCTAAGAAAAAAAATAACATAGACGCCCCTATATCAGACACATACATACACCTTTGAATATATAATGTCACATAAATGAAAGAACTTATATAATAATAATATAATAATAAATCTGTCACACACACAACACACCTGTGCAATACATTCACATTCACAAATATTTTTTTTTATATCTTTTCTATATATTTTGTTTCTACATATTTTGTATGTTTGCACTGAAAAGGAGAAGCTCTCCAATCTCGTTGTACTTTAGTATAACGACAATAAAGGGCATTCTATTCAATTCTATTCTATGCACATAAATGATAGTGACAGTTTCTTTCTTACCAGCTTCTGTACAAAACTATCCCCCACATCCCAGTAGTTTGCAGCAGAGAGTATACAATCCTGGAATCCCGAAAAAAAAACAAAAAAACTGGAGCTAATTCTGCACTCTGAGCTGACAATGAGGAACATTTTCTGCCTCTTACAGTTGTTGGAGAGCCATTGAACTCAGTCCCCCAGTGTCCTTCACCTTTTCACACCTAAGTGTGAAACCTCCAAGTCCAGCTGCAATAGGTCACTGCATGGACAAATTCTGTGATGTCACCTGGCCATACAAAAGGAGAAGCACCGCACAGTTGGGCAGTCTCTAGAGTTGTCTTCAGTCTTCTAAGAGTCTTCTAAAGAGAAGTCTCTCTCTCTTCTCAGCCAGCTCCTCACACCAGGAGTTGAGCTCTGCTCTTCTCTCTTCTGCTCTCTGACCTCCATGAGGCCTTCCTGAAGCACAGGCCTGCACTGGACTGAACTTTGGTATCGACGCAAGAGCCTACCAGAGGAGTTAAGATCAAACACCAGCAGGTACGACACAAGGTCTGCCAGCTGGGTTCACCAAGAAAAAGGAACCACACCACAGCACAGAGGAGAGTTAGCCTCAACCAGCTAACACTGCAAGGAGAACAAAGACAACGACACTGGAACCACACAGCCAGGACAAATGCAGTTTACTGGACCTCAATAGCAACCAGAGGACTTTGCAAGCAACACACCAAATGCATCTTCTTTTCCCCCTGGACTTGGTAACGTAACTGGGCCTAGTTTACCTTACCTTGCACAGCACTGCTTGGCTAAGCATATGACTTTCAACTTTGCCAGTATATGCGCTGATTTAGTTCAGCGTATTATTTGTGCACTGTTGTTCTGACTGTTTATAGTCAGATTACTGGTCGTTAGCATTTACACACATGTAGGCACACCTCACTGTCTTGCATGCAACTGCTAACCCCATAAAAACAACTTCTCATGTTGATCTCAGGATAAGGTCTGTTATTGTAGATTTTTTTCTCCCCCTTCATAAACATGAATCCATTTCTATTAATTGTGTTTGTATTCTCTTTTTTTCCCCCTTTTTTTTAAATGTAGCAATTTAAGTTAATGGGAAATTATACAATTATACAATTATACACCAGTGCATATCAATTAAACTCCAATGCCAAATGAACTGCAGGAGCAGAGGAGTTGACGTAGTACAAACAGAGAGCAAGTCTGCATTAGGACAGCTGGATCTTTAATACACAGAATTTTTTCATTTCCTGTCTAAAACCAATAGTCATCATTGTATCTTTTAACCATGGCTGTACCTATTTTAACCCAAATCATGATCTTTTCCTAAACCTAACCAAATAGTTTTTGTGCCTAAACCTAACCAAACCATGACAGTTCCATAAGGTTAACTGTGTGTTTATTACTGTAGCCAGTGCACTTCACCTGTTTATTATTGTAACTATGATGAACAAGGTCCAGTATGCCTGTCACTGTTGGGGCGATATTTCAGGGTGGGGACACAGACCTATGTGGTTGTTCAGGTTGGAGAACTTGACTACAGTATATGAATGAAAGTGTCCAAATACTTCAGACTTATTTTAAAAAGTATATATCCTACATTTAATTTCATATAAGTCTGTCTTATATTTAATTCATGAAAAGTTTGTCTTTTTATTTCATATTTCATACAGTTCAATTTAGATTCTTGAAACTAAGGAGCATCACCAGTTTAAACTTGTTTTAAAAGCATACGTGCCTTTAAGTCAAGATAAGTCTACCTTTTTATTTTATTGGGTTTTTAGCCATAGTTGCATTTTTATTCAATTTTTTTCCCCTGTATTTCATGTTTTCAAAGTGCATGATGGCACCTTAAAGGCTAACCTGCCATAGATAGAGAGCCAGTGAAGGGAAGCTAAAATTAACATGGATTAATTGGATCAAATTTTCTGGATGTAGTTAAAATTCTAACTGCAGCATTCTGAACCATTGGAGACTCTTATTAATAGCATGTGGCAGGCATGAAATCCAAACATAACAATAATCAAGTGAATGACACAAAGATGTGAACTGGGGTCTCTGCATCTGCCACAGTGTGCTGATCATTAGAGAGGGTAGGATCAAACATAACAGTACAGTTACTTAGATTTAAGGTCTTTACACACTGGGGGCATTTGTTGTGAGATTAATTTGCACATTAACATACTTTTTCAAACTGTTGTTTTTATCACAAGTACTTTCACACAGAATGGAAGTACACAGAAGCATATTGCTGCCACACTGGCAAATAAACTCCACACCAACTGCCAACAATGTTATGCTAGTGCAAACAGTAATAGGCTGACTGTCAAGCCTGTGGGTGACACTATCTGGAGTGGCAGTCACATCTAAGGTAACATTAGGAGAGAGGAGCTGTTCTGATGGACACATTTTCCCTAGAAGAGACACCCTATCTGTGTGGAATAGCAAACACAGTTAGCAAGGTAGCATTGGCTCTGGGTAACTATAGGCTAAGATAACATTTAATAAGTAGATAAGTAGGGGTTTATACACATAAATAATCAGTCAACCAAGGAGGGTATAAATAAAAAAAAAATGTATTCATCATGACATTTATTATCATTGTATGGGGTGAATTAAGAACATTTATACAGTGGCATTTCAGTGTGCAAAATTTTCACTCTAACTTGAATGTGATGTATTTATCTGGGCCGCATTTAGAGCCTAAAAATAGACCTTTTTTAATTTGAGAAAACAACAATTTAAACCTACATTATTTTTCAGTCTTCTGTGAGAAAGTCATTATCAGACAATGAATTACAAATGGAAAAGAGCTCAAAAACATAATCTATGCAGCATACACTGTATGAAGCAGGGAACTTCTATGAGCTGTACAGCACTGCTGCAGAGGCTGGGGAGAGGCATGATAAATTACCACCACTTCTTGCCCTTAACAAGGTTCCTGATTTTGAACACCTCCTATTCTTGACAGTGTGCCTTTCAGATCTTGGCTTTTGTGTTCAGTTAACAATAGGAAAACACTATTAGTTAAGGCCAAACTCAATTGCAACCTTGCTTGCTCTTAAATATATCTCCTGTACAGTAATCCATCACAGTGGGCAGCTGCTCTTGAGCCACTTAGTTTGCATGAATTCATATGTGAAACAGTCAGTCTGTGCTCAGTGCTTATAAAAATACTGATTATGAAGGAATGAATGAGGGAATTAATATAACTCTGTGACTCAATCAAAAAGAGCAAATTCTTGTGTATGTCATTTAATTCAGTAAGTCAATATCACTACAGAGCTGTTTATTCACTGAACTGACTTCATCAATGAACATCTGGCACCCACTGAATCAGGCAAGAAACAGGCTGAGGTCATTTTTTTAAACATTCTTTTTCAGCACCTGTCTATATGAATGTTTACTGTCTGTTTTCTGATATCTTGAAGTGCAAATATTGCCACAAACCATGCCAAACACTGGATCCAAATCCCATTCAAATAATCCTTGACCCACACTCCTCTCTGAGAATTTGGAGAGAGATCTTAAAAGTTTGCATACATTTCATAACAGCTGAAAATGGGAACTAAAACTGACTCCTTTTGATTTCCTTAGATCTCTTTTCCTCACCAGATAATTAACAATTTTATCACTATTTACGTTGAATATGAATTTATAGCATTATGAGCTTGGTGCTGAGAGATTTTATTATCTGGACACCAGATGTTCAAGTGTAGATTTATGCCAGAATCACATTCATTTTCAAGGCCACAGCAGGCTGGTTGGTAATTAGCTGTCAGAATAGAGGCCTTTAGAAAACCATGGACATCCGACTGAAAAACCGGCAAAACACTGAGGAGAGAAAAGCTACTCTGAATGCATTTACTTACAAAACCCGGAGGCAAAAGTGTGAACTCAATTAAAATAAATTGAGTCTTTTTTCTTATCTTTTCCATTGCATATTTACTTATCAATTTATGCAAAAAAAATCCAGTGTAGTCAGGAGGCATGTATTGGTCCAGTTGCCCTCAGTTACTGTAATAAATTAATTCCAGTACATTCTGATGCTGAGTTCTCTGGATACCTGTAACACATTGATAACACAATTAGAACCAGTTCTTTTCATACAAAAGATCAGGTCAACTTGTCAATGTATGATCAGTATACAGTATGTGACTGTCACAGATAACATAAGCTTAAAAAACAGTTACATTTCAGTTTTGGTGGGGTAATTGTTGTTTGAAAATGTCACGTTGCATGATGGTGGTTAACATTACATGATCAGATTCAGCTTGACCACTAACACTTGTTGGTCTGAGAGGGTGTAAGACCTTTTGACAATGCTGGAGGTACAGGCTGCTAGGAAGAAGAAACAGTGCCACCAACTGTGTATCTTGGCAGCCATGTTATAGTCACATAGTCAGTCTCCATGTACCCTCCAATCACAAATGTCCACAACCTCCCTATCACAATAAATAGTCCATATAAACATTTGGTGCTAATTCAGTCTACATACAATGCTGAGCTCTGTATCCTCACTGCTTCTCTGCCACCTGCTTCCAAATGTAACTCCCTTCACCTCTCCAGTCTCCTTCTGTATAGTAGTATTTAGTCATACTAGAATATCATGTGTTCACGTTCATTAAATAGACTGCTAGGTTTTTTTGTGGCCTCAGTGTCAAGTTTGCTTAGATTTGTTCCAGAGCATCACATGAGCAGAACCACACCACCAACTAAAATTCATATTACTACAATAAATGGTTTAAATTTTAATGTGAGTTTCCCGACCACATATGAATCATATCTGATGACTGTACATGAGCAAACATGTTCGCCTACACAGACATACCAATTTAGCTTAAATAGGATGTCCTGAACTATTCAAGTTTCAGTTTTATTTATATAACATAAAATCACAACAGAAGGTATCTCAGGGCTCCCTTCATATGGAGCAGGTCTAGACCGTACTCTTTATAATATTATATTTACAGAGACCCATAAATTCCCACCATGAGCAGCACTAGGCAACAGTCGACAAGAAAAGAGACAGAAACCTCAAGTAGATTGAGAAAGAGATGCATCTCTATTATCTTACATAGAGATGTAAGATAATTGTGAGGATACTACTAATACTACTACTACTACTAATGATAATAATAATAGTAATAATATGTGTGTACACATGAGCATATTTTGAGATAGGGACAGCTTGCTATGACTATGAGCAGATGATACAGTTTGTACCACACTCACATTTGTGGCTATGCAGACATGGGAAATATTATTTGAGCTAGAACTGCATGCGTGTACTGTATATTAATAAATAGGTATATCTGCACTTTTAGGTGTTAATATACATTTTTACACCACCACCAGTAATGCTGTTCTTTTTACAAAATCTCCATTTTGATCATATAGTGTGGAAGAGGACATTAAGAGGAAGAGGGATAGAGCGCTTGCAGAGGCACAGAGGAAATGGCAGCAGAGGCATCAAGAAGTGTGAGGGAATAAGGTTATCCCCCTCTGGATGTGTGTCAGTTGGCAAGGGGTGAGGAATGGCGGGGCTGTTGTCCCATTATCAGCATCTACGTCGCAGTGTGTCAGGGTCAAGGGGAACGAGATGAGAGGGAGAGGGGAGGAGAGGAGGAGCGGAGGAGGTGGGGGTGTGCAAAGGGAGGAGGACCACACCTGGTGAAGCCACGCTTAAGGAACGTGGTGGAGCACATGCTCTGCTAACATGAGCCAGGAGAAGCCAAAGTGGAAGAGTTTAGGCAGAGCTGTACAGCCAGTTCTAGCCTTGACATGTGTGCCGACTGACGTAACTAGCGTAGGCCAAAACCAAACTAATGTGTGTTTGTACGTGGGGAGGGAGGTCTTGTCAGTACATGATACACTGAATGTATCATCTGTGACTAGACATTTTAAGATTTGATTTAATGCTCACAAGTGTCCATAAAAAATCATTATCAGTAAAAATAATTTCATTTTGAAACGAAAGTTACAACACAACTTGATTACATAAATATTACCAAATTAGTACTATACAGGTTGTGTACGGGAGGCCCTTCACCTTAAATAGTACAGTCCTTCAACATCACATATCAAAACCACAATAAAGAAATATAACAGCAAGACAACTGATTTGATGTCAGAACTGTTCAATCACTGAGACACAAGTTACAAAATACATTTCCTTAACTGATACAAGGTCATTTGTTCATTAGCGAGTGATAGTATTGGCACAGTAGTTCTCAGGATGTATTCTAAGCAGAGAAAATTAACACAAAATATTGTAGTAGAAACATCATTAAAGCAGCACGTGTTGTACTACTAGATAGAGTGCAGTGGTGTAGTCTGCCAGCAGATATTTTGCTATTATTTGAATCACTATCTTGTATCACACTCATGCCTGTATTTGCCACATTTCTTAATTATGTAATTGTTTAATAATTTTTTAAATTATCATCCGTCACCCATGGAGGAATATCTGTCTGTCTATATTTTGATATTCTGACATAACCATCCTGACACAGCCAGGTTTCAGTGAGACAAAATAGATCAGAATGATAATCTGATATCATTTACTAATACAGCTTTGGATCACAGAGAGCCAATATTTAATAATCCATATTTAATCTGCTGTTATTTTGTTTTGTTATTTTGCAATTGGGTTATTACTTTTGATTTTATTAATTTAAATGGCTGGGGGGCAGACTCAGTGTAAATGGGATATCGAGGGGTGATTGCTCTAATGGAGGGACAGAGAAGTGTGTAGCACTGCAACTCTGCCCTGGTGCTGGGTTGTTCAGCAAACATTCAGCTTTCCCCAGGGCAGAACATCAAGGGATGCCATCCTCCCTGTGAATCAATTCTCTGATCTTAAGCCAGCAGTTTGCATGTCTTGACATCCTCATGCTGGTGGGTCAGGCAGTTCAGAAAACTGAGGGTGTCAACATTGGTTTTGCAAGTATAACTCATGGTTTAATTTTGACC
>BRZM01000014.1:2253821-2603407 GCA_033238685.1 Lates japonicus
GGGCAGCATCCGTGCGTGCCAAGGTGAGACCAGAAACACCAACACATCAGGTAAATAAACACCCTTCACACTGATAATAATATGCCTGTTCTCCTGTGAGATGGCTATCTCCCAGCAGATAGTGAGACTCAGGTCCTGCACTCTTATATAATCATTTTTGAAATCCATCATACAGCCCTTCAGCAGTGTTGTTGTGCCCAGGGGGATCTGCAGCCTTGACAGGTTCTGATCTGATTAGAGCTTTTTTGGGGGGGGGTTAGGACGGCCTGTCAAAAGCCACTCAGTCAACCTTGAGGAGATAAAGTGATGCCTTGTGGACCTGCGGCTTGCTTCGCACTCATGATGCAATCAGTTGCCCTGCTGACAACCATCACTCACAGACAAGATAATGTGTGTGTACAAGTGTGTGTGAGTGTGTGAGGGGCTGATTGGGTGTTTAGGCTAAGACATACTGATATTGGTATTATTATGCCTGGAGATCCCAGGCAGGTAAACTCTTCTTAAGATTCTATTTTATCATATGATTTATTCTTAACTGTTTGTATTTGTTGTAACTATTTAAATAATGTTATCTTGTTATATTTGTTATGATTACTTACTTGCATTATCTGTTTTTATAGTAAAACACTTTGTAACTTTGTTTTGAAAGGTGCTGTGTATTATATTAAACTGTTGGGAAATGTGCTTCTTTGCTGTCAAAGTCAGATGAGAGGAGTGATATAATTTCCATCCCTGTGCAGAAGCGCAGGTAGTAGTGCAGGTAGTGGATCTGGTGCCACCTCCCATATGTCGACTTATCACAATATAACGGGTCCTGCCCCCCTCACTCAAAATTATATGGAAAGTGTAAAAATGTAGTTTGAGCAAAGCAGTTTATGCTTCTAATCCAACCTGGTTACTGTTAAATTACATGTATATACAGTATTACTCATTTAAATGTTTTTTTTTCTGATTACATTGTGGAAACAAAGATAAACACTGTCTAGTTTCTGAGGTGGATGTTTCTAGGAGTTGATAAGTTCCTATGAATCATTTTATTATGTTATTTTAGCTAATTTATTTTTTGAGTGCCCCTGTGTTACAAATGGATGGTCTTGAAAATCTTGCATCTCTTAAACTAAATTTGATTGAGAAATCACCATGGCAGTTGCCCATTATGGTAAATGGTAAATGGACTGTACTTATATAGTGCTTTTCTAGTCGTATCGACCACTCAAAGCACTTTACACTACGTGTCACATTCACCCATTCACACACACATTCATACAGCGCTTGCTCTATGCACAAAGCGCTCTAACACATCCACACCCATTCACACACTGACACATTACTGTCTCTGAGCTATTGTGACATGTAAATCAAGAGTTTAATTGAAACTTGTAGGTTAAAAAAACATCAAAACTGAGAGACAAAGACATCTAATATTTAGAGTAAGTTATATAACATCAGGCCCTAACCTGACTCCTGACCACCAGGTAGCTGCTTGAACCAAGAGCCAAACCAACATGTTTCAACTATATCTCTAAATCTAAGGGAACAATACAGAGTGCGGGTGGTGAAGACACACTTCTGGTCAAACACACTTTAACATAACAACTTCTGGACTTGCTGTACTTTGTGTCTGCTTTCACATCTACAGTACTGCCAGTAAAGAAGCATAACTAAATCTTCAACAGACAGCAGTCAAAGAACACACATTTACTACTCCTCTATATAATAGACTGTCAATAATTGGCAGTAGACAAACTTTTTCGTGTGGCTGCTCTAACCTGTTAACACTGACACCAAAATGAAAACCAAGACATTTCACACACTTAACTGCCACGCACATGTAACACAGGCATTAGCCACTCCCCTCAAGCCTGTCCCCTCTACATCACTGAAAAAAAGAGAGACATGAGGAAAAAATCTACAGATTGACATTGAAAAACATCATCAACAAAAAATATAAAAACATAAAATCAAATAAAATTATGATATTGTAAGGTTGTAATTTTTTGGTGCTTGTGTTTTATTTTTTCAGTGGAACTTTTTTTGGTGCCAATACAACTTTTTCCAGTACAAATATTTCAGTGCTGTTTTAGCCCCATAGTTTTGAACCCTCTCTCCATCAAGGGAATGCCCTTCCAAAGTTCACTCGTTTTACCTTGGTTTCTGTCACTCTCCCTCTTTGCCCTCTTTGCCTCCTCTGACAACAGGGCTTTGGGTAGAATTTCCATAGTTGCCCCGGTTATTCCACTGTCCACCATTTCCGCTGCTTAGGGAAGCTACCAAAACAAAAGATCTATACTCTTCCTCCTTTTCCTGTTTTAAGTGTGCAGTACCATATTTGGAAGTTCAACGTCCTTCAACTTCCTTCAACTTCCTACATGTTTGCTCTTCACATTTGAGCAATGGCTGTAGCTGGATATACCTATGAACAATATATACAGTCACTGCTTGTGTGCAATGGAAGGCACACAAATTGAGCCTTCATTTTCCCCTGTGTTTTTGTACCTGGTGGCTTCCAGAAACACCTAGTGACAGTGATTCTTCTGAGAATCAATCTAAACATAGATGGTGTCATTATTTTATGGCCAACTACGCTGTATAATCAACTTTTACTTCAAAACGATAAGTTCAAGCAAAAAACTCTACCACCACTTTAGGTTGGTGGTGAATTGTGATTTCAGACACTTATCTTCAGTTTTCATAAACACAAATGTTGCACATCTGTAAGTCTACAAAACATCTGTGCATCTTTAAAACATGATGGTTGGCATGACGTCCATGCAGTGAATACTTCTTATTCATTCCATAGGCCTTTTTCACAGCAGACATTTCGACTTGTCACAATGGGAAGGACACAGGTGTTAATATTAAGGATGGCTCTTCCCAGAGAGCAACAGCAAAATCTCAGAATGCACCAGCAGCAGATACCACAGCAGTTTGGCTTTGTTTAGCTAACATTAGTCAATGCACTGTAGTTAGTGGGACTTTTGTTTGTACCTCACGTTATGTTGTTACTGCTGCTGTGTGAGCCTGACAGCCAAGGAGAAGCAGCATATACTGCATGCAGTGACAGTACAGCTTTTATGCATGAGGACATTTCATTTCATTTCAGTCCGATCAAGCATCTGAGGGATGTGAAAAACAAGTCAGATCCTTGAATGCCCAACTCAGCAACTTACAGGGCTTGAACAATCTGCGCTTTACAGCCTGGTGCCTGATACCACAGGGCACATTCAGAGGTCTTGTGGACAGGCTACCTGTGAAAACCCAGGTGGGGTCTGACTAGGTCCTGTTAGTCAGCTGCAAACTCATTGTCAAAGGAAGTCAGTGGTGTGGCTCCATTTTGTTAAAATGGATGATCAAAAAATATTGTCATTTCAGTATAAAATATTTTTATTAAAGTTATTTAATATGCTGCTCATTTTTTTATTCAGAATTCATTTAGGCTGAGTGCGTGATTGTTGAGGAATACTGTATGTTATATGAAGAATTATAAACCAATAAAACAGTTGAATAAACACATAAAATATTAAAATATTTCTAATTATCTGTGGTATTGTGTATATTTTATGAACAACAGCAGCCAAGCCAGTGCACTGAATATTAGCATTTTTGGAGCAACTGACTTATAAAAACATCATTTTCACCTATGTTGCCATGACTTGCAGTAAGAATGGATCTGGCATGTTTGAAACAGGCTGAAACACACTTTTTTGTGTTTATTTTAATGATTTTAATGCTGGTATCTCAATGTGAAAAACACACTGGTGTTCGCTGAGCAACAGGTCAGGGACAAGTATATCCAAACTCTATTCCACACAGCTTTTAGCTTTATACCCTCTGCCTTGTTATTCCCCAGTAAGCTCAGTATCATTGACTGAATAGACTATCATTACATCAGTTTCTATGATCACCATACTGTTGCGTATAAATGTCAAAGGTGGACAGAAAAATGTAGGACAGTCTGTGTACACTTGCATAACGTTCACATTTATTTGGTTTCAAGTCCTAACACATTCTAAACATGCTTTTAACACGTAATGGATCACATTCTTCACAGGTAGTTAAAGTAACAAGAGCAGACAAGAGATTTCTGAAGAGGAAAACAAATGTGTTTCAATTGTTTGATCACAGGTGATGACTGTGTGTAAAGCTATTTATTCCCTGAGATATGTCAAGATTTTTCTACTCTTTTACTTCTCCCAAACTCTTCTCATCTTGTGCTCCTGTACAAAAGGGTTCTAACAGTGTTACAGCACTAGGGTTGGACACCATGTTGGTGATATGCTGGTTTGCCTATACTGGCCTTTGACAGAGAATTAGTGAGTGACTCCTTCATGAGATGGATGGTGGCTCCTTCCTGACCACAAAAAAAAAAAAAAAACCTGTGCAAAATCTGGTTTAATCTTTGTTTTCTTTAGAGTTTCTTCTTTGAACATTATTCCTACTGGTTATAATGACATCTATCAATTTTCATTCAAGTGGTGACACCAGTGGACAATTACAACAGCAGTCCAAGACAAGCATCGTGAGCAGCCAGATGACCAGATCGTAAATAAATCCATAGTTAAATGCTACTATTTGGAGGAAAAGAATTAAAGTGAATCCACATGGAAAGTCCATTAAAACCATCCACTTCTTTGCAAAACTGCATGTGTGAACATACAATACAAATAGGTCAAACTTCAATAATTCTTTCTGCAAATAAGTTAAGTAAGCACATTGAGTAAAATGTTTCTTACGTGATAGGAATGATGTTTTTAATAAAGTATGCAACTATGACGACCCAGGAGGCAACTTTAAAGGCAGAACTGTTCCTAAGAGTTCCTACATTGTATGGGGTAATGACGCTCATATCAGCAAATAAGGCTGGCAGCGTCTATTAAAAAGCTATATGAGTCCAACCCCAGTGATAACACTGCACACTGTCTGTCTGTGGTCGCGTGCCACAGCATCAGGGTCACACGAGTAAGCAAAAGCATGTAAACAGGAGGAGATGTCAGTTTGACCTCAGTTACATTCTCTGATTAATAATTGATCATAAGCAACACTGGCAGTCAGATATGATAGCAGCCCCATTGTTACCTTGAACCGCCTTGTCAATGAAAAACAATCACGGAGCACAGTAGAGAAAAAAAAAACACATACAGTGGCGCATCGTGATGTGGTGAAAATAGTGTACACAACAAACAGCCATTCACAAGATAACGTACTCCAAAAAGGTCAGGACAGGAAAATAAAGCACCAGTTAACTGCAGTAAGAATGCATCACGTGAATGCTTCAGTACGCTGACATTGTCATTGACATTCTTTCATCTTTGGTTTTAGATTCACAATAACAGGGCAGAATTGAAATAAAAGATGACACTACTTTAACATGAAACAAAGCCAAAAAAAGGAGAAGGAAGGTCCCTGAAATATGAAATGAAGTGTAACATACTTCAGAGAAAAAAAAAGCTGCTGACAGCAGACAACTGTGAGTAGATGAATATGAGGCAACATGTTTACACATTAAAAAAGAGGAAGAAAACAGGTATCAGCACTTGTTCTAAAGCTGAGAAGTCACTGAGTGAAATAAGAGACACAAAATAACAGAACATTGGTGCAATGAAACCAATAAATAAGACAAAAAAAATCACCGATATGAAAGTAACATGATGACAAATAAAGAGGTAGTTTCAGTACAGAAATTGCAAATGACATCCCTTGTCTGCAAAAAATACAAATACAGAAAATAAAAAGAACACTTTCTTCAGCACATATGTATCAAAATATACCAGTTAGGAAGTCAGAGCAGTGGTAGTAAGGTAGCTGTGGTGAGTTTTTTTAAATGTTGATTAGCATTTGCTGCTACATTGAAGGGAAAAATCCCACTTCAGATCCTCTTCCACCGTCAGATCTCAGCAGTCTGTGATGTTCAGTGCATTCCTGGAGTTACTGGAGTTGACATGAAGTGACTTTGTTGTTGGCCACCCTGAACCTTTCTTTGGTACTTCTGCTGTAGTTAGCACTATCCTACATTTCTCTGTTCACTGTTTCTGTACAGAGAGGTGGGACTGTTAAACATCAGTGCAAACTGGCAGCATTAGAAAAAAGCCCTTGCTCTTTACTTTCTCACTCTAAAACCTGGCAGCTAAAATTTTTTTAAATGTAAAGTTTCATTGTAGTAGTTTCTGAACAGTGGTAAAGCATTTTAGGGGGATTTTTCCTTTAACATGATACATCATCACTTAGATTTTTGTTACATGAATGTTTCTATCCCTGAGAATATGTGAATTAAAGGGTCAGATAATCAAAATGACAAAAAAAACACATTTTCTCACTTGGTATCCTGCCCTGCAGATAGTCATGGGTTTATTTGCCCTGTATTTAAAATATCTGTGTAGTGCTGACAGAACTAGCTGATTACATTTAGAAAATTCAGCCAAAGCCTTTCAGAAACAGCATGCTTGTCACTATAAGTAATTAACAGAACACACTTCATGGTGACAGTTTTCAGAGGGATATTTCTTTGCTAGAAAGTAGTTCCAATGAAAACACAGTGACACAGAAACAGAAACTAGTCAGTACAGTTCTCATGTAGAAATGTGTAGATGTTGAACATTTTAAATGTATTTTTTTTAGTAATGTAAGCACCACAAACTAAATACCATGCACGTCCACTGTACTAGGGTTAAAGAAATCTCAGAGACGGATATCCTAAAACTTCAGCAGATAAAACCAAAACTATCTCCATGGTGACACACCACCAGAGGTGAGTGAAAAAATATTTTAATGCATGTATTGTAATGTAGGTAAAATGACCCTTTAAGCCTGTGTAATGATTGATGTGCATTTCACTATATGGAGGGAGACAATATTCTCCACACACCTGACTCAGCTGCTCTGAGAACACTATGGTAGAAAATGAATGTAATTTAATTCAAGTTTAGAACCAACAATGGCTCCAAAACATACCCTTTGCATTGTAAAATGATTCAAATAATACATAAAAGACTCCAAAATGTCAGTATTGTCCATATAAAACGTGACTGACATTGCCTGAGTAATACTTTTTTTTCATAGTGTTATTAATAATCATGTCCAAAAAAGTCAAGAATTCATTCAAAATGTAGAAAATTTTAGGAGCTGTCTCCACTCAAAACAAAACCAAAGAAAAAAAACAACAACAAAAAAAAAAGTGAAAAACAACAAAACCCCAAAACATTCACAATAACTACAAAGGTACATGAAAATGTATAAAAATCAAAAGATGAAAAGAGGCTAACTGGAACATTTGAATGAGGAACACTGCATTGGACTGGTGGTGTTGTTAAGGCTACACACAGAGAGGTGGATGGAAACAGGAGAGAGAAGCCACGACATTCAGAAGATGCCACTGCCTTGCGCTCCCTCCATTATCAATGCCAAGAGAAAAATCCACACTGCACGTTTCACCTTCAAATTACATCCACTTTCACTGAATGAGGAGGGGTGGGGTGGGGGTGGGGGGTAAGGACCTTGGGAGAAATAAAATGGAAAAGAAAAACACTTTTTTCTACAGAGGACCTACAATGTCCTGGATCCTATGTCTACTAATACTACAAGTACATCAGCATGGCCACTGAAGAACTCCTGAATGCAATACATAACACTCACTTTACCCTGTTTAGATCCAGGTCGGCAGGGACCTGAGAGAGAGGAACACACTGGGTGGGCAGTGGCCGAGGTCAGTGGTCAAGGTCTCCGAACCTCACCGTCGTGTGCAAAAAAGAGAGTCGTTGCAAGGACTGCATTTTGCCTGCATTTCAAAATTGTTCGTACATCTTGAAATGGCTAAAAACTTGAAGAATCCAAGAAATGATCATCTCATACTTCAAAAATAAAGACCATTTTCTATGGCTTTTTTTAAACAATGTGCATATCTGTCACAGAGGGTATGCAAGCCAGGGGTAAGTCACCTAAATTCTCTAAACCTAGCCTAGAATCATTGAGACCTGGCCCATATCAATCACACTGAATCCACTTTTATCTGGGTTAAAGTGATAATCTGCAATCTTGTTGAGAATAAACTTGAAGCCAGTCCATGAAAGAAGTTTCATTTGTTGATTTCTTGGCCAACCTCACCCACTAAAACCCTGAGGAACAGACCTGAACCAAGTCTCAGGTCCACCGTTTGAAATGCCCCTCAGATCGCGGTCAGGTTCAACTTAAACTGCTACCAGTCTTTGGTCTGTGCAAAACTTTGATTGGACCTGACAAGACATGAAAACAGTCTAATTTCCTATAAAACTGGCCGATGAAACTTCTGAATGGACGAATTGGTTTATAATGTGGCCGAGTTTTGCCGAGTGGTTAAAAGCTGGATAAGCTAACAGAAGCTAACGCTCTACACCATCTTCATATGAACCAAAGGTAATGAATGCTGACTGTCCACCTCTGTCCACATTTGGATCCAGTTGTTGTCAGTTCCAGTTATGTCAAGTATACATCTACTGACCCAAGATCTCTCACTTGTTCTGAATAAATTGAAGAAGTCAACATTATACAGACTACAATTTTAACCAAACATCAGTATCATGGACCTTAAATTTAGGTGTTAAGTGTTGTAAAGAGCAGGCTACAATGCACCAAGTTCCTGACACTGAAGGCAGCAGAGCCCAATAAACGAGCCATCTGACAGGAAGCAGAGGGAAAAGCAAAGACTGGGAATCACATCTGCTCTATGCATATATGTGTGCATAAGAATGTGTGCATGTTTAGCAGCATTTAGAATGAAATCCGGCAACATACTCATCTGATCTGTCCAGCAGAGGGTTCTCCCCTCTGACACAGATTGATTAATTTCTTATCCTGATCCTTCATTGATAAGAATTTTTTTTTGTGAAGCTATCAGCTCCCTACCCATCAATGGGTGTTTGAAAAAAGCATTGCATAACACTTTGGTCAAAAAAGGAAAACAATAAAACTAAAACAGCAAACCTAGCTATCCTCCTCTTCCCTTGCAATAAAGCCTTACATCCCCAGTCTATGATTGTAAAAAAATACCCGTATGCTCCTTTTTCAATGAAGATCCCACAGATCCAATGACTGTCACCTTAACTCATGGAATGTTAAATTGACAAGAACACCTCCCATTAGCAGGACATCTGGGAGACCATGCAGATAAAACAGCTCAGTTTTACTAACTCACTTTGCATTTTCAGTGTAACAAAACACTGTTTTTCAAACTTTGATTTATGAAGCCCCTATGAACATTCAGTCTCTGATTGAGGTGCCAAAACATCCACAGGGATCTGGTTTTAGACTGGGCCACTCTTCATTTAACAGCAGAAAAGGTACCTGAAAATACATAACATCATAACATCTTCCTGAGGTAGTCTCAAAACACTAATCACGTGTCTATCTGCCCCCGTCTGAATAAAATAAACTCTTTTAAAGTCTAGCTCTAACAATGGCAACACTGACACATTGAGCAAACTGGATACACACTTGTAAACTCCAAAGACCAATGCATCTATGAGCATTTGTTTTGTACAGAAGCATGTGCACAGTGTAAATCAGCATACATTCAGCTCTGTCATGTAATAAATATATAAAGAAAAAAGTTACAAAAAACAAACTAGTTGCTTGTCACATTCACAAGAGGGGAGACCAATCCCTCGACTCGGGGGGTCAGGGAGGGGGGGTCTAGTTTCCGGTGGAGGTGTTCACACAGGGCAATGGGCCGGTCCTGTAGCTGGTCAGGCTGGATTTGCAGGAGTGCAAGACTGCTTTAAACAAGAGGGGGAGCTGCTCCAGAGGGACATTCACTAGCTTCCCTGCAAACAAAAACAACACTTTAGTTTGTAATTAGCTTAGCTTAGCCTAGTTTACATGCTATGAGTTTTTGAATAAATTTGATGTTGAAATTGAAATTTGATAATGGCTGAGTCTCAAATAATATAATAATCCATCTTGAGCAAAGACTGAGGAGGACTTACATGACCTGCAGTGAAACATCACCATAATATAAACTCTCACCACACTCCATCATAAACAACAACAGAGTCATATCATACTCATCACTACTCACCACTTGGTGTTAAGTTACTCTTAATGAAACTCAACACTTTATGCAGCTTTTTCCTAAGACTGTGCTCTTTGAGCTGCAGGAAGGTTTAAATGAGACGCATCAGTGGAGGGAGCAGTGAGTGTCCTCAACAGTAACTTAACGTGGAACAAAACTCAGAGTAACATACTACAGTACAACATGACTGCTGTACTGATAGAATTAATGTTGTGGAAATGTATAATTTTATCTGATTTTGTCGAGACAAGTGACAAAAATAGAGGAAGTCTGGAGTTTGCGTCAACAGCAAATTAAAAAGGGAGGAAATTCAGCCCTTTCTCTATATGCCTGATTCAGATACAAATGGTGAACACAAGCTGTCAAAATAAATTTCACAGGTTGGCAGCCTTGGGTGAATTTTTTTTTCACGGAGTCCAGTGATAAGAAAAAAACTAAACTAAAACTAAAAATCAAGTGGAAGGAGAGGGGGTAGCTACTAGTATTGGAAACAAGAATATATTTGAAGTTACCTGCCGCCATGTTCATCACATCATAGGATACAGAGGCATTGAATGAAACACAATACATACTAACTACCGTACTATACAGTACTTGGAGGCCTTACCTGCGATGCAGCGGATCTCCGGCAGACACATCATGATCTCAGGGAAGCGTTTGGGCTGGTGCGGGTACTTATACTCAGTGTAGTCCTGACACACATACCAGTAGCGCTTGTTCAGCTGCTCAAGCTGGGAGGTGTTGGACAGTCCTCTGATATCTGCAATGATACGAGTGATGGGAGAGAGTCAGGTGGGGAGCACAGAAAGGGTCAACAAATGCTTGGATCCACTTATAGTATAGGTTGTGCTGTTACCTTGGTTGAGGAAGTTGATGGCTTTCATACAGGCATACTCTTCATTACTGATCTTCAATTGGTGGAACTTGCGAAACAGATATATCAACCTCTCCATGACTTCCATCCCGTCCTCACTGAAGCTGAGGAATCAGACACAGTCTTGTCAGTTAAGCTCGAGACATGTCAATAGTCTCTTGAGCGTTAGTACAAATCTAAAGTTATATTCTCCAAACAAAACAGGAGCTAAACACATGTTCACCTTAAAATCCACTGTGATGAAGTGGAGCAGCACATCAAAAAGTGTAAAATCCCTTTATCACTATTATCTTCTACGCTTCAATGAACCAGGCAAAAATGAGGGAGGGGATGTGTCAAATCTACTGAGAGAGCTTCACAAACATCTTGCTGATCCCCCAGCTTTTTGAAAGTGTTACAAAGACTGACAAAGTTTAATTCCACTCATCATACCTCAGTTCCCTGGTTCTCACACTTCTAATCTCACTCGCAAACTTTAGCGCTGCCACTGTAAATCAGATGTTCTCTCCTAGACTACAGGCAAATTGACCGAAGCAGCAGAACAACACCATATATTAGGAGAATGCGTGTCATGAGGTCAGATAATTCTGGTCTGATTTACACAGAGCCAAACGCCCACTCATCCTTTTCTACCTAGCATGGGACATGTGTGTATTTCACATGCCAGACGGTGCTAGCCACAGCTCTGTCCTGAGGAGTCCTCCCATTCACGGACCACTTCACTGGCCCTCATCCAACAACAATACATTCCCTGCTGTGGGAATAAGGAAAAATATCAAACCCTTTTAGAGATACTGAGCTCACAAAGTGGAACATCTCGCCTTTGTAGAAGCTTGTTGTTGCAGATGGGAACATTTAATTCCTGACATCCACCTTTCCTCTGGTGAAATATCATATTGGCAAGGCTCCCACAGGTTAAATCATACACTACTATCTTGGTTATGTTAATGGCCCCACAAAAGAGAAGTAGGAGGCAATATGAGTCACTGTCCATGAGATATTACTAACAGATATGAATGAGGGTAATTTCTTGAGTCATTCCTCTATTCAAGCACAGATATCAGAATAAATATGGGGGGCTACCTCATTGTTGTGCTGGTGTGATGATGATGCTAGCCAACTGGCTGACATTCGCTTTAAAGCAGTATTAAGTCATTTTTGGCCACATACTGACATACTGTCACCTACCAGCTCCACTGGGTTCAAGTCTGGAGACTGTCATCATCATGTGAAGCCTCCATTTAGTTCTGTTCTTCTAATGTTCAGTTCAGTTCAATTTTATTTATATAGCGCCGAATCACAACAAAAGTCATCTCAAGGCACTTTTCATATAGAGCAGTTCTAGACCATACTCTTTAAAATAGGTATTTACAGAGAGAGACCCAACAAATCCCACCATGAGCAGCACTAGGGGGTTACGGTTAGGGGGGTGTAGAAAATAGCGACAGAAGAACATAGCATAATGTTCTGGTTTATTATCTTGCTGTAGGATGAACCTCTGACCAACCAGACTGTTTCTCTCTCATCACTCTGATAGTGATATTCAGGTCTACCTCCTGCTGTACAGCAATGCCCTAATATTACATCAGATGGTGTAGTAACACTGCCTAACTACTTGGGACACCTGTAGGAACTGTCTGCAGAAAACCTGAAAGCTATTTGTTATCCCTGAAAAGGCCTATTCTTACTATGAAATTTACAAGGTTTTCCAGTTTTTGGCTACCTAAACCTATACCTATATCTTTCAGGTTATTCACTGAACTAGAACTGCTGAAATTTCAATAAAAACTAGACAAATAGATGTGTTCCAAAACATCTGATCAGTAGTGTATCCATCTATACATCCAGAAGACACAGAGCAATGTCAGCATTCATTTTGTTGTGTTTCTGTCCCAATCTGCTTTTATGCCTGTTAATGTACAGTAGAGCTTTTTCTACTGAAAACAACTGCATAGAAACAAGGCTGATGAAGCACTGTGACCGAACCTTAAAAGCCTTAAAGATGCTAAAAAGCCCAGTAAAGAAAAGATAAACAGCAGAGTTGGTGATACTTCTCTGTAGGCTCATCATGAGTTACTCCTTTCATGTTACACATTGTTATTTGATCTGTACAGTTTTAAGTAAATGCCATACTTCACCTATGTTCTTTGTTTGGTGGTTACAAACTAAGTGTAGAGGGTTAGGTCTTGGGATAATGTCACATTCACACAGATAATTCTAACTTATTTTTATAGTTTTTGCCATCATTCCTGTCCAAGCATAAACAATAAGAGCAAAGTCACAATGAACTTGGGCAATAAAACAAAACAACTATGGGCAGCTCTAACCAAACTTTCTGATCCCTCTTTCCTCTCCAACGCGTTGCCACTCACCCCTGCAACTCATCATCAGAGGGTGTGTACTTAGCAGTGACATCAGCCAGGTCTCCGAAGATCTGGGCGCTGTAGATGGTCAGGCAGGAGAGCAGGATGAGCTCCTGCCAGGTGGAGCTGAGGAGGCAGGTGTAGTCCTCTATGGAGAGCTCACAGAAGAACGGCAGCTTCTTGATCCAGGAGATCTGGCGGAAGAGCAACTCATCTGCCAGGCGACACAGCAGGGCAAACAGCTCCACCTGTGTCACTTTGTACCTGGAATGCACAAAATAACAAAGGATTACTTTGGGAACTACATTATATATGATGCAGATATTGTATTTGTGTGTAAAACCAGACCACCTCGGACATGAAATTTGACTTCATATGTAATGCTAAAATGACTGTTACCATGCTTTTACTACATTACACTAACACTGAAGATGAAAACACATTCCATCAAATAAGACAATGAGAGATTGTCAGTTATTAGACAACTTTCCAGATGCTGCATCATTTCAAAAATCACTGCATTTTTCTAAGATGGAGTTAAGCAACAGTTCTACTTATATATTGTGTGTTTAATTATCAAATATGTAGAAAAGGAGACAGTGACTCATACCCAGGTTCATCTGACAGCCTAGTGTGTAGTAGAACTTAAGCATTTTTGCAAATGAAATAGACAGACCAGTTTCATTTAAAAAAAACTCTGAAATAGCCAAATGATGTGACGGCTGTAATGTTGTATTTAGAGTCTGCGCTAGCAGTTTGTAGTTAATGGGACAAGACATGAAAAAAACTTGTGTGGTCTTTTAAATCTCTGGTCATATGATGTGATCATGTGTATGTGTTGTCTCACCCGTCTTCTATGAGCATAGGAGTGGCCAGTGGGGCCAGGTCTTCCGCAGCCACCAGCTGCAGAACCAGAGGGTGGGACTGTGGGTAGAGGCTGCGGGGCTGGGGGGCCAGCAGGCCAGACTGGGCAGCGTAGCTGAACAGGTGAGGCAGGAGCTGGTAGTGTGTGGACATGGAGGTGTTGATGTACTGGTCCCTGAGGGCTGCCGTGTAGCTGTTCATTTCCACAGAGCGACTAGATACACAGAGTTCAAAGGTTACACACACACACACTTGGCCACATAGGGGCACATTTAAATTTTTTTATATTTAAGGAATAGTTTACCATCTTACCCAGAGTCAGGTAAGAAGACTGCACTTCATATCTGTGTGTTCGTACAGAGCAAGGTTTGTAGATTCTCTTTACCTCCTTTGTTTGTACTATGCTAGGCTAAACACACCACAGACCTACTATATCTCTGTTCTGGACATACAGACTGTTTCTTTAAACTTTTAACCTTTATCTGGGACAGTGTGGTGGAGCTCCATCCTCTTTTCTATTAACATTTTTGCTATTTTTTTTAGAAACTTGTAGACAAAACTTTGCAGTTCATTTTGTACCTGCATACCAAAGCCTACACTGCTCAAGCATTCTGTTTTTGTTGTTCATTTCTGCTCAGATTTAATTTGATAAAACAAGTATTCCTCTGAATAGCTCCCAGGCTGTGTGGCTGCCGAGATAAACCTAATGTTTATACAAAATGAGACTAAAATAAATACCGTCATGCGAGTATCGAGACAATATTTGTCCTTGATGAGTGCAGATAGACAATGTGCTCGTCTCCATAGCAAGAACAGCAGATAGTGCTGCAAGTTCTTTGTGTATGCTATCATTACCAAGCCTGAGGAGCTGCATATTCAGGCATTCTTAGGCTGATGAATACCTTAACTAAAGTCTGGGTGAGACGGGAACGAGGTGTTAGACTGTCAGGGCCGGCTCATTATCTCAATGATGGGCCTAGTGCTGGCGCTGTGCGTTGAGTGGATGAGATTAACTACTCACTTGGATGACAGAGTGGAGGCAGGTGACGGCTGGTTGCCCTCAGAGGCACCGTTGCTGGGAGAGCTGTGGTCGCTGTCGCCGTTGTTGCCCCAGGTGTGCTCTGGGGCATCCTCCTTGAACTCCTGCCCTGACATGATCCGTTCAATCTCCTCCTCTGTGATCTAAAACACACACAAGGAGAGTTTGGGGTTTTTTTGGAGCTTACAGCACGTCCTTGTGACAAAAAGCACTGCGTGTCAGTGTTCAATTGATTAGCATTGACTAGCTCTATGCTGCTTCTCACTAAAATGTTGAGGAGCAAGGACACAATCAAACAATGAAACAGGGAGCTAGAGAAAGAAAGAAAGGAGGCAAACAGGTATGTGTGTGTGTGTGTATTTGACTGACTGATATACACACACGCCTAAAACAATAGAACCCTTGCAGGTCTCCGCAGGGAGAAAACACAGACAAAAGCCGTTTTGAAAGGTATTAGCATGCCAGAAAATGCGGTGTCTTATATCTGTGGCTGGGGTCAACTCACTTTCATTTCTATCAATTCAGCACATATACTGAAAAAGCTATTCATTCCATATTAATGACAGAGGGATCCTTCTTTCATTAGGGTTTAGAAATAAAGCTATCTTTTAATGGAAGCAGCCGTTTTTTTTTGTGTTTTTTTTTTACTTGCTGAATTGAGCTGGAATGAATTGACCACATCCCTCCCCTGAATAGTGGCTCAGTGGTACTTAGCCTCATGTCACCCATTTTCCTGACCATTTGTTCTCTCACCAGTGTTAATAATGAAGCCAGAGCTGAATAGGGAATAATCAGTGCAACATGATTATACTGATGATATAACAAGGTCAGGGCTCACTCTCATTACATCCTTCATGAGTACACCCAAATCATTAGCATTGTAGCACTCCAACTCAGTGTTATTTAAGTGAATGGTTTGTGCACTAACTGCATTCATGGTAAGCGAGCTAAGCCAGGTAATATGTATACAGTGACTGTAAGCAGGGAGAGGGTCAGTGAATGTCACAAAAACAACATTTCTGGTGAATGTGAGGTCAGTGATTTACCTGAACAGGTCCAATGCTTTTGTTCCTCCCTCCTGGCATGCCATCCTCCCTGATTGCTGCAGGACAAAAAGAAAGATTTGGTCCACTGACAAAACACGATCAATGATTAGTATCACAGCTCTACCTAGTGGCTGAAACAAATCAAACAGGGCTTTGCTTCACATCCTTTATTTCCACGTGGTGATTTTTTTCTTTAGTAACTACAGCTGGACCTGTTTATGTTGGCGGGCAAACATCTTTTTTTTCGGTTCCCTGGGAATGATTTGTGAAAAACTGGGAGGTAAGTAAATCCATTTCATGCGTCAAGACAAGCTTCCCTTAATCAAAATAGTTGGAGAATAAATCATGTAAAATTAGGCCATCAGAATGGAGAAGTACTGAAAGGTCACTTAATGCTTTTCCTCCACTAGGGGGCAGCATATGCTCATGGAACTAAGAATCTAGCACTTAACTGTATGTGCTTCACTGAGCACTCAAGAGGAACTGTAAATACAAATATTCATTAATGTATTGCTGCCTTCATCAGGACTTTGAGAACTGGCTGGAGCCTGAGAACAAATTACTGTTATCTTTTGAGCAATGAGATCTTGTTGAAAAATGTAATTAATTAAGCCTTCTTTTTCTCTCTACATGTATTTATAGATAGATGTATATATATAC
This sequence comes from Lates japonicus, assembly GCA_033238685.1. Classification (NCBI taxonomy): domain Eukaryota; kingdom Metazoa; phylum Chordata; class Actinopteri; family Centropomidae; genus Lates; species Lates japonicus. The sequence goes on from BRZM01000014.1 coordinate 2,270,707, forward strand.
ACACACACACACTGTGATGTGTCCACACTTTACCTTTGCGGTTCATCCCCATTTGCAGACACTTGAGCAGACGGCAGTACTGGCAGCGGTTGCGCTGCTTACGTGACATCTCACAGTTTTTGTCACGGCTGCAGCGGTACACACGCTTGTTGCAGATGCTGCGCTTGAAGAAGCCCTTGCAGCCCTCACAGGAGATGATGCCATAGTGCAGGCCTGTGGCGCGATCTCCACAGATAAGACAAGTACGCTGGTCAGCTGGATCATCTGCAGAGGGGAAAAAGGAACAGAAAAACAAAGGATTTAGAACCATTTCCATGCACTTCTTTGGTTTAATTGAATCATACTGTGAAAAAAAAACATAGTGGGTGCAAAAACCTTGCTGAAGGCACCAGTTTTTAATTGAGATCATGGGGGCAGTTGGGGCTTACGTTCTAGTCAGGCGCTGGCTAATCCAAAAGAATTCTTAAGCTGTAACTCTCATTTTCTGAAAGTGGGGGTGTAACAGGCAGCAGGATCGAGAGTGGAGATGTCTTGTGTATGTTTTATTCAGATGCTCTAGTGAGAGGAGGCTAATATGACACGACTGATTTGTTTACAGTCTCTCCTTTCTCTCCTCTTAACAACAGCAATATCACATAAAGTGGAAGGCCTCAGAGGGATATTACTCTGTCTAAAATGTATTTTGTCAAATTCAGTTCCATCAAACAGTTAGTAACATGTGGCGTAAGGTGTTCTGTACACGTAACACCTATAGTATCATTTAAATAAGCATCTTCTCCTAAGTTATAACTTCCAGTTGGTTGCTAATTTTCCACTCAGGTGCTTTGAAATCTACCAGCACTAAGTTCATTGCAGCCTCTGTTTGCATGGATGTTCCACTCAGGCACTCAACCATTAACCTTACCACCTCACACTTCTTGCTGATCAGTCCAAACAGTGAAAAGTTGTAAGGACAGGAATAAGTGAGGGATGTAATTTGGAACACATGTGAGGGGATATTTAGGGGCTCGGGGTAGGAGGGGACTTGAGGCAAGGGAGTGGTGTGGAACACGATGTCCTGAACAAAATACATTAAAAAGAGTCAATGGATTTGGTTGAATGGCTTGCTGGCAGCTTGCTGACCATGAATGGAGGAGTAAGGACTAAGATGGCAAGAAAAGAAGAGATGGGCCAAAGTCAAAGAAAGTGATTCAAAATGGCGTTTGGATGTATGGAAGAACATACAGATGTGACAGACTGGGGAGAGGATCAAAGAGAGCTGGATCTTGCTGAGGACTTTCCTTGTGAAGCTATTTAACTAAGTGTGAAGGTGCTCTCAAATTGTAAAGACAGCAATCTGAGAAAGCTGTTGAAAATCTTCTCTTAATCCCCCATCTCCCTCCAGGGCACAAAAGCACATAATCAAACTCATCGAGGAAGCTGAGAATTAGGTCTGAGCATATTCAACCATATTCGTGGTCTTAAGCTTTATCACACACACATACATTAAGAAGCCCTACCCCCACCCCTCCTGCTTACAGCCAGAGAAAGCAGATGGGTTGGACTCCACGGTCACAGCCTCACCTCACTGTATCAAGGCTCGACTGGGAACAAACATATCACCACCTGATCGAAGTTGGACTGTGCAACAAAACAAAATCACAAAATGAACTTTTTGGTTGACTGAAGTTTGGGACATTTTCAGTGGTTGTTGCAGCAGTCATTCATCACCTGCTGTTTTGGATGACTGAGAGAAAGGCCTTAAAATGACTCTTTTCTTTCTATGAAGATTTCTTTCATAGATTCATTTTCAGGTTTCTCAGTGAAGCTACACTGCAGACTGCAGTCTCCACTGACAATGAGAACCAGGGTGACAGCTGCTTGTACAAATGGGTCCAACACAAGTCCAACAAATGTTGAGTTGAACCGCATCATGATACACAGGTCTGTTGTCTGAAAGTTGTATAACAGGCCCTTTTCAATATCAACATTTTCCCCTTCGCTACTTCAGGTTTCAGTTTTTGTTGCATAGCAACTAGAACCATAAAATAAATTTGAGCTCTTGATTCTTCTGTTCTTGAGTACACTCACAGCCCAGCTTTCTGTCTTCATGTTTGAGCAGCAGATAAAAGCCTCCTGCATGTATCTGCTCACAGGCTGAAGAGGAAGCAGGACCACTGGCCGTTGGCTGATGTAAAGAGCTGTGATGTTCTGAGGTAATGGTATGGACAGCAGCATGTGTGCTTTCACAGAGAGAATGAAGTAGACATAACAGGTCTGAGGCTGCCGTCCAGCAGGTTAATGCTACCTGCTGAGCCTGGAGATTAACCTGAACTACTGATTAATGTAAGACTCCTGTGTAATGCAACAAACTGCAATACACACAGGTGGGACCTTTACCCTCCTGTGTGATTATGTGGTTGAAAAGCCAATAATGGAGGCAGACAAGCAGATTTCCTGCAGGCCGACTAACTGTATGTAGGATTTCAGTTCGTGCTGCTGCATCTTTGTTTACATTCTGTGCTGAGGGAGGATTTACTGGATCTATGACTCCTTTTAAATGTTCTGATTCTAATCATTCTGTTCAAGCCTTGGTCACACTACAGGACCGGTCAGGTCTGATCACACATACACAGACAAACAATCACACATCGTGGACTGATGATATGTAGGTATGCTGCCTTTGCGTCATGTTTTACCTGACACTTTCCCTTTCTCCAAATAAAGTTATATACTACTGTTAATAATAATATTATGGTATTTTGCTAATGTATAGGCAGTATTATATTTAAAAAAAAAATAGAATAAAACTGCTTCATTCAAAATAAATTCACTATGTTTAGGAACGCAGGGAAAAGTCTGTAGTTTTAAACATTAATTGATTAAACATTTTTTAAAATATAAATGACACTGTAGTTTTCCATTCCTAGTTAAACAGGGATTAAAACATTTCAAGACTTGGTTTTGTCTACAATGTGAGAAAAATTTCGTAGCCGATTTGTTTTGTCTGGAACACAGCAGGGAACAGACCCAGCCTGTGTTGGCTTGGGTACAGTAACGGCACTGCTGCCTCCTGTCGGTTAAAAACAACAACACTTTTTTTTTCTTTGCAAACAGAAATAACATTACAAGTGGTCACTGAGACTGTGGAGACACAGTCCAATGCCAGATGTGGACTGACATACCTAGAGCTGTCTGCCTGTTCATTCTGTTTACCTCATGGGACACAACTAGAAGAAACCTGATACTGTCACTGTTGTTAACGACAAAGCTGGTCACCCAACTCTGATTAAAAGACACAATGTTTTGACAATAAACAAGCCATAGTAACATCATCTTTCATGTTCAAATGAGCAGGATTAAGCTCTTGTGTGTGTGTGTATATAATTTAAGGGGCAGCTCATCAGAAGCATGTGACTTAACTGAGCTAAGCCTCCCAGAGAGAGGGGGTGTTCATAGCAGGCTGCAGGGTTCATGTACTAAAGGTAATTAGAGGGCAGTGGGGGTGGGGGGCACATGGCATAAAGCCTCTCCCAGATAATGAATGGTGAATAGAGGACTTCTAAAGCCCAGAGACAGATTACCAGTGAGATGCTGTGAGGTTTAAGTTTGCTGCCTGCAGAGGACTACAGGGGCAACCATACTGTACAGAAACAATGGGCCATCACACGGTTAGCCAACGCTAAGACTACAATTTAACTAGTTTGGTGATTAATTCTATACGGCACAGAGGTTAAGTCGACACTGAGAGGAAGGAAAGCTCCTCCAGTCAGAGAAGAATCCTTTCCATGGTGCTGACTCTTTTTTAAGAGTATAATAATTGTTTAGAGGACACCGTGTGATCTCAATACTTTAGAGAGATGATTAACACAGTTCTATCATTTAAAAAGAAAAATAATAATTTTCTAAAGCCATCATCGGTTTACTTGTTTTATCCAATCAACAGTCCACAACCTAAACATGTCCAGTTCACTATCTCATTACAGAAAGAAGAGCAGCACATACTTACATTTGAGAAGGATATGTTTGGTATTTGTTTGCTTGTTAAATTCCACAATAATAAAACTCTAATCTAAATAATAAATAATGAATTAATCTGAATACTGGAAGGTTAATTGACTGGCCACCTTTCAGTTCTATAAATAATGAATCTTAAGAATCAACTTTATGACGTTCACAAGTATGAATTTGTCTTTACAGCACCATACAGCAGCTACCACCTGAAAACTACATATCTCCAAATCTGTGTGAAGTGTGAAGTGTCTTTATGGGTTTATTTTCCTAAATCTAAATCTAAAGAAGGTGTAAATTTAAGATGTATCTAAGTAAATTTCTCTGTGTTTACATAAGTGACATTATCTTTATCAGACTAATATAATTTCTAATTTTACCTTATGATTGTGACTTAGATTCACTGTTGGAACACAATGGATGAAAATCTTTTTAACCTTCAATGGCAGTGATCCTCCTATTCATGGTTACTACTATTCATGGTTAAACGCTACTGTTAATTTGGACATATTATTTTTATAATTTATCAGGTTATCAGTCTGCCAGACCATGTTTAAGGTAGGCAGACACTGGATATTTAAGGTTTCACTTGTTTATTTTGGTCTATATTGTACCTGGATAATTTCAACAGCAGGGTTATCAAAAAGATTAAGGCCCAAACCACTGATACATACAGTATGAAGCAACACATTGTTAATATTCCTGTGTCTTTTCATACTTGTGTTTTGTAAAAGTTCTTTATGGTGTTTGTGTCCCGTGGGAAGAGGAGTGGGTGGTAAAGGAGTACATTTAATGCACACTGTCACACATGGTTACAAACTAAATAAATTACTATACAAGTTGCTGAGTCCTCTGTATTCTGCGTGCTGGCTCTGAATGAATTTCAGGCTGGGTGACACAGAGCACAGAGAATTCTCAAGTGTGAGTTGAGGGGCAGTTCAGCACCAATTCAGCTAAAGTCTGAATAAAGAGCTTTTCAGCTGCTAAGCTGTAGAGTAAAGCAGAGTGACACCTCCATGAAGCCGGAGAAGAAAGACCCAACAAACTTTTGTACCTCGAACCATCCTCCCCACAAAGCAAAAGTGCACTTTCAGCTAAAAACTATGCTTTAACTGCAGTGATAACCTCAGCCCTCAGGACTGATGCTACCATAAGTAAAGCTTAACATAAGATAGTATGAAAGTCTCTGACATTACAAAACATGTGGGAGATCAAATAAATGACAGTATGGATCCTCACCTCCTCTGCCAACCATTTGTCTGACCATGTGCTCATTCAGAGAAGACATTAAAACCATATATTTCACTGGCTAGCCTATGTGAAAGGCCCGACTTCCTTCAGTGAGGGAAAAACACAATGGCTTTTAGTTACCTTCTTCCAGGCTTATTTGCCAAATCTATCACCCTGTCTTTCAAGTGCATGGCCACCATATAAACAGGCTGATTCACACTCTCACACACTTGATCTCAGCGTGTCAGGTCCTATAACTCCTCCTCCTGCCTGTAGATGACAGTTAAATATTCATGACATTTCACTCTGTTAAAGTTGTGTCTGCTCACCAAATTAGTCAAAAAACAAACAAACAAATGAGGTCAGATGACCTAAAGAGTGACAAATTCTGTGTTAGAAGAAGGTTGGATGGATAGATCAATAAAAGTCAGGACTCTGACATATGAGACCACTGTTTCCTGTTTCAAACTGAAAGTCAACATCATTTATTTATTGTTTATTATTGTAACTATGGCAACAAATGTCCTCTAACTTTAAGGGGGTACGTATCTTAACTCAAACCACAACTTTTTTCCTGAACCTAACCAAGTAGTTTTTGTGCCTAAACCTAGCCAAACCTTGATCATTGCACAACTGTTACTGTATTATTGTAAACATAATAGCAAAGGTGTGGTGTGCCTGCAGCTGGTACGCTCCTATGGGTCATATCAGAGGGTAGAAACAAATGATCTACATGGTCTCTTAGGTATCAGCCTGGATGACTGCTCTTTCTAGAAGAAATCGTTGCAGCCCTGTCAGTTAAATAGAAAGTTTATCTTGTTAGATAAACTTTCTATTTCCATAACACAGACCTTCTACATATTGGGAATTACAACAGACACGACTTGAAGTGATAGATGAAGTCACCAGAGGCTTTAAGGGGGAATTCCACACATTTCATACATGAGGTTTACCAGTCACTTTATCAGCCTGTGAAAACAGTTGCAGAATGTCTTCTGTGGCTCTGGAGGGGCTTTATAAAGTCTGAGAAGATAACCTGATGAAGCCTGGTGATATCATCAGAACAGAAACCCTGAGTTACAAACTGGGGGAGTGATGTTTGAATGATGTGGGCACTTACCAGTCAGGGAAAGTCTGACAAATGCTATTGGCTACATTATGGGAAATAAAGGATTCAGTGTTTTAGGACATTGACCCATACTGGGGACTAAAAGTCAGGATATCTCAGCCTCAGTTTTTAAATCTACCGTCTATAAATCTACCATCTTTCTAGAAATGTAAAACTAAATCGCTAAAGCACCCCTTCAATGTTTATTATTTTAGCACTGCTTCCAGTTGATCTTGCATTTGTGTCCTACACAGTGGTCTGTAAATATGTAAGACATGGACATATGTATGGAAAATGTTACCCTTTTTAAAATTTAGATTGCTACTAAATTTATACGTTAAATTTAGATGACTGCATCTGTAAAAGTGTCTCTTCAATTAAGTAAAAATGTTAAATGGAACATGCTGCAATTTGGGTGCAATATTTTGTCATTTACTGAAAGGCCATTTTTGTTAGAAGAAGCTATAAATTAAGAAATATTCAATTTGTTGAAATGAGGCAGCACAAGGCTACATGACAATGAATCCACTGTGGTGACAGTAAAGAGATATATAAAAGCACTACTTCATCTTGAACTCCACCCTCTTTTTCTCTCTCTCTAGTTTTGGTAAAGGAACCCTAAATGCTCTGTATCACCCCTCCATACACTCACTCTCTCTCTCTCTCACACACACACACACACACTCACCCCCCACCCCCAAAGACCCATTAAAGGCAGCATTGTTTCCCAGGGGTCAGCCTAGGTTTCATTCCAAACTTAAACGCAAACCAGGAAATGCAAGTCGAGCATTTAAAGCCCCAGTCAATGGCAAAGACAAACAGCTCTCTTGTTTCACTGCTCCCAGTATGGCAGTGTTCACTGTAGCTATCTGACTGAGTGAGATGTGCATCGTGTGAAGCTATAAGGAATGGTGTTTCATCTCACACAAAGCAAAATGATTTTTTGGAGGGTGGAATCAGTTGGGTGATGTTCCAGAAACCTCAGGCTGAATTCTACTGTAGCCTGATTTTTTCATGCTCTCCTATGGAAAGGTGCCTGTTTAAACAGTGCCCACATTTCACCATCTCTTTGACCCCCTCTGAGTGGCATCACACTGAGAACAGAGATGTATCGTGGCCAAATCTCCCTATTGTCCACAGCCCTGCACACAAAGGCTGATGTATAGTGTAAAGCAGCCTTTTGAGTGGCTGACAGAGCAACAAGGCCTGCTGCTGAAGGGGTTTTCTCTTCAGGTTTTGTCTGGGGCTTTCCATCACAATCATGCCCAGCTGAGACAGGGAGCGGGGGTTGGAGGAATGTGCTGTACTTTTCCGCTGCCGGCACCCACCCTCTGTGATTCTCTCTCTGTCTTTCTCCTTCCCCTTTTCCCCTCATATCTCTTCTTCTCCACTGAAACTTATCTCTCCTACCTGGGGATGGAGGAGGGAAGCGTTTTCCCCCCTTGCTATGACTGGTATGTACAAGGCATTCGAAGACCCTCTGGGACTCAGATCCAGCACTCCCAGCAGCCCACACTGAGATGCTAATCTTTAAAGTTGCGTGCATGCAGTTGTAGATTGGGCTCATCCACAAGACAAAGGCAACCTGTTGACATTGCTGTCTTGATAATATACGCCCAGGCTTAGAGGCTAAATCATTAGCATTGAGTAATACCACACCAAAGAGGCTAGCCTACATATTAATGTTATGCTAATGTCAGTCGCATGTGATGCCACTGTGTTAAATAATGTGAGAAAGGCCTCGGCTGTAGGAGTCTGCCTCACTGTCTCAGCTGTGTTTGCATCTGACAAGATCATTTAAATGTTTTTTCTTTATTAAATGTAAATTCCTTTTCATCTTTGCTCTTTTAACTTCTGTTTTTTTTAGTGAGCTATCCTTTATGTCACAGACTGTTTAAGACTAACAGACTGTTTCTAGGTGTGATTTTTTTTTTTTTTAGTGCAGACACCAGAGTTTTCATTAGCAGTACCAATACCTTTGTTCAGTTGTTGAGAAATATAAAACAATTATCATTTAACAAAAGGGAGCCAAACTTCTAAAATGTTAAATGTGTAAACACAAGCAATCATACAAAATAAATCTAAATGAAATAGTCTAAAACTTGAAAGTTTTTAAATTTAAATTAGGAACATTCTAATTAAAGAATAAGTAAGATTATGAACGTGAAATTTGAGAGTTTTAGTCAGTGCTACAGATACACTCAGGGTAAGTAAGTTCAGCACAACGCCTTAATTATTACACTAACATTTTCTCCTATATCAAAATGTTACTTTCCACAATATGTTTTGGCACAGTTTGCTGTTCATTAGGGAAACTGGTAATAAACTATTTTTCTTATGAGTTGTTGTATGAACCTTAACAGCTGTTGATTTAGTCAAACAGTAGCAAAAAAATAACACCACGTACTGCCGCATGTTTTTCTGTTATTTGCTGTAAATTTGAAAACTGTAAATGGAGTTTAGTGCTACTTACTGAACAACTGTAAAACAATAAAACATGCTTAGTAAGGCGTCCTCACTTCATTACTTTTCTACTTTTAATAAAGTAAGAAAAAAGATATCTTTGTTATTTTTCCATAAATGTTTTGTAACATGCAGTTTTTCTTTTAGACATCACTGTTTTAGCCTGTTCCTTCTTCCATTTGGTTTGCTGAACATTAAACCTCTGCTTGAAAGGAAACTGCAGAAACTGGTTTTGTCAGGGTTGAGACTCTCCTGTATTAGGAGGTGGGGGGACTTCCCAGAGATCACAGAGCCAGCAGCATTAACTCCCACTGAAAGACCAAAATAAAATGTATGTACCACTAAACTGTGCCGCTTGTTTTGCCTCAACTAATGATCTGTAGTTAACATCCCCTTCCATAAAAATAAGCATGAGGAGGAAAAGTATATTTGCAATCCATCAAATAATTAAATTCAATTCAGTTGTGTGTGTGTATGTTTGTGCTGGGGGGGAAGGGTGTAGGGGCAGTTGAAATAACACACCCTTGAAGGACAAAGATCTACAACATGATGGACTTGATGGTTTGGTTTGACAATGCTGGGGATGGGGAGATGGATATGTTTCAGTCAAATTAGAAAAAAGGAGCGTGCTTGGAATGAGCAGCCTCTGTTATTGGCTATTTATAGTTGAGCATTACAGAGTCACAGGAGTCCCTGACCTCCCCCACTGTTACTATTGATCTTCACACAGCTTCTGCCCCTGCATCTACATCCACATAAACAACCTCTCACGCTCCCTTTCTCTCTCTGTTTACCTCTGGTGCTTTGTTTTTTTTAGCACAGACAAACTAATTCCCCCTTTCAAAAATACAGAACAATATCAAAACAGAAGCTCCTCCTGCAGATTTAATGTAATGTGTTGAGTTATAGCAGTAGATGTGAGGAGTTAACTTCTTTCAGCTGGAGCACAACCAACATGGTTGCTGGGTGAGGGATTCACATGAGGGGGGAGGGGACGAATACTGTATCCTTCATATGCTACACCAAAGTCCTTGGAGAAAATACCAAATACTACCAGAAATTCTTTCACCAGTTTTAAATTTAAGCTGTGTGTGTGGATTACCAAGTAACATCAGAAATAATGTGAGTAAACCGTACAATCAACACACACAGTGAGATAAGCACTTATCATGCAGCAATGCTGAGCAGTCCAAGGTACACTGGTGATTCACTTTGCCTTGCCATGTGGACTATATCTTAAGATAGGCAGATTCAAATTTCCTGTATAAGGAGGAAGATTTGAAGCTTGGTGAGGTGGTGTTCTCAGTGATGGCAGAACTGCTAAAGAAGGATATTTTATTGTAGCACTTAAAATAATTCATATAGCCAAATGAAGCAAACAAAAGAGTGACAAGCTAAAAGCAATTTAGAGAGCATCACTGTTAAGTTCATGAAAGATTACCACATCTGAAAAAGTGTTTCATTGTAAAACTACACCTTCATTCAAAACAGGATCAAAGGAAAAACATGACTAAGGTAATAGAAAGGAGAAGGAAAATTAACAATATGTCAAAGTACTTTCAGTTTTGGTTTAGTGGAGACCGGCCAGCAGAGTGATTCTCCATCATATCAACATTGCTGACAATGTACAAATCCACAGCCACACACACCAACTATCAACACATATGAGAAGAACTGCGCGGTTCACAACCGTGACTGAGATATGTGATAACACAAACAAAAAACAAAGAGTATGAAGGCATCAATCACAGAGAAGACTGTGAAAAGCTGAATATTTTCATCTTAGCTTGCCTGAAAATCATTAATCATTCTCGCATAGCGGGCTAATCCCATCAAATGTAGCACACAAAGCAATGTAGCATCAGTTTGCTCATCGCAGAGAGGATCAGCACATATCTGGAACTAAGTGCAGTATGCTTATTGTTATTGTTTTCATTAATGGTAATTTCGCTGTAGTATAATAACTGTTTTCGCAGAAACTGGTTGGATATGAAGCTATGTTTGTGATTAGCAGCATACCAACCCACATGCAAAAAGAAACAGAAGCCAGCCTCTACTAGTTAAATAAAACATCACCATTGAGCAGTGAAACACATTCTCTGCTTTATTACACACAACTCTCCTGTCCCATTCATTCATAGTTATGGAGTTTAAATACATCTAGGCAAAGAAAGTTAACAGCCCCATCTGCGCCTCACCTTCCCATGCATCCATTTCATGCTTCTCCCAGTCTGCCTCGGGACCCCATTCAAGCATGGACTCAGCTAAAGAAAAGCCAGTGGGCCCACGCCCTGCTGACTCTCTTTCTTTGCCTCTCTGTCTTCCCAGCAACTATTTCCTGACAGCCTGCCCCTCTGACCACAGGCAGAGCCGAGCACCATTACCACCACCACTTTACTGCCCAGTCACAGGACCGCAGAGTTCAGCCTGGGGTCACAGTCATTAAGGGTCCAACGACAGCTAGTTATCTGAGGAACTGGAGGTCCTATTTTCGCTGCTGTTGAACAATACTACAAACCATCACCCCTCTCAGCCCTCACCAAAATTAGAAGTGTCCTCCTCAACCATGTGGCACTTGAAGAGAATGCACAAGCATAAACACAGGTTCAAGCTGACAAACACATACAGACATTACCCAATTGAAGTAATTCTAGAGCAGGTAAGAAGGTTAAACCTAAAGTTTCGGTAGTTTGTTTACAGCAGACTGAGCACAGGGTAAGAGTCGAGCAAGATAGAGACTCAGGAGGTGGGATCCTTTCTGTTCCTATACATTCCACTTTCAAATGAGCGCACGCTGTATCTGCACAAACGTATAGCTGAGATTATACTGCAGGAGTGGGAGTGGAGAGGGAACAGTTACGCACATTAAGTGCAGCAATGCTGAGAAACCCACAGCACTTTGGTGATTCACTTTGCCTGCGGACTATATCTTAAGAGTGAGAAAGGATCACATTCCAAATTCCCAAATACAAGGAGGGGGTGATTTGGTGGCTTGCGGAGGGTGGCAGCCCTAGAGGGTTGCAAGAAAACTGCCAAAGAAGGATATTTTATTGTAGCACTGAAATAATTCAGACAAACAGCACAAAGAGTGACAAGTTAAAGCAATTTGGGGAGAGCATCAGCTGGCTCACAAAAGATCGCCCACATCTGAAAAGTGCTCATTAAAACTACACCTCATTCAAACAGGATCAAAGTGAAAAAACATGACTATGTACAGAAAGGAGAAGGAAAATTCATCAATATGTCAGGCATTCTAGTTTTGTTTAGGAGATCAAGCGTTAGAGTGATTTCCACTGTACCAATATTGTTGATAATGTGTCAAATCCACAGCTACGGCCACCAACTATCAATACATATGGTATGAATCAGTTGTTCACAACCCAATTGAGATATGTGATAACACAAAAACAAAGAGCATGAAGGCATCAATCATGGAGAGAAGACTGAAAAGCTGGAATATTTATCTAGCTTTTGCTCTGAAAAACTACGAATTCAGCATAAAGGGGCTATCCCATCAAATGTAAGGGTTGCTCAAAGCAATGTAGCACTGTTTCCGTTCACGCTGCAGAGGAGATCAGCATATATCTGGAACTAAGTATGCTTATTGTTATTGGTTTTATTAGTCGGTAATTTCAGCAGTATAATAACTTGTTTTCTGCAGAACTACACACATGAAGCTATGTTTGGATTAGCAGCATACCAATTCTACTACATATAAAAAAGAAAAAAAGAAACAGAAGCCATTTCATCAGCAACAAAATATCACCATTGAGCAGGAAAACATATCTTCTGTGTTACACACAACCTCCTGTCCCATTCATTCTGAAGTTATGGTGAGTTTAAATATGGCCCAGTAAAAGAAAGCAACAGCCCTGACTATGTGCCTCCTCTCACTTTCCCATGTATCCATTTCATGCTTCCAGTCCAGTTCGACCCCATTCAAGCATGGACTCAGCTAAAGAAAAGCCAGTGGCCTGGTCACCATGACTCTCTTTTCTTTGCCTCTCTCTCTGTTCTCTCTCAGCAACCGGTTTCTATGCAGCCTGCCCTCTCTGACCACAGGCAGAGCCGAGCAGTCAATTAATGGTCACCACCACCACTTTACTGCCTGGTCACATGACCGCAGAGCTCAAGCCCTGGGGTCAGCTACGGCGCGTCCAATGAAGGTGTTAGAAGTATCTGAGTGAACTGATAGTCCTATTTTCGCTGCTGTTGAACAATACGCAAACCACTACCCCTCCTCAGCCCTCACCAAATTATGTCCCTCCTCAACCATGCTCTGTGTAATTTAAGAGGGGACCAAAGGCATGGCCAAAGCATAAACACAGGTTCAAGCTGACAAATATATACAGATACACTAATAGAAGCTACCTTAGATAGTGTGTGTAGCAAGAAGTCTAAAGTTTCGTGAGTTTGCTTGGCTACACTGAGTACAGGCAGTCATAAGATAGAGACCAGGAGGTGGATCCCCTTTCGTTCCTATACATTCCACCAAATGAAGGATGCTGCATCTAAATGTAAACGTATGTTGAGAGATTATATCGCAGGAGAGGAGAGAAAGCATCCATTCCACTTGTTGTTGCATAAAATCAGTCTTACAATTCACAGTGTTTAATTTCCATCAACAGTCATCAGTCTCCATCATCATTGTATTGAGGAAAGAGGCACACCTACATAGCTGGTAAGTGCAACTTCACTAATTTGTACGCTGTCGAACTCTTTACCATACTGACGCTTCATGGACTTCTGGTCAGTAACACTGTTAAGCCAAACATGCAAAGTTAGATTTGTTATTTATTGAAACAATGTGATCAACTTTGTGTGTCAACAGAAAATTAACCGCATCATGCCCTAGTAGTCTAAAGTGCCCATATTTCATGTCCTTGGCTATTTGATACGGAACATCTGTTGTATGCTATCCTCCTTACTCCTATGATAGTAAAGTTCATTTCCTCACAGATCATTTAATAAATGAAATAGCCTAGAATATATGTTTCATATCACTATTAATTGAATAACTTTGGTTTTCGGGCTGTCGGTCAAACAGAATAAGAAATGTGAAGACACTACTCACTTAGTGTTTCTAAAAATAACTGATTGTTTAATCATTGGCCAAAATTTGAAGCAATATTTAAGTTCTTTCTAGCAGTTGCTGCTGCATTTAACATGGCCATCCACTTGAAATTAATTTGGCAGTCAGCTGAGTTTCTATCTATAGCGATTTCACAAGTATAACTAAATCCAGCCTTAACTTGTGAGAGAGCTAAAGACTACCATCCAGTGGGTTCTCTTCCTTCATCCCTCCAGTGGCCTGGCTAGGGACCAAAGAGAAGCATCCAGTGTTTCACCAGTGTGCCACCCTTAACTCTCCTGCCTGACCTGACGCTTCCGTGTGCTGTAGCCTTCATCGTTGATCCTTTTATCACAGGAGATGTCGTCCCGCTCATCCAGCCAATTCCAGCCCACCCTCCACAGCTCCACCGTACCAATACCTCTTGTTCACTCTCACAGTAGCAGCACCCTGCCCCCGGGCCCAACTCTTATGTGAATGATCAGCTGCCCAAGTCATATAAAGAAGCTTTCATCTAAACACAATACAGAGGGGGTTGCTGATGAAGTGGCTGCAGGCAGAGAGAAAACTGAGACGCCACCGCTCAGGATGATTCTACAAAACAGCAGTTGAGCTGTGGTTGGTAGGCAGGTAGAAATATAAGGCCATGTATAACCTGTTAGTGTAGTCAAAGACAGTCTCACCATAATATGATAATACCATGAGAGCCTGCTAACATATGTCACCATCTCAAACGCAGGGCTTAAACAAAGGATCCGGTAAAGGTGTTATCAGTGGACATGTCTTTACCTGCACATAAATAGTATTAATAGTCCAGTGACAGTTCACCAAGAGTTAACGGCTTTGGAATGTGAAACAGTAAATTGACCTAAACCTACTTCATACATGCAGATTTTCAAAGACGTTCTTCTATCTGAAGAAATTCTCACAGTTTAACCATTACCATTGGCATATGTCAGCCTTGACCTTTGCACCTTTCCTCCCATGCAACATGGATGAACAGCATAATCAGCCATGTTGCCTTTAACCTTGAAGTCAGTTGGAGCCACGACAGCACTGAAGCCCTGCTGGTTATCTGCTGTCATGTGGCATCACCTGAGAGCCACTCGTGAGCACATTTAGGAAACACTACTGGTACACCCATCACTTATTATGCTATGATGTATTTTCTATTTCATATCATATTTCTCTATGATTACACATGGTTTAGATAATGCTTTATTAAATAAATAATAAATCCAGTACTGATCAGGCTCCGATTTACTCCCTTTCCTCTGTAACTAATAAGAGACTTAAAGCTTTGGGGTTTCACCAGACTTACAGATAGCTCTCAGCCTGAAAAAAAAGGTGAAAAAAGTGTTTTCATCTCAAACTAACTGTCAAACTTCTCATAAGAGTCTGCTATTTGCCACTGGTGACAGAAAACTTAAGCATACTGTTCTCTCTCTCAAACATGAAAAGTGTATTTAAAGTTAAAATGTCTTTTAAATCAGCCCCAGGCAGCCAGTGATATGGTGGTACTGATACAGTGTGTCTGTTGCTGTATTCTGGACTTTCCTGCTCCTGACACACACTGCAAAACCCTTTCAAACAAGCCAAAGTTGTTAGCTGAAATGCTAATGTGATTCAATGTCAGCTCAAATGAGCTGTTTTGTGGCCTGTTTTCTGCATTTGCCTAAACATTGAGTAACAAAGGGCATTTCTTTTGTTGAGCTCCCCTCCCCCCTCTGCACACTGTCACAAACCTCTCCACTGTTCAGACAAAGAACTTCAAGGGGCCATAGGTCACACTGCTCTTGTTCTCTTCCAAATATACATACATTCATTCTGATTCCCAAAGCAAGCTGCAGCATCAGGCTATTTCCTGAGTATCAAAGAACAATCAGAGGTTCTTGTTATAAGAAGGATCATAAGCTTTTCAAAAGAATTTTCAGGACCTTCTGCATTCCTCTGTAGATGAAAATATAGACCTGGTGCATGTACTGAAAACTTCTACATAACAGAGCCAGAGATAGGTTTGAATCCCCCAATGTTTTTGACAAATACTGACCTTTTATTTAAATTTAAGTAGGAATTAAGAGCATCTGCTCTTAAACATGGAGGCTACTTTTTGTTTCCTTACAATGCTTTGGGGTGTCGGCCTGTAGGCCAAAACCTGGAACTGCCTCACCCTGCCTGAAGGCTAGCAAGACCACCTCCAAGAATTTGTCTTGATAGTAAAGTTGTCTCAATGACTTTTTTTTCCCCCTCACAAATCTTTTCTCTGTCAAACCATTTGAATTTCTGTATTTAGATCAGCTGTCTGATTTTTCTGAGGAAAACTAAGTTTACAGTTGATGTTCAAATCATCAACAGCTGGGAAATAATTTTGGTATTAGGAGTTGCTCTGAGAACAGAATAATGTGAAATAGTTTTTTTTATTAGTTAGATCTACTGATAATTAAGTTTTTAATAATCTATAATTATATGAGAGAAAGCAAGAAAACCTTTGTATCTGATCACCTATAATTTTTGTATTTCTAACAGATACATGACTTAGAAAGATAAGTAATCAATTGTCAAAATAGTGACAGAGTATCCATATACATATCAATAAAATAACTATCAATTTTAATTAATTAATTTAGTGGTTCCTAAGTTGAGGATAGGGACCACTAAGGAGTCCTGGATAAACCTGGAGGGACACAAAATCATTAAAGAGAAAAAAGAAAAAAGGTTTTTCTTATACAAAACCTGTACCTGTTACGGCTTGTGAAAATCCCTCAAATAAAGAAAACTAAAAAATTGTTCACAACTCATGTCCAAACTATGGCCATAACCTGCAATGAGGGAGGAAAAGTAGACATTGGTTGGGGACCACTGGATTCATTGGCTAATTAAAAAAAATCTAATCCTAAGTAATTGTGTGATTACTGCATGCTACCAGTCAGTGAGTATATCCTGACTCCATGACAGTCTCCTGTTTGGTTGGTCAGGTTGCCTCAGAGGCCTTTGGCTCTGTTTGTTTGAGGTGACTGCAGCTGTACAGGAGCTGACCTCTGTGTTTTGGGTTGTGTCCAATCCTCCTGATTGGATTTACAATGATCTGTGTTACATTCCCTGGATGCATTTGCTTTTTAGAGCCCTGATGACCAGCAGATCAATGCAGTTGTTCTCTGCCTGAACTTCCAAAGGGCATATAAAACTGAGGTGACCTGGCCACCATCTTGGACTTAATGACCACTCACACAAGTCATTCTAAATGGGCTTTCGTCATGTTTTTAATTGTTCTTGCAGGGAAGAATTTTCTGTTTCCAGATATTTCAGTCTGATAAATTATAAGACTCTGGTGTTGAAGTCTGGGATGTTGAATCTCTGGATTAACATGGTACTGGGCCCCAGGGCAAAACATTCCCTGCTGACCACCTCACACCAACTGCTGCTTTCTGTGACTCGTGTTCCCATGAAGGGAACTGTTCAACATTTTGGGAAACACTGTAATTCATTTTATTGCTGAGAGTGAGATGAGAACATGAATACCTATCTCTTGTCTCTAGTTTAAGTATGAAGCTTTCAAATGAATGTGGGGACTGCAAACTGAGGTCAGTCTGAACACAGTTTTAGAAATGTCAGGCTAGCGGTTTCCCCCTGCCTCCAGTTTTGTATGCTAAGCTAATCATCTCCTGGCGCCAGCTCCCTACTTAACACGCAGACATGAGCATGGTAGAAGTACACACCGCAGACTACACAGGCCAGATGTCCAGAGATCCAGAAATCAACCAGTGCTGTGTAGGAATTTTAATCTTCCCAGGTTTTCAATGTTTCATTTACTTTGCATGAGTGTGGGCATCTCATGGTGAACATTTCATATGGTATATGAAATGCTGCTAACTGAAGCAATTGCAGCATTAAACTCTCTCTCTCTCTCTCTCTCTCTCTCTCTCTCTCTCTCTCTCACACACACACACACACACACACACACACACACACACACCTAGAGAGCACCAACGTGAATCAGTTGGGCATTAACAGACTTTGCCCTGCCACCATAATGTCCAGTTGAGCAGATTTGTGAATAGAGCAGGTCATTATCGAGGGAATTCACAGCGAGGGAGTGGGCATGTTGAGGACATTTGTATCCTCTCTCAGTACTGGTCTCCTGCACCACCACTACACAGGCACCACCACAAAACCAACAAACATGTTTCATATGTGAAATGGGCTTCACTGACTGATCTCCCAGTATTCACCTTCACCAGTCTCATGGCAGCTTGTGAAATAGTCACAAAATGTATCTATTGTTTTTGTGTACATGGGTGTGAATTTGTCATTTTCTTCCTGACAGTGAGCACAACTTTCAAACTCATACACATCAATCAGAATTTTTTTTTGAATGAGGTGCTGCAGTCAATAGCAGAGGCAGACTTGGGGTGGATGGTAGGTACACAAAGCGCATGACCACCACACAAGAGATTCAGAGTCCTGTCTGCGGTTAGGGCCAGTAATGGTTTCAATTTACTGTTTAAATCAGGGTCTAGGTTATTCTTTTTTCGGGAGTGGCCTGATAACTCCTGTTTTTATAGATTACATACTAGTACTAGTAAGGGAGTTGTTTATGTTAATAACAAAATAAGATGAAATAGGATCAATTACACAAGTAGTGGTTTTGAAAGGAGTGTTTCAGGGGAGATTATCTGAAAGTAAGTATGCCAACTATTCACTCAACTTTTAGAGGACTAAAACATATCATGAGCAAATGATGTAATGAATAACATGCAAAAGTAACATAAGAAGTTCAAAATGAGATAAAAGTCCCCATAGCTAAAAGTGAGGGCTTCAGTCTGTTTATTTATGAATGTTACCAAAATCCATAGGATTTTGTCTTTATTTAATATTACACCTTAACTTTTTAATGTGATACTGGCACACCACTTTAGTGCTAGTACAGTTTTACTTTGTATTACATGTTTAAAAATGACAGAGGTAAAGAAATGAACTCCCCTGGCATTTACCTGACTCCAGTGAGATTCTGAGGCAGTGAGAACAGTATGTCAGCATGAGAAGGTCCAAGGTCACAAAACTAAAGACAAGAAGGAGGGACTTCCCAGGCCTTGCTGTTTTTTTGTTTTTTTTAACCATGAATTTCAAGAATTTTTCAATGCTGACCAGAACATTTAAGAACTACAACAGCAACACACTGTTTGATCACATGGTTCTCTTATGACCAAAATGCAACCTGGCCCAAAAACAACTGACTCTGTCACCTCTTACATGTTGAAACCTTGTATGAATACAACAGATAGGTATTACACAACAGAGATGCTACATAAAAATAATTCACTGTGCTTTTATATGCATTGCAATTATGCTATAAGTATGTCTAAAACTGGGGCAAGCTTAACCAGCTAGGGAGCCCAGAGGCAAAAATAAGCTGATAAGATTTGATACAAGATATTGTCATCTCAGCTTTCAGGTGGTGAAATCTACTAAATTTGAGTCTTACATCATTATTACATTGATTCACCAATTCTTTTCTGTCATGAGTGCAGCACCATCATATCATCAGAAGGTGGTGCTGGTGGTAACAACAAACTTCCCCACCAGAGGGCAGTATCACACAGACACAAAGCCCCTGTGAGCTCTCTGTCAGCAGACAAAGAGCCAGCAGCATGAGCTGACTTGTTCACTCACAAATACCAACATGCTGATCAAAGCGGAGAAGTGTGTGACCTGAAAGGCAGCAGAGCAGCCATTATAATCTATAGATGTGGGGCAGCAGCTTTAATGTTGGAGGGTGCTGAGGGGGCTCTGACTCCTAATCGTCTTATCTGCTGCCAAACAACCAGCCACCTTTGATGTTGTTTGGTTTCTGTTAGCATAAGTGGTTTGTCTTCCAGCGGTGGTTGACTATTTTGGATCAAACTACAGATCTGGACACAGCTCTCAAAAACTTAAGTATGGGTTTGTTACAAAACATCATACATCCATAGCTCTCTGTGACTGTATTTTGTAAGTAACAAAAGTCTAGTGTTGTAAGTCCAGTTCCATGCCAAATATTTGTGAAACTAGGAGCACAATTGTTCAGAAACAAATGCAGGCAAACCCAAACACAAACCTCTACCATTGTAATAGCTTAGAGGTAGCTTAACAGTGGACACCACACCCCAAACTGACATGAAGCACCTACATACAGTGGCTGATACAGAGGTGTATCAGTACTGCTGGGAACATCCTCTAGGAGTGATTTCCCCCCGTCTCATTTGAATGAAAGGTTAGCAGTTACTGTGGTAAAAATCCACCCACTTCAATTATAAACATGTAGAACATTAAATCATATAAATAATGTCAAATGTGACATGGAATGTATGAAATAAAATCTTATCTTGGAAGAAGTCCTAAAGGATTTTGTGTCAGGCATATTAGTTTTCCCTCCACATGCCATGATGCTACAATTGGACATAAATCTTGCATCTCAGAGTGCTTTTTAAAGGAGGGTGAGAGAACAAGACATAGCATCTCTGTGTCTCTCTGCCATGTCGATAATGACAGGTTAGGTTGGCAGCAGGGTGTCTACTACGCCTCCTTCAAAAGACCTGCTGCTGAAGCCTGAGTGGGACCAGAGCTTGTCAAATTACAGTGGGATCCCTCCTCACTTCCCACTCCCTCTATCTGTCTACCGTCTCTCTCTTCACTGCCACTCCTCCTTTTCCTGTCTTTTGTCTCTCTGTCAGAATTTAAGTAGTGCAACTCATTTCATGATTCTGAGACACACGAAGTGGAAATGTTCTTATATCAGCGTGGCCAGCCGTGCCCATGCTCCCTCAAATGTGTGTGTGATGCTTTGAGAGCATTTCTGGAATTCCCTCAAAGACACATTTTCAAACTGGCAGCCATGGCAGAATCTGTCCCACTGTGCAAACATACAGAGTCTGGATGTGCTGCTCTCTGATAAGTATTTGATAGAATATATAAGACTAAGAGACTGTAATCTTCAGCTCCTGCTTTGAGGTCTGGACTTCATCTGCATATATCAAGCAAATGTTGGAATATTTTCACTTTTAATATGTCACACTGATAAAAAGTGATGGCTCTCAGAGGCCATTTTTTACAGCGGGTAACAATAGAGGTCCCTACAGTATCGCCTCTTTAGCCCTTCCCCTCCCATATCCCTCATCCCTGCTTTGTCCATGTCTAGCTCACCCCCATTTCTCTCTCATCCAACACTACACCATATACTTCCACCCCCATCCCCTCTCCATTCCACTCTATCTCTTAACCCCCCCCCCCCCCCCCCCCCCCCCCCCCCCCCCCCGCCGGTCTCTCCTCCTTTTCTGTCCAGCCCTCCTCTTCTTGCTCCAGAACTGTCAGATGGTATTAGCTCCCTTCACGCTCATGGCCTGTAGGAATAACAGCCGTGAACCTCGCCGAACAGTGCCATTCTCCTGCTCCAGTTAGCTCTCCACTCAGCACAGGCTGTTGCACAAATACCAGTATTATTCATGTTGTGCCCCTTCACTTACACAACATGCCCCACTAAAGGGCAAAGTTAGGCAGACGCAAATCTCTGCAGAGAAGGTCATGGCGCTGAGAGAAGATGCGCATGTATTGTATAACACAGTCACGCTCACTCATAATTATTAGCTCGTCCCCCTGACTCAAGGATCAACCCACAGCTTTGCTAAGATCTGGCTCACGTGGATCAAAAACGGATCCACTCCTTATCTGCTTATGGAGCCACAGGCCTGAAAATTTGTTAAATATATCATGCTCAGCTTATTTCCCATGAAGTTTCAGCTGCAGGGCAAGTTGTGGCTGGTATTAAAAGCCCACTGTGACCAATAAGCTGTAAAATGTGCAGGAGTTTTTATTGTGCAGAGAAACAGGGTAAAATGATTCCAATATGGTATGCATACATGTAACAGATGCTTCATACAGGCTGCTGATTTTCACATCAGTGTTTGTCCAGTAGTTGATGTATCCCACTCTGAAAAGAAGTCACTTCTTTAAGAGTCTTATATTTTCATCATCAACGTATGTACTGAAATCACAAACAGCTGTATTTCAGATTTAATGGTGTGCATGGCTATTGCTGTTGGGTAGAACAGCACTGAGCAAAAGAGCCAGACCAAGCCAGGCCAGGCCAGGCTAGCATCCCTCAGGGTGAAAAACTGAACACCTGAAACTAATCTAAACCAGTGGGGGGCCAGCTTTCGATTTGTGGCTGTTTTCACTGTGTCAGCATTGATCATCTGTAAATTTCATCTTAATAGTTGTGAGGGATTGAAACATGGAACAGAGAGGTGGTTAGATTTTGTCTGAAGGTTAGCTTCACATAGTTATGTTTGACTACAGATCCTTACAACCCAATTCAAACAAATGTAAGAGTTTGGCCTGTGTTTTGAGAGGTTTAAAGTATGTACACGGTAAAAATTGATTAACATATTGTTATATTATATGTACGTGTGAAGGAATGTTTGTATGTGTTAAGCTAGAGGAAAACTGCAAATACATTCTTGAGGGGGTGATATGAAATGTGGCGACGCAATTATCAGTTTGACAAGTAAACGCTGATAGATTAATACAAATATGAGGAGAGCATAATTTCTCATTACTCTGTAGCCGACAAGCCCAGCATGGAAGGAAGGCTTAGAGGCTAATAATCAAAGCAGATTAGCCTGAGCTCTGATAGATGCTACGCAAGCCTGCTAATCATCAGAGTGATAACCATGAATCATCCAGTCACAGTCAGAAATGAGCAGCGTGTTTCAAATGATGATTTTGATGGAACAATCTGGGTATCTACGACCCATCAAAGCGCCTCTCTGACTTCCATTCGTTTCCTCTAGCCCATGTCACAGTAAATTCCTCCATGTTAATACAGTATGTGTAAGTTGGTGTATATTAAGTGTGGTGAGGAGGGGTGGGCGGAAAGATTGGAGCTTCAGAGCACTGGTGTTACTGTGATCTCTGGCCTGCCTGCCCTGTGATTTAGTGTTGAAATGACAGACTTGCCCCTCATTGGGCTACGGGTGGAGGGCTAATGACATGCTGCGTGGGCTAACATTACTATTAGCCCACTCTGAGCAGCAGGAACTGACAGGAACACAATTCTGTCATTACGCCCTGAGGAGACCTCTAATCAGGGAGGCAGGGACACAAGGAGAGGCCAGCAGCACTGGTTTTGGTGTGGAGACAAAGAGGTAACGGGTCGACTCTGTCTTACCTCAACCTTTAGGAGGTAAGACAGTGCAAGGTATAAGGAGAGTCATCCAGGTCATGGTGTGATGAGTAATAATTTGTACTGGGAATCATTTTAAAACTTAAGAATTTTAAGTAGACACTTGCAATACAGCAGTATCAAGATTCAAGTATACTTGACCTAGTTGCTGCTACTTGCAAATTAAGTGTAATGAGCATGGCAGGATGCATTTGTTTCAAACTCTTATTAAATATGTTCACATTTTTTAATTTGTCTGTCTGCTGGTGATTTGTGCACATTTAACATTAAAAATGATGGTAGTAAATTCTACAGCTGCAACTAATTGTTTTTAATAAACTGATTCAAGTGAGACAATGGATGTTTTGAATAAAAAAATCACCCAGACTAACTCTTACAAAGTGAAAGGTTGAGCTCATAATGAGCAAAACATATCCTTATTCAGTCTAATACACTCAGAGGTTTTCCTACAGATATTGCTGCCTAACTCACATTACTGAGTCAGTTCATAGACTTTATATGACTCCTCTCCACTTCCACTGTTATACTACCAAAGCTTAATGGAAATTCAATGTGCCATTGTTACATGAGTTACATGTGTGACTAAAGCGACCGCTGGCCGATAAAAGTTACACAGTCTACCCTAAATTGCTTGATCCATAAAATATCTGTGAACTGTCCATCTGTGAAAATGTCCATCACAATATCATCGAGCAAAAGGTGAAGTTATTAAAGGTCCAAAACCCAAAAATATTCAATTGGCTGTAACTTTAAGACCAAGACAAGCAGTAAATTGTCACATCTGACAACCTGAACCTGTCAAATGTTTGGCATTCTATTTTCAAAATGATTTTCAGCAAAATTATCAGAACAGTTGCTCGTTAAGTTTCTTTTAATTGAATCATTTATGAATGGATACAATTATTGTAGCTGTAGCAAATTCACTACTGTCATTGAGAATTTAAGTTCAACTAACCATCACTGGCTTTACTGGTTTACTGGTTGTGTGGCGTTACTTCTTCCGATGCAGATGCTAACTGCTCTTTGTTTGTGAACATAATGGTGTTACAGTAATGGCCAAATGAAATCAGAATAAAAAAAATATTAGCAAAAATGTAGCGTGTCGTCTTAAAGTTTTCACTACAGAGCAACCATAACTTATTGAACAATGCCTATATAATTTCAGTTTCTCTCAGTAATATACTGCCTATGACCATCAATATAATTTCACCACTTACCTGACACTGAATAAAATGTCTTAATGCAGTAAACCCCAGTCATCTTACACTTGGATTAAAGCAAACACTGAGAATTATTAGGAAACAGTACTGAGGCGAGTTTGCCCAAGAACATTCCTCCTTCCTGGAAAGCAGGAATGTGACAAGCCTCCATGCTGTTGCCCACAGTGTGTATCACTATGCTAATCATACATTATAATCAGAAGAAGCACATACCTACCTGTCTGACCTGACGTTTACTCATCTAGCTCATTCTCCTCTGCTGGATATTGGAAGTGTTCTCATATGTTAGGTCTGCATGTGTCTAAGGCTGAGTATTTCTACATGCCCACAAGAATGAATTGTCAATATAATAAATGTAGGTAGTAATAACAATTCTTTGGTAAGAACTCATGAGTAATAAAAAGTTGCGGAAATCTGCATTGAGTTTGTTAATAAATGTCCCATATGGCAGGAGTCTGCCAGCGAGCATCAAACTGGACAGAGCAGGTTGGTGAGTCAGCAGTCTGAACAAAGTTAAAGTCACAAAGTGTCAAGGAGACCACTAACGGAGGAGAAGGAACATGATCTGGTGAGTGTGTCACTGGGACAAAATAAGAACCAATTCGATCATTTAAAAAAAGAAAACACGAAGACTGAAAACAACTTATTAAGCAACATGCTGTTAAAAATGACACTTTGCTCACTATATCCAAGACTAGACCAGTAGTAGTATCAGTAATAGCAGCGGTAATATTAATGCAGTTCATAGTAGTGGGGAGAAAAATAGTCACACAACAGCATTTTAATCTCTTGAGCATGTAGTTGTTATCTTGACAGATTCAACAGCACGATGGTTCATAACATCACAACTCAGAGTGTTCCACTTACCTAGATTACTTTCATTGATGGCATCTGTGAAAACAGAAAACAAAACCATATCAATATACATAATCAATAGAGGTGGAGTGTCAGGGCATATTTGAGCATTGAGGTTCTAGCCTTCCTCAGTGGTAATGTTACGTCTATGTGCCTGGGATACTCGGCCTGACAAGCTGAGGCCTGTGCTGCAGGAAGGAACAGGTATGCAGAATGAACCCAGTGCAGTGTTGCTCTATGGTTGAGGCAAATCACTGCCAACTATGTGGTTCCTGTATAACAATGATTCCTTCCTTCTGAAATAACCATCAGTGTTATCTGGAAAAGTAACTGAATACTGTGATGAATATTCCTAAGAGACTTTTTCACACATACTGTATGGTTAAAATACATTTCTGACAAGTCAAATCAAAATAACAAAAAATATATGTAAAAAATATATCGTAAAATATCCTTTAAAAATGTTTAAGTCAACATAATACAAGTTGTGTTTCAGGCAAGTTATATAAATAAATACAAAGAGCAGAAAGCAATAAAGCAACCATTTTGCAGAATCAAGCTCCTTGTGTGTGTATGTCCATGTGAGCAAGTGCCACAAATGTTAAAATCAAACCTACACCCTGGACCACGTGACAAAAATCACATACAGTATTTCCTCCAGTGTAAAAGTTCATTCTTGACCTTGGAAATTACATTTATACACAACTAATTTGCAACCATAATTATGTTTTCTATTAACATAATGTCAACTTTGGCAACACACAAATACACTAATACAGAACAATAACTGAGACAATATATTTGATTTTCACCACAATATCCAGTCTTGCAGTACAATATCCACTTAGTGACTACAGTATTATTTGGCTTTTTTATGGTTCTGTTTAGGTGCTCACAGATCTTGGTCTGGACACTTTTATGTGTCGACAGTAGATATGTCTTCTGTGAAAACATACCTAATTATATAAATATCATCTGTATGACTATGACTGAGGTAAGTGAGGAAGTCCCCTTCACTGGTTACAATGACAAATGTGGCTGGCAGTACATCAGATCAGCTGTTACTAATTAATGTTAATTCTGTGAATAATTTGATGACAGGTCTAAATGAAACTTGGCTTTCCTCAGTCTTTGTCAGTCAAAGATTGTTTGTGAGAGAAGAACCTCCACTCTGTAACACCACTGTAAAAACATAAATGAACTGAGTTTCTTTAGTTCCAACAAATTAAACAGAGTGAGATGTCTTCTCTTCAGTGGATCAGTCACAGTCATAGGTGGCATCTCCCAAATGAACTTTCATTCATAGCATATCAATAATTTCAGTTCATACACTTTACACTTTAAAATCATGACCTTCAGTATTTCTTCAGTATCAACATCATTATGACTAGCCTAGTATACTTTGGTGAAACTGACTCTTTAAATTAGTAAATTAATTAATATATATGGTGACCTCATGTCATAAGCACAATGGTAGATAATACCAGTATTTATAGTTTAGACAGTGTTGTGTTACACCAACCTCCCCAGAACATCATCATACAATCCACATTAAGCCATTAGTCATTATAAGAAGTCATGTCAGATATAACAAGACATGTGTGAATGTTTAACAATGGTTAAAAACTGCACATAACAGCCTCAGATGACTTATCAGATTAATCTAAAGGCTATACAACCCCTGCCGTCCTCATCAGCAGCTTAGTGAAATGCTCCTGACATCCTCACACCGAGCGCCGAGAGCGAGGCAGTCTTACAAGGCAGAAATAGTGACATCACCCGAACAACAGCTAAACAAAATAGGCCACAGCTGTTTAGTTCTTTAGGCTACAAATTAAACTCAATGTGTCACACAGCATCACATCACAGGAAGGACTGTAGAAATAAGCACCAAACTGTCTCCACTGGACTGAGCTATCTCCTTCTGCTTGCTTACTCTCTCTTTTCTGTTTTCACAGACACACAGATACAGAGCTCATGCTAATTTGCACTAGATGAGGAATGAGCAGTGGAGGGTGTATTAGTGGAGAGTGGATGAATTATGGAGGGATTTAAATAATAAATGGGCCCTCTTCAACCAGACGAGAGAATCTTAAAAGAGGGTGGGACTCAAGGAGGTAGTGGGACACAGACTCTCTGAAGAGATCTGGGACATATGAATTATACCTTACTGGGTCCATTATCGCTTATCAAAGCATCAAATAAATTATTCTGTGGGGGGCCCTTGCAAATGTGTGTACAGCACTGCAGTTCCACTTCAACAAGAAAACAGAAGGATGAAGCAATGCTTCCATATGCACACATATGGAAGCAGAGATGGAGACACCTGGGAGGAATCAGTTAGCTGTCAGTGCAGAGACATTAAGCCTTCATATATAACACAGTTCATGAAGCCTTTAATGATTCAGACACTGTATTTATGCCACATGACTGAGGAAACACTAAACATTAGTCTCACATTTATCCTCTGAGATAAACTTTAAGCAATCCTTGAAGGGATCGCATGAGCCAATCTGAAGACAGATTGGGTGAGAAATGGGGAAATGCAGAAGGGAAAGGGTGGGAGATGAGCAGTGAAAAGAGTTGTTTCTCAGATCCCCACTTATAGGCTGTAGTCTAAAAATACCCAAACCAAGCTCAGTGGGAAGGCTTCCCCAAAAACCAACTCAGTAGTTTACCAGCAGCATGTGGGGAGCACCACAGAAACAGTATCTTCCTGAAGAATCACTGTGTTACCTTATCTCGTCTCAGTCTTCAGTTCCTGCCACTAAGAGCAGACATACAACATCTCCTCTTAAATCCAGTTATTTTGATGAAGACCAGCACTGACTGCTAGTCACAATGTATACAACAGGGAGTTTTCAAGTGACCAGGAAACCAAGGAGATATATTGTCTCACGCTTCTATTGATTTTCCACACTTCACAAAATGTTGCACATGTTCACAGAGACAGCAGTTTGTGTGTCACTATAGACCAGTTTTATACTCTCACAACAATATTCACTGCTAAAGGCAATGGAAACAAAGGTCTGCTGGAAAATCTAAATTAGCTAAAAAAAACATTTTGACAGTAAAACCTCTAGACACATAAAACACATGAAACGCTTTGAGTAGCTCACTCACATAAACTTTTCATTTTAAAAAAATCAAGCTTCCATTGGGTTCCACTAGCATTTTGTTAACAAGAGGAATTGCTTTGCGATGATCACTATTTACTGAGATGAAGGGGTGATGGTCTTCTTCAGATATTAGTCACTGAAACAGTGAAAGTCACACCGCCTTCACAGTGGGTCACTGATATTATTTTGTTCATGTTGGCCCTTTAGCTTAATGCTTGAATCAATATAAAATCGCTTCCCAACCAGAGTCACACTGGTTACTGCTGGATACTGAAGTGCCTGAAAATGCAGTTCCACCACTGGCTGCTAGATACTGGCTCAAAAGGACAATACACCCAAGACATTTGGGTCTCAGATTGCTCTCAATTGAACATCTTTTAATATGTGCAGTAGTGTTAATTTATGAGCTTAATCTTACCTAGAGATAAAGAGGGCTATGTTTGAGGGTGTTTGTCTTGATTGACATACAGTGCCTCCAGCTTCAACAACAACTGATTTTACTAGTTATTTAACCTGTTGATCAAGAACTTATCTGGGCTGTATATAATGACATACATATATATGTTAATGACATACTACATGTATAGCATACATACAGTATGTATGCTATACGTATGTATGCTATACTGCTGTTCTTGTTAATGGCATGACTCATTAGTGTTTATACTTTACACTACAGCCAGCAATATAATAGTATATCATCTGCTAAAGTTGTAATTGCTGTATGTAGCTGCTAATGGCTAAAAGTCAGTATGAGAATGTTAACTGCTTTGCATGCCTGTTCTGTCCAAACCTATCCATTATTTGATTTTGTATTGTAAAGAAACATGCAATATCATTTTTTGTACAGTGACTGGGCAGGCAGAAAAGCTTATGTTTGGTAGATGAATCCGTAAAACTACCATGACAAAAACTTGGTGCTAATGTGACACAGACACAATATGATGAGTAATTATGCTCATTCTTTACATTTAAAAGCACACAACAATTTCAGGTAGTGGACACAAGTACTTGCGGTCCTTCCACACAGTTGAGTTGAGAAAGTATTTGTCATTCTTATGCACCTGTAAAAGCCCTGTAAGAAACTCTGTTTGGCATTTCCCTGGCCTGGAAAGAGAGCAGAGATCTACAGTAGCTGCGTTGACTGTGTCTTTCTAATCCTTAACTCTGACAATAGAAAGGAGGTGCTTGGTTTACATGCATTTCAAGAAATCTGGTTGCTGCAAAAAAGCCAAAAATATCCAACCAATAGCATCACTTAAGTGTGTTATTCCTCAGTAACTAATAACATGTTGAGGTAGTGATAGAGTAGTTTTATACATTCACAGCAAGCTGAAGACCTAACCCAAAGACATATAGGTACTAGCTGCTAGACATAGCTTAAGCACCTCATGAAGGAGCAATAAAACAGAATAAAAAGACAGAATGAAAATTGAAGAAAAAAATGTAAATTTGGATCATTATTAATTAATGAATGATTTATTCAGCATGTTTGGCAATGTACATTGAGACTGCTATGTTCTTTGATGTCAAAGAGGAATAAGACCAACTGTCCCAATGTGTTGAGACACCTCCAGCAGCTCTGCATTGTTTATGTTTGGTCTAAAGCTGCAACAGGAGCTGATGCCCAGGCCAGGGTTGTCACTTTTTTAACTGAGTCCCCTGGGACATCCTTTCACCCTGCAGGTCTCCAGCCCCGGGGGGAATCCTGAAAGGGAAGGACTGGGAGTGGTAGGGTCTCTTCACTGACGTTTGTGCTTACCCTCACATTAACCGTCAGCCTCGTCATGACACCAAACCCCTGAGTCACATCGCTGAGGGTCAAATAGCCAAGGAGGACAACAGCACCTCCATACCTGCCCTGGGAATCTGAGCCCTTCAAATGATGTTTTCAAGTCAATTCTCTGAAAAATCTTGATATAACAATCATTCTAGTTTCCTTTTCAAGCACAAACCAACATTTTGCATCACATGGATTTAACCTCATTTTATTATTATTTCTAGAAATGGGAACTGGCATCATTTGATCTAGAGCTGAATTAAATGATCCTGATTGGGAGAACAAATACAATAAAGGCCTGGACAATAAAAGGGAGTCCCCATTCAAAACCCCACACACCATCATTTACATAAAGTATAATCCATATTGCAAATATTTTGATATATTTATCCAATCCATCCAGTGCACCTTATAATTTTAGTATCTGTGGCTTTTCCACAACACAGTTGTGAATGACAGTTCTGAAATGAGGGGAAATATTTTTCATTTAGCAGGAGTTTGTGAGTGTTTCATCTTACTGCTCAAATGACGGCTTTTAATGCCGCAGCATTCATAACCCGTGCCTCTTATCATGGCTCGCTCCAACACTTGATGGAATTTGCCATCACACAATGGTTGGAAAATACACTTCAAAGGCAAGACGCATCTAATCTCCTCCACTCTGCACATTGCAAATTTGCTGTGATAATAAGATCCTGCTTTCCCAAGCGTTCTTGGGGATCTGAACCAAGGATGAGAATTTCATCTGACTCTCTCTCCCTCGCCATTTCTTTCTAACTCACTCTCTCCAAGTTTGGCATCGTGGGGCTGGGGGTGGTGGGGGGGCTGTGCAGGGAGATTGGCTGTACTGCAGTTTGAGAGAATCTACGCAACAGCAATGCTGCATATCTGAGGAACCCATCCCATCCTTATGTAAAAGCCCTATTTTACAGTTTTATTCTACACACACACACACATACAGCAGAGACACACGACTGACAGCACAGCACAATGACCTAGTTTCCATGTGGCCCAGAAAGATCAAGCATGACTCCCTCAGAACTGCTATGGGCACAAAAACCTGGTTCAGTGCATTCAGTCAGGCCAATGCACATCGGCGAGCAGCAAACCTACCAATCAAACTGTAACAGGGAGCTGTTGCTACTTTAACTGCAGCTTGCAATGCAGAGATGTACTGCTGAGATCCCAATACAGCACCGCATCCTCACCAAAGTCACAAGGCAAGTGGAACTACAAATGGGAAGGGAGGCAGGAAGCCCTGCAGGTGAAGTTGTGTGTTGTGTTTAGTCTGGCAGAGGGCAGGCTGAGGACAGGCTTGTCATCGTAGGCACAGCTGCAGGACATGCTGCAACAACACCCCCTCCAACCCCCACTACCCAACTCCCAGCGCCCTACATACACCACTCAACCCCCTCCAGGTTATCTGTACACATGGAGAAGGTTATGGATGGAGATGCTATCACAGAGAGCACATTAGCACAACAAAGAGGTGTTTTAGAGAGAGGCCCACTAGGATAATTAGCTGATGCCTTACCAAGATGCTGTGTTCGATACAGAACTAACTGCTAATGTGAAGACATAGCGTTGGGTGTTAAGGGAGGAGATGCAATTCGAGCAACAGACAGAAAATAAATAAATAAATAAATCACTGTTCAACTTTTATTTCTTAAAGGAACAGTTCAACATTTAGGGAAATTGTTTGCTCTCTAACACAGAGTCAGGTGAGAAGATCAATAATCCTTTCATCTCTGAGTGCCCAGCACACTGACAGGTCCAGGATGTATCTAGTTGAGCTTAGTGCAAAGACTGGAAGCTTCCAACAACTTCAACGTTGTCTGAAAGTCAATGTTCATCAGCAACATAGTCAGTGAAGAGCATATGAGAATCATTCACATCTGTTCTAGCCAAGTTTATTTTTTGGAGTGGCTATGTAATACACAAGTGAAGTAAACACAACAAATAGATCCTATTACAGAACAAAAGACTGTTCTCTAGGTTGAACTCTTTTCTCACAAGTAAAAACACCAAACTGATTCTTGAATGAAACGTTGACAAACTTGACAGTTTTAGCAAGGTAGACTTATATAAAACAGCTGTGGAGCTGTTGTATTTTATGCTGTTTCTTTTGATAAATCATGGCTTAAGCTGCACATGAATATCTATGATTTAATATTTACCTCTGTGAGGAGGCAGAGTCAACATGCATAATACTCACACCCTAAAAACTGCTATAAATATGAAAGTAGGTAGCTCTACGAGACACTGGGGGACAAGCTGATAGGCAACCCCTCATATCTTCACATATCTTCAACTTTAAAGAAAATAGAAACAAGCATTCAGTCAACATTGTCTGTGATAGAACGCAATGTTGGAAAGAATGTCCAAAATATGTAGAAATTCAGCCTGATCCTGACTTTATCAGTTCTGAAAGATGAATTTCATAACAGGTGACTCTAGACCTTGTCTCCAAATACTTCATTGCTTGTATGTTTGAGTCTACACATAGCGAGTGATGATGTGATTCAAGTAAGTGAACGACAGGCAAGTTCTTCACATGGCGAGGGAAATGGAAAAGTGGAACAGCTTTACAGTCCTGACGTCCACCGAGATATCTGCTTTAACATCATATACATCTGACTGGGAGGTAGTCGGTGGTGGAGCAATTTTCTGTTAGGGCCAAACAAAAGGCTTGTGTTGCAGCGTGTTGCCAAGCGTGGAGCACTGTGTGTTATCCAGGTCAGAGTGATCTAATCAGGTGTGAATGAAAGCACTTGGCAGCACTCCAGGCCTCGCTATGCCATCATCGCTCACACACATTAACACATACGTTGGTCTTACTAGACTTGTGAGGACACATCAGGACAAAATTTCATTTCAAAAGATTACAGCAATACACCGTGTTTCTGACAGGTCACTGGGACCAGTGTCATGTTAACACTAAGACAGCGTTGAACTGAGAAAACTAACCATGAATTTTGATGTTAAATTTATTGGTCAATTTGAAGCAAAAGTGCCAAACTGTCACTAGGGTGGTTAAGACTTCACAAATGCGAATATGTACTGTTTCTGTTACTGTTTGTTTGTGTTTATCTAGCTGTCTAACAGTGACATTTATAATCCCTCCACACTGTCCAGCCACAGCAGTTTAAACTCCAGTGAAGGCACAAAAGTCTCAGGATGTTGTTTCTTTTCTGAGCAATGTCACCCAAACTCCACCCAGAGCAGCAGCCATTCAATAGAGAAGCCCTCTACTTTCAATGGTCTGAGCTCAGACCAATCACAGCCCCCCTGCCCCCTCTCTTCTCTCAGGCTGTCAGCCTATCAAAGCAGCCCTTGCTCCACACATGACTATGTGTTGCTGTCCATCAACTGCCTCATATATAGTGCATGCAAGAAAATGTGGAGCAGTTCAATAACTCGCATCGTAGCCAGGCTCTTGTGTGAGTGTGTGTGTGTGTGTGTATGTAAGTGAGGGTGGGGAGGGGGTGTGGAGGGGTGCCAGGGGGGTGCATGTGGGAATGCGTGTGCTTGTTTATCTATGTAGAAGCACGGAAAGAGAGAAAGGGGGAGGGAGGGAGGGAGGGAGGGAGGGAGGGTGAGGGAGAGAAAGAGAAAGAGAGAGATTTGTAAGGTACTTGTATTTGCAAACTACTGGCTGGGTTCCCACTAGAGGCAGAGAGATCAGACTGAAAGACTGTGTGTCAGGAGTGTGTATCTGCAAGTATGTGTGTGTGTAGGTGAGATGCAGAGCGAGGAACCCGTTCAATCCATTTCAGCAGCAACTTTTCAGCCTATCTACACGAGATTTCTCCCCGAATATGGAAGCTTTTCGCTCTCTTGTGTTTGATTTGTTTCGACCATTTTAATCACCACAGATTGACGGTGCCGAAGTTTTGGTCACACTGTGGGTAAGTATCTGAACTGCTCGTTCGAGTCTTTTCATTTCCAGCTTCACTGATTAAAACACTTGCCTTTACCATTTTCCCACTTGTTCTAATTTTAAACCACTACATGAGTCATTTAAAAATACTCCCTTCAAAATCTCGTTGAAAAACTAGTTTTCTTCTGTTCTGCCAAATATTCATTTGTAAAAGTGCTTCTGTTATAGCAGGAACAAAAACATTTTTATATTCATGATGTGTGTGAGTGTTTGTGCTTGGTACAGTTTCTCTACAACTATGTATGTCTGTGTGTGTGCGTGTGTGTGTGTGTGTGAAACCAGACAGAGGCACTGTGTGTGGGAGAGTTTTGAAAAGGATGTATGTGCCAGAGAGACAGAGAGATTGTGTGCGCCGGACAAAGTGTGCCAAGTGTGAAAAGTGTGTGTGCTTGTGTGTCTGTGTGTGTCTGTGTGTGTGTATGTGTTTTTTTTTCTAAAGCTTGGTCTGTGGAAATGCGGACTGCGGTAGCCAGTAGCGATGTTTAACTGGGAGGAACTAAGCCAGACAGTAGACAAAAGAGAGCAGGGCCGTCCAGACAGGGCAGGTCAGCCATTAGAGGCAGCGGCGGAGGGACAGGTCAGCCAGCTGCTGCTCCGCTCCACGAGGGGAGGGGATACCCCGCCTTTAGCATTAGGGTGAGGGTTAGAGTTGCGGTCGGGGTTAGAGGTGATCATGCTTCACTTCATGACTGCCTCTCAGAGCGCTCACCTTGCACCTCGCCTTCTTTGAAAGGCCAATGCATGCTTTGCTTTATGAAACTCAGGCAGTTGAGACACAGTTGAATGAGCTACAAATAATTCTCCTTGCATCATTTGTGAAAATCTTTCAGCTGCAGTTTGCATACAAATTTTGTGCCTTTTTTTAAAGCGGCAATGGTTCAAAATCAAAACTGCAAAAAGCTCGTGTCAATGACTTGCTAGAGTTAAGAAAAACTACTGAGGTGAAGGAAGGAAAATACAGCATAAGAAGTGTAAATGTAGGAGGTGGTTAAATATAGACAGCGACAAAAGAGGAAGAGTAGGACAGACTGTAATTTTCAGAGGTTGTTTTTTTCTATTCCCTTTTCTGTTGGTTTTCCCCGGCAGCTTGCGTGGGGGTCGCTGAGTTTGGAATGTATTTACTGACAGGAAATGCTGGCCGTCCCTGTATTTCTTTTTTTTTTTTTTTTGCCCCGGTCTGCTTTTGTCCAAAGCTCTTAATCCACCGCAAAAAGCTGAGTGTGTGAGTGCGTGAGGGAATAGCAACAACCGAGAAAAACATTGTCCCTTATCACAGATGGCTGCTGCTGCTGCCATGGTCCCCCCTTAAAAAAAATAAAAAAACATTCACAGACAGCACAAAGGCTTAACAACAGGACGAGCAAACAACACACACACAAATAAGTCTGGATTGATATCTGAGTGCTGGTGATGTCAAGAAAAAGCTGCTGTCTGAAGCTACACTCAGCTGCTATTGGAACGGTAAAACAAGCGTCTTCACTCGAAGTCACGAATTCAGGTGAAAAAACAATAACAGCCTAGGCTGTGCAGTAGAAAATATTAATTAAAAAACCTCAATATGTGTGTACATGTAGCACATGTCTGAGGCTTGTAGAGTGAAAGCAGAGTACAAGTCATTCTTTGAAATGCCTGTACATGTAGAGTCTTGTTACCCAGATACACATCTCAACCCTCATCACCAGCAATGTCTGGCAACTGGAGTCATACACTCCATAGCCAGTCAACAGAGCCTTTCCGTGTGTTTGTCACTGAAACACAGGCCACTAAACTCTGCTCTTCAGCCCACATGCAGCTGCTACAAAAATGTTTTGTCTCCAGATGAGAAAAACACCCTGTGACAGTACAAACTTTGTAGATTGATTACAGGTAGCCAAAGTCCTTTGTTGACAAATGATAACGCTTGGACTCTGTGGAGGTGAACTTGAGAGATTTGCTATGCAGTATTTTGGAAACCTTGACAGTTTTGTGAGGTCCAGTATCACTTATTGATCAGCCAATGCAATCTGGTGAGTTTCAGAGAAGGCAGCAGTTGTGTAAGTGGCTCCTGAGACCCTGCACCTCGGCCCAGCCTGGCCTGAGCTGAGGTCTGGATGGACTTTGGTCCCAGGCTTGGAGCTCTATAAGCCCCTCTGCACCCCTTGCTCCCTCCCAGCCCTGTGTGTGTACCTGGATTTGAATAGAAACCAGACAACGATGCCCCCCCTCCCGCCCAAGTCACCACTCCCGCTGGGACAATGAGGATTTGTTAGTGCTCACGCAAGCCTGCTGGACACAAAGCATATAGGCCTCCCAGCCCCAAGCCCTGGAGGTAGCAAGCTGGCTACAGGCAGGACACCAGCAGTGGGGGGCCTGGGGATTGGAGGGAGGACAGGGAGTGGGGGGTAGTTTAGAAGTGGATTAGTGACAAGAGTTTGGGCTGGGGGATGGGGCCCTGAAATGAACAGGGAAATTACTGCCTTTGAGATGAGGCAGAGATTCGCATAGGCTGAACTCCAGGCCTCTTCCAGTCAGAAAAACCTGTCTGAGCACAAAATGTCAAAACACCCCAAGGCCCCCATGTGTCACTTCCTCTGGCTACGATGGAGCTGTTAAGTCCACACAGGTGCTAAGCAAACACTCGCAAAAGTTTGCACTTTTTTCCACCATCACAGCCATCGTCCCTCCCAACCTTTCCTTCCCTTCCTTCCTTCAAACGCCAGCCCTGACCATGTCATGGGAATCCTGGCTAAGTACTGCATCCATCCAACCCATTTTCACCCAGTGAAAATCACAGCTCAGTCCAAGTTGCACTTGTAGAAACTATACACCCTGACATTTTTATATTTAGCCTTCAAATATTTCAAAAACCCACAAGGGCGTGGAAATATTATAAATATAGTGATATTGCATCAGAGGAAAAGGAGGAGATGAGGAGAAAAAGGAAGTGTAAAATCAGGGATTTATCATGCTTCAGTGAATTAGTGATTTGTCTTCATTAACATAACAAAAGGAAACTGGCATGCTGTGCCTGCGGCCAACAAGATATTTGTTGGGACCTTTAGCCATGTTTGACTCCAAATAGCAGGAGAAGGGAGCCCTGTGCTGGTCTCTCTCTTTAGCAAGATTGTTTCTTCACAATTAAATGATGATTCAACGACATAAGAGGATCAGATTCTTCCATTGACACCTACTATATCGAATCTTCATATGTTTTGATAGATAACTCCTCTGCTCCATATGTGTTCCGAGCGTGAGGGGAGATGTTACTGTGTGTTCAGTGAATATCAGGGTCGATTTAGAGAGTCCCTCTGGCTGACTACAGCAGATTAGACAGGCAGAGCAGATACAGGCCGAGGCTGGTCGCCTGGCGCCTGACCCACATTGCCTGATGTGCACGCTACTTCCCATTATGTTGATAATTAGACGCCACATCAGCTGAGTGGGCTGTGATCTGTATACCTCCCCACAGGCGAGACTCGCCCCTAACTCCATGCTGTCATACACCAACCTTGGCCGCCCCGCCTGGCTACAGGAAGCGTTGTTGGATGAGTTATGAGGCATCGCCATCATGGCTCTTGGTCCCATCTATGCGGGTGGTAGATTTGTAAGGCAAGTAGAATGCTGACCTGATGCTAAAATACTAATATCTAAGCTTCAGGATGTCAAGTCAAATAAGTAAAAGCTTGTGACAGAGCATCCTCTGTGCTGTATTTTAGCCACGCAGTGTGTAAATTCAAATTAGTATCAGGTCTCGTATCAAAGGCTGTCCAGGACAACATTCAGATTAACAGCTTTAACATTTGTCAGCACTACCTGGTCACCACGATGATTTGGAGCAGGGCTTCAATATTAGCTGGTTGTTTATCCATGTTGTCTCTGCAGCTGGAAGTTAATGCCATGACTGGATCCAGTTTGTCAAGCAGTTTAAGTGTCCATGATGGACAGCTTTTCAGCTGCAGTTTTCCCAACTGTTGATGCTGAATGAGTACTCTAAGAAAGTGCAGAAAATTTTCAAATGCAATACTGAATTTGATCTCTCAATCTGACACTTCAACAAGTACTTGGACCAAAAAAATAAGCATGTACCCAGGCAGTCTATCACTGTTGGGACTGTGCATGCACACATACTTGGTGGTTCGGCAGCTGGCTGACAGAGACAGGTCTGTTTGCGGGCTGCCTGAAAGATAATTGCAGCTATGGAGTGAAAAGCAGGCCCAGCAACAGATAAGGGCCAGAAAGCTCCATAATCAGCATGGATTAGCAAATGATAAACTGCGGGTCTGCACAAGTATGCTGTCACTGCTGGAAGAGCCAGAGAGAGAGGTAGGAGAGCGGAAGAGGAGAGATATGGAAAGAGCGGGAATAGAGAGCATGAGAGGGAGAAGAGATAATAGTAGGGAAGATGCTGTAATCAAAAAGAAAACACAATAATACCCATCTAGCAGGTTCAGCAGGAGAGGCAGGCTGAGAGGGGAAATGAAAAGAGAGGAGAGTCTAAAAGCCTGCCAACACTCCAGCTAATACAATCTTCTGCCTGTCAGATTACCTCTTTAATCCAGAAAGGTTAATGCCTCTTAGAAACTGGAGGGAGATGATAATTCAGTAGAGATTTTCTCTGCTAGAGAAGAGGAAGAAAGTGAGGAGGGCTAAGTCTCTTGAGCAATCCTCCAAAGCACTGGCTCTTAACAACTCGCTGTACAGTCGCCAAACTGTTATGCAGAGGATCAGCCAATTCAAACACTGCAACGCTTAACTTCTAAACATCCCCGACTTATACCACCAGTGTTTGTCTACTGCTGAGAATCGTAGTTTATGCATCTCTAAAAAAATATCATATCGAGTTTCAAGTGGTTTTATCCACAGGAGGAACGGTTGCCTGTCTTTCATAAATACAGTAGGACAAAAAGACAGCTTAACGTTGGTTTAGGCGGAGCTGATCAGGTCAACAGAGCACAAAGCATGTACGATTGGCGACACAGTGTCCCTGTTGGTGTGACGTGGCAGCATGCCCCTACCGTGATGCGAATGCTTGGAGGTTTGTCACGCAAAACCTAGTAATAAGGGACTGTATGGGAAATAAAATGTACTGTGGACAAAATATGGAGTAAAAGACAATAATGGCCCCGCTTAGTCTACCAGGTGGTGCAAGGTGTTAACAAGGCCAGGACCAGGGACTTTAACTTCAGCTACAAAATGGAGGTGACGTACACTGGAAGGTGCTATGGTTAACATCAGACAAATGGCAAATTAGGCAACCCAAGGTATCAAACTTTGACACTTTGTTATCTCCCATTGTCTTTTGTGTGTATAATTGCTGTAATTGGTGGCACCTGGAGGATTATTTTGGTGCACCAATTTGACATTAAATTAGATATTTCTATTTCTTCCAACAACCTGCTCATATTCCTCTTTCTGCTCAGTTACTTTTGCTTAACACACCAGCAGCATCATTTAAATTAGCTAGGTCTGTCCACGCATGTATGACAGCACTGGGAAGAATAAAGGTCGACATCAGTATCCAGGTCATTCCCATGCTGGCTCACCCCGTTGGCTCCTACTGATAACGGAAATGTAAAACCAGAATTGCTGGGTTTATGATTTTCACTCCTCTGCTTCCCTGCTCTGTGCTATTTCTAAATCTCTCAGTGTGAGGCCTGCTCTGTGGGTGGGGTGGGTGCAGGAGTCAGAAGGTGTTTTAAGATGGTTCCCTGCTCCCTGCCGTTTATTACTCCAGTCCAGGGTGCAGTGAGTTTGAGCACAGGGCAGATGAGGAAATACATCCTGCTCACTGATGCTCCCACCACTGCACTGGCGCTGATCATGTGCTATAAGTGAGCACTGTTTAAACGTTGTGTCTGGGTTTCTACATTTGTTTGTGTTTGTCAAGATATTTCTGCTGTATGAACGACCAATTAAGGGCCCAAAGATTCAAACTGACTGTTTCCGAATAATGAAATATGATGTTTGGAGCAAGAATTTGACTGTGAGCTTTGACAATGTCAGTGTTCAAAAGGGGCTGCGAGTCTGACCTAGGGATAAAGTTTGTTGAAGATAAAAAGGGCAGCAGGCTCCAGAGAAATGTCATGGTTAAATCTAGAAGACAACTGACAAAGGGCTCTCTCATCCCGCTTTATTAGGAGATCCTCAAAAGTGCTGCTAAAGAGCCCAGGATATATTCATTTCAGTCCCAGTGCTCTGCGACTGAAAAATGAGCCGACAAAGCTGGAAGAGAGAGGTATACAGTGCAGTTCTCTCAGGCATAAAGGTGCGGAGTGGAGTGTCAACCAGAGCCAGACTCCTTTTGTGACATGATCAAGTGCAGTGATGCTGGGTTCAAAGGTACAGCAGAAAGAGAGAAGAGACAGAGACAGAGAGACAGGCAGGCAGACAGCCACGTCCATCAAAGCTGAGGAGGGTGAGGATGCTAGATACTGCAAAGAGGAAAAGGGAGAAGATGGAGGGAAGGTAAGTCATGAGCAATTGGATCGTGAAAAGGTCAGAGAAAACAGTATGTCACTATCCAGAGAGAGTCATTGCCACTGCTGAGAGAAGAACAGGTAGGTATAGATGGATGACCAATTAAAGGAAAAACCCAAAAATTAGTGGGAAACAGGATGACAAATGCCTCACCATAGGCACAAGGGGTCATTGAATGATTTGATGAGGCGAAATGATGTGAACCATATGCTGTGGCCCCACAGTCACCAGATCTAATCCCAGTTGAACGGCGGAAGATTTCTCCACCACCATCATCAAAACACCAAGTGGAGGGAATATCTTTGAAGAGTGGTGTCTAATTCTCCAGTGGACTTCTAGAGATTTGAGAATCAGCATCAAGCACACACCGGGTTGTTCTTGGCAGTGATGTGGTGGTCCAACACCCTACTGAGATACCATGTTGGTTTTCCTTTAATTTGGCATCTGTCTATAGATGGCCGTATGGTCTCTACCACAGTTAAAGTTGTAAATGAACTTCTGGAGTATTATTGGCAGAATGAGCCATGGAACATGGAGTCAGAGGCCCTTTTAAGACAGTCTGAACAAGGCAGGAATATTGCACCATTATTCCACCCTGTTCTGTAGTGGAATTGGGGGCTTTGCCTCCTACCTTTAAGCTTACAGTGGAAGTATCTACAGAATAGCCAGTATGCCGACAGACAAATGCTGCTGTGTTAACG
Organism: Lates japonicus; assembly: GCA_033238685.1. NCBI lineage: Eukaryota > Metazoa > Chordata > Actinopteri > Centropomidae > Lates > Lates japonicus. The sequence continues at coordinate 2,311,857 of BRZM01000014.1, forward strand.
CCACACAGGATAAAATCACACACCAAGGCAGCATTAAAGCTTATGGATCTGAGTTAATGCTAAAAGGTTTGGTGATCAAGGGTCTTCTAAACGAATAACAAGCGATGTCAAAAAGGCTTGGTGCGCTGTTTAAAGGAGTCCCTTGTATACAGGAGCAGGGTCGGTTTGACACAGGTTCAGCCATATATTGATGATTTTGAATCATTTTACACTAAGGTTTGTCAAAATATGAAAAGGTGTAAATATTCCATTGTTTGTAACAGGGCAGGGTCTCTGCTGTTTAGGTTCTGTATGCTGAAACTGAAGGTCTTGGGAGCTGGCATTTTGTGCCAATATTAGTATCTCTAAAGATAAAAACACAGTTTATACATACATACATCAAATGACTTAATGCATCCAAGGTATGTGGTGAATGATACAGCTGCTGCTCGCATTATCATTCCTTTATTTATCTAAACTTAATTCATGGCTGACTTCACATTTTATATCAGCGCCTGTTAAACTACATTCACTTTGCAAAATATGTGACAAACAAAATATAGCAGTGAGGACAGCTAAATATACAGCAAGACCCAGCTGCACGCCAAACTTACTATAAACTTCCTTTAATTTGGAGTAGATATTAAATGTCCAATCTGACTTAAAGCCTGTTTTGTGACCGATACAGCAATTAAGGTAATATTTGTTGAATTTGACTGAGTTTGAGGATCACCACTGCACAAGTGATTTTAGTGATTTAATCTTCCTGCAATTTCCATTAGAAAATGTCTCATAGTACCAGCTGATTGTATTAGAATAATAAATTGTCAAGAGACATGGATGGGATGGGAAAGTGTGTGAGAGCATACACTGGCAGCCTCAGCCTCAGTATTTTTGAACAGGCATCTGAGCTATGCTGGGAGTGTCAGGTTAACTGTGGGTACAGTTATGTGAGCAAAACATTTGTATTGTCAGAGGTATTGGACAGATATTGCTAGCTGTTTGAATGTCAAGCTGCAGCAGCGCGGGCGTTGTTACGCTCTTCCTCAATATATTTTGGTCTCTCAGCCAATCTTGTCATAGCCTATGAGATTCCAGAAATATATAACGTGAATGAAAAGGAAAGAAATAATTTTCCATGAAAACAGTTGACAGGAAACAGTAGAGGGTTTTATACTCAACAGTCCAGTGGAATGTCAGGGTTTGGGTTTTACATGGGTGGATATATCTACCTTCCAACCAGAGACTCAAAGATAAGTTCCTGACTAAACATTTCAGTTCCTGGACTAAGTATTTTAGGGTTCTACGGCAGTTTCAAACCTAGCTGTCAAATGTCAACTCTAACAGAAAGAAACAGGTACAACACTGAGTTCTTGTCAGGTACACAAACCCAATTCCTGGGGGTTCTAGTTTGGGAACAGATTCCCCATGGCCAACCAAGTTCTCACATTTTAGCTAGCATTTAGGTGCTTTTACTCTACAATGCTTAATCCTATTCAAAGAAAAAACTAATAGCACCACTGTTGCACTGATAACTCTGTATGAGAGATCTACTTTTTAGGTCACAGTTCAATCTTATACCTGACCTCAAGTTCACCTTTTCGCCACAGGAAACAGGTTCAGTTCCAATGTGTCCAAACAAGGCAATCCTAACATAACTGAAATGTAAGGTACATTGACTATAAATTTTTGAGCCTATTTTCTTTAAGAATTTGCATCTGTGTTGCAGTGGCCTTGTTTCAGGCAGCACAGAGTCCTGGCTACAGACCAGTCAGCTATGCAGGCAATCTGACAGAGAGTACACTGTGCTTCCCATTGTCCAAACCTGGAATGTGCTGACGACGCAGGGGTCTACACTGGTTCAGTCACACTGTTGCACTTCACCTGGCCCTGTCAGGCCTCCTGCCTGCCCAGCTATTTTACAGCACACTATACTTTGCAAGTCGCTGTTATGCAAAGTTTGGGACCACGCCAACAGCGGTATTATCAAGGACTTGATGTGGAAGTGCCACACCTCAAACGGGTGAATAAGTCGGCATGCGGCACGTTAACACACATTTCCCATAAGTTCTCCCAAGTGCAGGAGAGTGGAAGTCAACCCAGATGAAAAAGAGGGGGAGAGAGGGAGAGATATTTGAGAATGAAAAAGCCTCTGTGTGTCCTGGCATGCAGCCAAACAGTGCAAGTGCCAAGAAGGAAAGCCACTGAAGCTCGCTTAGGGGACTGAAAACTATTGCTTCCCACCTGGTCTATGAGTGGAAACACAAAAGAGAAATTAGGAAAATGTGGGAATTTATTCCTTGGTGCTATAAGAAGCCAAAAGGTATCTAGCTGGAAGAAGCTTTCAGAGATGAGAAAAGAACAACATCTGTCCATGGCTTGTTCTCTGATGTAGGAATACCACTGTAAGAGACAAAAGCTATCACCCAAAAATCCTTTTTACCAGTTATTTATCTGTTTATTAAAAAGCCTTCGTGAAGTACCATGTTGGTTACTTTGACTGAAAGTGAAATGTATTTTTAAGGGAAATTCATCTAGAGAGTTGTGGGGTTTTGTTTGGAAGAAAGCACCATGAGAAATGCTTGATGCCGATGATACTTCATGGAACACATGAAATTGAGAAATGTTTTAGTATATATTGTGGTAGGAATGACATCTCCTCCATGGTGGTCGCAGAACTGTGTCAGGGCAGGAGAAAGTGACCAGCCTCTCTTCCAAAGTGATCATTCATTATGTGCAGAGAGCAGGGAGAGTGTGGTTCTGCAGTGTGTAGAGAACAGAGACAACCCAGATCCAGTTTCATTTTCTATCTGATTGACCCAACAGAACACAAATCCTGCAGAACTGCAACAAATCTCTACAAATGAGCTGCATCATACATCCACTACCTCCTAAGAGGTTTCCCACCTCTTCACGCCAAAACCTAACCCACATAAAATGCCAAAATTCATGTGAAAAGAGGATGCAGAACAACAAAATACAGAGTCCCAAATCTCTTCTTCTGTGTTGAGGGAAGGGAAAAAACAGGGAGAGAAAAGGCAGAAGAGACAGACAGACAGAGAGAGCATTAATAAAACATGACTGCATGATTTTCCAACCTCAAAGAGGCGAATACAGGAAGGCATAATTCCCAGAGCAGTAGCTGAGGTTCAGCGCAGGGTGAAGGAACAGTAATCGCTAACTAGCTCAACACTGCAGTGCACTAGTTTAAGCCAGTACAGCGGCATTTTCGATCATACACTTGCACCAATTCTCCTCCTTCCATGAGCCAGACTGACGCTGTCTTCGTCCTTTATTCATGCCATTTCTGATTCTTTTTCCTTCTTTTGTTCTTCTTCTTGCTGCAGGCTGAAGATGAGAGAAGTGCAGGCACAGTGGAGACAGATGAGAGTTTCGTTAGTAGTTCCGGGTGAGGATGATGACAGCCATCACATGCTCACCACGCCTGCAGGGCCATTTAAGGAAACCCACACCTTGCATCAGCTACTTCTCTCCTCACTCCTACTGGCTTCTCATCAACGCCATTTGAACTTTCAATGCCGATACATGGGTGGTAGTTACTGCCTTGGCATGGAGGTGCCTCCACACAGGCCAAGAGAAACAAAAAGCAGACTCTCATACTCTCTCCCACACACACACATAGGTCAGGATACTTGCAGCTTCAGTAGCTATATCTAGCTGCTATCTCTTCTTGTGCTACTAGTACTGCAAAAGTTAGTATTTACTCCCACCCCCCACCCCCATATCTGTTGACAGCTGAGGTGGACATATAAGACACTGACAGGTCTGGCATCAGCATGCTTAGAGAAAACCAAAATATATATTTAGATTTGAATTGCAGACATTTTAAAATGTAAGGGTTTGGATGGGAGCCAGTATGCGAGGGACAGGCAAGGTTTCTGTGATTTTCCACGTGTCTGAGTCAAACTGCAGCAAAGAGATGCCGAGGAAGAAATGACAAACTAGAGGTTTGAGTTTGCTCTTATACATCACGTGTTATCTCTAGCTGCCATCAATCAAACAAATCAGTTGCGTAGACATAGCTCTCCCTGGTGTTTGACAGAACATTCAACGCTGTCGGGTGAGTTTGAGCTCTAACTAAAACCATATCGACTGCTGACTGCAAAATTCTGAGGGACACCACGGCAATACATTATTGTCTGGAAACCACACATCATGGAACATTTCAGTTCTGCTCATATTCAGGGCAATGCAGAACCAGTCTATGCGACTCTGGATCAAACCTGTGCCTCTCAGTTAGACAGGACTCTGGGACACCTGATCAGCTGTGACACAGGAGGAATTCAATATAAGGCCGCAATAAACATTCATTGCTAAGCCGGTGGTTTATATGAGAATAACTCACTGACCAATGAATGCAGACTGCGGTTCAAACACCTCAATTACCAGCCGAGGGACCAACAAGACCAACGGATGTGTACCAAAAGACTTGATGCAACATGCTAATGAAATCAGGAGAAATTGTGATTTGCATGGACACAGCTCTACACACTAGCTGTCCTTCCAACATTTAAGCTCTGGTTTTATGCCCATTTCACCCAAAATATAAAAAAACATATTTTCTCACTCGGCCTAGTGGGTACATGGACACACAGTGGTTTTGGGTGTTTTTGTCCAGGTTTTGAGATATTTGCTCTGCCAATCTAATGAAGATGAGCACTCAAAGGAAACTCCAACAGTTTTTTATGAGGATTATATCTTCAGTAGAAGGATATCCAGGAATAATAAGAACATTTGTTTCTGGAGAGAGGTGTGTCAGAGGTGTAGTCATTTCATACTACTGTGACCGCTACAATCAAATTCAGTTAAATTGCACTGCATTAGAATGGAGGCAGTAATCCAGAGACTGATACAATGTCTTAATCTATTTATTTACAACATACCATATATACCTCTTTTATGTGACTTCTGACCATTCCTCAAAGCATGCCATAGTGTTTCTACGGTTCTAAAAATGTTTGTTTTTTTTTTCTTCCGACAATGAGCAGCCTAATTCCTATTACAGTGTGAGTCAGGTCATCAACCAAAGTGTAAACTGAAACTGTTTAAATTTTTAATCAGGCCAGGGCACAGTTGTGTAATCCAGCACAGATTGACTTAAATGTCTGTACCTATATCGCCACACAGCAATACATATCTCTGACTGACTCCTGCAGACATGATGTTCTCTATGATGAGTGAAGAATAACAGTCTTGTTTCAAGCCTGCATGGTTTTTTTTTGTGAATTTGAAAATGCCTGATATGTGGGTAAAGGGTTTTAAAAAATCACAGTGGTATGTTTTAAAGAAGTGTCAGCAGTAATGTATAGTTGGATGTTGTTGGAATGTTCTACTAGTGTTGATATAATACCTTGTTTTGTGAGTTACTTTGCGTCAGAAAAAGAAACAGAAATGTGTTTTTCATTCAGTGGAGAGTTGCACATGAAATCTGTTTCTGTAAAACAGTTTGAATATACACTACACACCAGTTTTTGATACTTGTGCTACAGGAAAATTCTACATTAAAAAAATAATGCAAATAATATTTTCTCAAGAAAACAAATATTGATAAGATATTGACACATCGGCAAAGGTTGTTGTTTCTTGCATCTACTTGCATTTTGTTATTGTCTGAAATAAGGATCTAAACGTATTTATATCAATCTAATAAAGTTATTGAAATTATTATTAGTATATATTAAACATTTTGTTTATTAAGGCTTTAACTGGTTGACAGTAGAAAAGCTATGTATATCAAGATGATAATTAATTATACAAAATATGAAAAATATGGTCTCAAAATATCTGATTAACTATTTTTCATTGGTAAGAGACAATCATAGCTAGTTATCTCATTTAATTTCAAACCTTTTCATTTCTTACAACTTAACAGGTAAAAAATACATTTTTATACAGAGCAGAAGTACAGGGGATAATCTGACAACTAATTTGAAAGTTGAGTGTTCTAAGAAACACATTTAAAGTAGCCTAAAGAAATGGTTAAGAGCACTGTATATTCAATTTATCATTTTAAAGGTTTGTAACCAAGAAATTGAGTGTTGGAAATAGCTACCGCCATCTGCTATTTATTTATTTGTCATTTTAATTGTATTTTCTATGATTTTTTGTTGTTGTTGTTTGTTTAGTTCATTGTTATTTTAGAGGGACCACAGTGAAATAAACCTCAGGGCTTACTTATGTTTTTATTCCTCTGTGATTTTTTTGATGTGTGTACGATTGCAGTCCAGTGTTTATGTATTTTTCTGGATTATTAAATAAATTCAATCAGTCAATCAATTTGGGTTGTCATCACATTATTCTGATGTTTTAGGACAAAACTGAATCAGTCATTCAGCACTGGCCTTGTATAGACACTAAAGACTGAAGTCATAGTCATTTTAGCTGACAGTCCTATCCATAGTAGGCAGGTAGGAGGTTCAGCAGTCTCCCCGCAATGACCCACATGTTAAACTCCCCATGACTTTTCTCTGAATCTCCATTACAAATCTGTGACTGTGTCCAAGGACCTCAAAATTGATTCTGTTCTTGTATGTTAATGTTGTCTGCTTGCACTTCACTCGCCCATGTACTGCAAAAATGGTGTAAGCTACTGTTTTGCCATATCCACAGATCCTAAACTTACCAAACTGGAAGTAATCTTCCAAACTGATAGCGAACAATCTGTGCCTCCACAATTCTTGGGAAGTTAATCAGCATTACAACCCATTTCAGTGTGTAATTGGAGGAGATCTCAACATATGGAAATAATCTCACAGTACTGCTCAGGAGGTTAAGTACATGCTGGGAAATTTCTAAACACATTGATGTTTTCCAGCCAGAGTAAGACCCTAGACCTTTATTTAGAGTGGAAAAGTGTCAATGAGAAGTAGTCCATGTCGCCCTATGTTGCCTTCTAACTGTCTTTAATAAAGAGACCATTAATTAAATTAATAAATAATATTTCTACAATAATCAATCTCAATATCGTATCTAGAAAACTGGAAAGCTAGACCAAAAACCATTATTTTAAAAACATCAATTTGTCTCTTTTCTTATTTATTAGATTTCACACAGTCATGCACTCTGTGAAACAACCTAGAATTATATAAAATAAAGCTCCTTAAAGTCTGAAGCAGCTTATTAAAGCTCTCAGAAACTGTGATATAATACTGACTTTAAATGAGGGATTAATCTACAAATAAATGAGCGGAGTGGACTAAATTAAATGTCAGCACAGGGTTGCCGCCGCTTTGAGTTAAGCAGTATATCTACAGACCTGTATGTGGTGGATGGATACTGTTTTCATATATTTGAGGGCCACACAAAAGTCTGCTTGTTTATCCTGTGGAGTTGGCCTTTGTCATCACATTAACGTGAAGTGAGTAGGCACTGACACTGGGAACAGTGTGACCCACTCTCCCTGGGACCTGAAACACCCAGGCTGGGACTCCCAAGTCTAACGCCAATGCGAGCTGCATCAAGCAAAGAAAAAAGGGGATGAATCAAATCTGGGCTAACTAACAATTATAAAAGCCTAAAATGATAAGAAAGCACAGAGATCAGCAGCAGCCCCTAAACACACTGCGGTGGATCTGCCATGTTCAGAGAGCAAGACGCTGAGCACCCACAAGTGGGAAAAAGACAAGAAAAATTAAAGGAAAGAAAAGGCTGCCACTGCCTTTTCATTCTTTATCCCCTTACATATACCACTATACATTCATTTGAGCTGTAAGCACACCCTTTAGGCCCCGAGGAAATCTACTTCAAAGAAGGAAAACACCACAAAGGAACAAAGAGGATCTGAAGTGCTGGCCATACTGCCCTGCTGTGTAGCACGTATGAAAAATGAAAACCTGGTGATCTTGAATGATTTTGACAGAGGCATGAAGTTAGCCTGCTATGTGAGGACAAAGGAAAGGTATGTCCTGGGCTCCAGCCAAGTAGTTCCATATGGGTGTTGAGTTCACTGGGTCCAGGTGGCACGGGAGCATACATCACATGGAGTCTGTCAAGACTCTCTTTTCCGCCCTTATGGTCTGGATAATGTGAAAAGCTGCAGGAAGTCTGGTTGCATGTGTTGATTTATGAGGAAGGTTTCATAAACAATGAATGACCAATGAAACTGAATAGTCCCTACTTAAGAACATCACTTAATCAAATCAAATATGTTTTGCTTTAACTGGATAACATCATCCAGTTGGACAAGGAATGCAAAAATTCTAGGTATATATATAGAATTTATTATTTTTATTTTCGTCTTATTGTGAACATTTCCTAAAAGATAATTAGAAGTTTATTGACTGAATGGAAACAGTATATAGAGCCAGCCAGTGAACCCATGTTGAGCAGAGAAAGTCCTGTCTCAGCTGATAATGATAAACCATGGAACAGAGGTAGTCATCAAAGAACTCGATAACCCCATCGACGACCCAATTTCTGCTGCCATCGGGTCAGCTGAGCAGTGGGGCTTAATGAAGGAGGCAAGAGGAAACATGTCACCACCCAGGGTTATAAAACAGATTTGGGATATAAATTATTATGTCTAAAAGACTTGCTTCAATTATTTACCATTTGATTTTTTAGGCACAAGCAAATACAAAGCCTCAACAATTTAAGATAAGCTTCAAAAAAGATAAATAATTAATCCAAATGGATCTGATTAAGGTGCAGCCCAGCATTTATGAACTCCTGCATTCTACCACCCCACAGAGCTACATCTGTGCCCAGGTCACCACACTCTTATTGGTTTGTAACCATGAACCACAAATCAGTCTTCCCACAATGACCATCCGTAGGTTCAAGGAAGATGGCGATGCATACTATAAGTCTGAGAAAAGGAGAAGAAGGCCAAGAAAAAAACTACACTTTCTCTACTTGAGATATCTGAATTGACAGTAGGACATCTATAGTGGGTTAGCGTTGAAACAGCTGTTGCTAACTCAGCTATTTGGCCCCTGACCTGGGTTTTTGGACACTGAATGGGGTCTCTTGAATTCCACCCTGTCAGAACATTTACAAGCTTGAGGAGCTCTGCCTCAGCCCTTGACCCCAGCATAACTCCCTGCCCAGTGCATGCACCAAGGCATCCTGGGAGCAGAATAGGACAACAGAGAGAGGGTTGTGCCTGAGCCCACCTCACAAGTTTACAACCTAATCAGACTCCGGCCCCATAAATCCACGGCCTCCTGCAGCATACAACAATGCTGGCTATCTACTGTTTAAGAGAGGTTTGGTTAGATCCTCTTATGCCTTTTCCACTTCTTAGCGACCCCCCACCCCTTTCTCCTCCTCTCTGCAGGTTTATAAAGGGAGGGGATGAGAAAGTCACACCAGAGGAGAGCTGTAACACAATCAGGTCAGCAGAGTCGCTGAAAGCAAGGTCAGCAGTTTAACTGTGTCCAACCTCGACCCTTCATGAAAGCACCTAAAAGGCGATAGTAGCCAGGAGTTCCCAAATGAACCGCCTGAACCTGGACCCAACATTGACCACTGCATCACCTTCTGGCCTTTGTCTCAGTTTCCTCTTCTGGGCCAGGACACATTTCTGACATTTTTACATCTCACATTTCAGATTTGCATTTATCTCCATGCAGAGAAACATCTGATGATGCCAGAAAAATAGTAGACTTTAATTTACAAGACAAGTTTCCTCTGACCACTTGACCAGCATATATCACCACTGACTGAGGCGAATAATTCCTCCAATCATTTCATTCTAACATTTCATTTTCACCTTCTGTGAAATTTCACATTATCTCCCAGTTGAAGCTAAAGAGCAAGGAGCGTTGCCCATTATTACTGAGTTTATACTCCCTCTTGTGGATTTGACTGGAAATTATGTCATTCATTAAAATAACTGTCCCTTTCTTCACCACTAGATGGAGCTCTGTATCTTATGATTTTGATTGATTCAGTGCCAGAAACTACAACTGAGCCACAGCACACCAAGAGGGGAGATGTAGTTCCATCATGTAGTGAAACATCATGAGAACATGACAACTCAGTGCCTGAAGTGGTGATTAAATTTTACTCTGCTGGAAAATACACAGGAGCACACAGAGCTGTATCCTTGGTCTACATCTGAGAATTGAATGCAGATTTGTGAACTTACCCATGTTGTCCTCTGTTCAGACTCCAGTGGATGGTCACTGTAAAAGCCTGAAGGAAAACAGCACACAGAGGTAAGTCAGATAGAGGAAGATGCAGATACAATACACCTTAAAATGAAGGTTGAGCGTCTTATAAAATAAAGCTTTACTGACAATTTCTTCAACTTCAGCAACACTGAAAGGGCAGAAGGGCAAACACATCCTAATGAAGTTTAAGCTCTGATGATGAATCAAATAGTTGATTGACAGAAAATCAACTAGCAACTATTTTGATAATCAAAGTAATTTTAAAGAAAAAAATCCAGATAGTCTCTTGTTTGGCTTCTTTAATGTAAAAAAGTCGGCTTTCCTTGTAAAATTTTGGGGTAAAACTGAATATTTCTGGATTTCAAAGAGTGGTCAGACAAAACAAGATATTTGATGAGACATCACCTGGCCTGAAATTGTGACAGATATGTTTAATCATTTAATATAACTGGCAAAATGAAAATAATTAGTTGTTGCAGCCTTACCCCCTGATACCTGCCAGGTTTTTGCATTGAAAATTATGATGAGAGGATTTTCTTCAGCCAAACTTTCTGTCCTCTGTTGTGGTTTCCTGAATGTGAAACAGGCCTATTTTCCCCAACACCAAGGATAACAACATCATGCCTCCCTTGATTCGAATGGAGAAGGGCAGTAATTTTGACAGAAGTTCATGTCAGCAATTGTGAGTACTGGAACCAGTTTAATGCCTAAAGTAGAAACAAAATATTCAAGCTCTGAATGGTCAACAATTCAAATTTCAAATTACAATGTGACAGTAATGAACAGAGAGAAAAGATAGCATGGATTCTTGTTATACATGCTGAAGAACTGCTCAACTGTATTTAATTTAGAAAATTCAGGTTCACAAGATGCCTGTCAATTCCAGCTTCAAGAGTAGATGGAATTTATTTCTGTGCGTAAACACATGGACCAGCAGAGAGTCTACTGAGAGCAACACATCAAGCATCTGTCAGCTGAGACAATGATGATCCGCCAGTCTGACTGTTCAGCCTGAGAGCAGCAGCTCACTCTCATTACATACCCCAGTCAATATTCAGCCCTACTACTTAGACCTGATATCAGCAGCAATATGAAGTGATAGTTAATGTTCTCATTAATCACTGCTTCAAACTAACAGAGATTAGAAATCAAAGAGTTAGAGGGCAGATTGTAGTACTGTACATGTTGAAGAATAAGAGGTTCACAGGTTTTATCTCTCACTACATAGTGCACTCCTACCACACACTTTGTTGTTTGTGTGGGTTTTCACCAGCAACGCTTGAACTGAATGAAAAACTCAGGAAACAATAGGGGAGCCAGACAGCGTGTACAGATGGGATGGTCTGATTCCTGGATGATGCAAGCTAATATGCGACTTCTAAAAATGTATCTAGAGTGGTTTCTAAATCGATGACTTTGCCACTGATTCCTGATGAAGGTGTTGGGGAGAACACTCTGGGCTGGAAATTTAGGGGGACATTACAGAGAGTTGTGTGACCTCCTCTTCCTTCAGTTTGTTCAGCCTTTCATGACCTAACACAGATCTACTGGGGATTGAGGAGCTCTGCAACTGATTTATCTGTAAGAGCCGTTTTCATTCTAAGCCCATTTTTCAGGCCCTGACAGGGAGACTTTAATGTGTCTGTCTGGCCCGTGAGATGAAGGATCAAGAGGAAAAAGTTTCTCATGACTGAAAAAGAAGTTGACAATCTGATATACAGAAAATAAAAATTAATTAATAAATATTTGGAAATCCTAAGTGATGATGACTGTATATATGGTTATATTACCAACAAGGAAAGATAGAGAAAGACAGAGTCCCCAGCTTCAATTGGTCAGGAGTAATTTGATTAATTGCTAAATTGTTTTGTTTTTGTTTTGTTTTAATTAATTACTTAGGTCTACTATAACTGAAATGATGAGGTGCTTATGCTTTTATAAACCAAATATACAAAGTGATGTAATGTAACAAACAACTAGGGTCCTTCAAAATGTTTATCCCCGAACTGTTCTCATTGTAGGTGGAGGCACAGCAGTGATAGGTTGAGGTTATTCCCTAAAATAGCTCCAAATACCTGCCTCTAAACCATTAGTTTAGATTTTGTGCAAACTCTAAATAAACCAGAGTTAGTTGCTGTTTTGTCTCTTTAGTTAGCTAGCAGTCGCTTCCAGTTTTGTGCTAGCTTAGGCTAGCCATAAGATTTCAGTCTTTAAGACTGTCTTCCACAGAGAATTCACTTGGCCAGGACTCAAACACCTATGTGGGTCTTCCTGAGAGGCAAACCTTTGTGGCCATGTGAATACAACTGTGTCACTGAGAAGCAAAACTTTATGTTGTTCCAGCACAAAACAGGAAGTCAGGGCAAATTGTTTGTACCAACAGTCACATTAACAGACAATGCTGGTCTACAATCTTTCAGTTACCTTAACCAGTAATTTTATTTTCTTTCGCCTTCTCGCTGTTTTTTTTTTTTTTTTTTTTTTGTGAAAGCAACAAATACACTTGAAACTGTTAAATAAGACAATTACCATGTCAGAAAAAAATAGAGTACTCAGCACAAGTGCGGGCTGTCAAATAAATGTTTTGCTAGACAATCTGTGTAGTCGTTAATTAACTGCAACAGTCCATAGATCATTCAAACCGCATCATAGATTGGAGACGTGGACCAGCACTGACAGGACTAATCTGATTTTGCCACAGAGCCGATGTATCATCTGACTGCCATACGGCTCAACTATTAGCCCCAACAAATCTGTTTGCTGCAGATTGATTGCCACTCCTTGTCTGAGCTTTATTCTCATACCCACTTTCCCCATCTCATCTCCAGCAGCAGCCTGACCATCTGTGCAGCTGCTGTCTGAGACACGGCGTCCACTTCACTTACACGGTGCCCGGCGAGCTCCATCACACCCAGAGGAGTGATGTGGGCTGTCAGTGCGTCAGATCCCCATCTGCCAGAGTATCACCCTGCTATCAACAGCTGCAGACCTGCCACACGCCAGCCGCCCCCACCCCACCTCCTCCTACCCACTCCTGCTCACAGTCAACACCGGCATGTCTCCTGGAGCATAATACAACACACAAGCTCGTGCCTCACCCATGTAATTTATATTGACGTATAAACACACAAACATCATGCAGTCAAGCATCAGGCTCAGGAGCTGACCTTTCACTCACTGATACTGAGCACTCTTGAGATGCAAGCAGTGAACAGGCATATTTTAGGAACAATGTCTTCAGTCTCTTTCAGTGTGGCCTGATGGCGGAGCTAAATAACAAAACCGAGGTTAATTGAACAATTGTATTTGTACTGATTTTCCTACCATTGTATGTTTCTTAAACCAACTGACTTCTCAAACTTACTAACCAGATTTCAAAGTATGGTGCAGCTTTAAAGGATCCAGCCATACAGATAGCTGCAGTTTTACTTGTCCCATATTTGAGACATGGAGTGAAATGGAGTTTCACTTACAAACAAGTTTAATCTGAGTAGCAGCAGTATTCGATTTGTCGGTCTACATACATGTGTCTAGGAACAATATGGTAATGTATAATAGGTTACATTATATAAGGTTACATTTCAGTAACACTCAGAGACGTGGAAAATACGCTTCACTGCAAGGTTTAAGCTACTTCATGTTCACCATCTTAGTTTAGCATTTTAGCATGCATCTAACTTTGCTAATAGCTCCAAATAAAGAGTACAGCTAAAGTCTGAGGCAAAGAGGTGGGCTGACTGGTACTGCCACAATTCGAGCTTGCGTGGCTGATAAAATGACATTTAAAAACATTCAACAGCAACGTGACTCTGGCAGTGTTTTGTTAGTCTGGATAATCCATAGTTTACTGTGGAACCACACTACTAATGAAACTGTGTTCTGTGAGCTTAACAACAAAATCACATTCACCATTATACTGGTGTGGAAGACTGATACTCAAAAACTGGAAAACCCAAACTATCAACATGTTCATACCACTAGAGTAAAAATGAAAACATGTATTTTTTTCCCCAGTAACTATATTCCATTTTACCTATATGGTATGAAAAATAATTTGTATATTTGATATATTACATAAATCACAGTGAACATCAAGTGTCTGCTTTTATTGATATAATCCTAGTGTTTTGTTGTCATAAAAGACGATGATCCTGTTGGCCAAGTATCAGAAATGTTTACTGAAGTCAGAAAATACATTTTCAAATCTAAAACATGCTTTGACAAAGGTCGGTCTTTATGCTGTAAGAGTTCTTTTAACAAGAGGCCACTGCTGTACAAGGACATTCTGTCAGGATATTGTCAATCAGTCCTCTCATACAATATTTTCCAATTTTCATTCATCAGTGCCTGGCCAGATCCCACAGCAGCATTTGGATCAGGATTAAGCCTTGTTTCATTCCATAACGGCTACGGTAGAAAGTTCATGACATTGAATTCAGGGCAGAGAAGAATGGAGCTCTCCAGTGTGTGGTCTCGTTGCTAATCCTCATGACAGCTTATTGACCATTAGAAGCCGAGGCTGGGAAGGCTTTTAGCAGCAACCAATAGCAGGAGCTCGTCTGGCCAGGCCCATTGTGTGTTGGACAAAGAACATCTTTAACCTTTCACCTCTAAAACCTCTGCAACCTCCAGCAATCAGCTCCTATCAAAATAACATACCTCTTTGTCCCCCATTCTCCCGGTGGATGGAGATATTATGCATGCTCACATGGCATTTGCCAATGAGTTGGCAGCGCATGGCCTCCATCACCGCAGTCAGAGCGCTTACAACTAGAATGTCTGAAAACAGACATTTGAGTCTAAGTATGTCAGTACAGACATGAATTTTTCACCGCATGTGGGTGATTTAACCACTGATTCAAGCACTAATGCCTATCTCTGAGGCATTCACCTTGTAGCTCTGGTCTGCGTGACCATAATCACATCGCCTGTGGAACCAAACCATCAGCAGCCACCACAGCTAAATAACAGAAATATCATTGGCTGCAGGTCCCACAGCACTGCGCCACATTGGAACATATGCGCCTCGGGTCTAGGAGCTGGAAACAATGAGTCAATTAATTAAGATATAGATGGACAGAAAATAATTAGCATATTAACTATAAGGAGTTGCTCTAAGCAAGTAAACCAAACATCATCTGTTCCAGCTTTTCTTTGTTATATATGATGGTAAACTGAATATATCAGAGTTTTGGATAGATGGTCGGACAAATCTAACTATTTCTAATATGTTAATATAAGCGGATTTTGTTTTGCTTAATTGATCAATAATTTCATCTGTAAAATGTGGGCAAATATCCATCAGCCATTTTCATTGCTCTACGAACATTATCAAATTCCTTGTTTTGTCTTAGAAACTGTTAAAAAACATATTCCACTTTGTAATAAGCTCTTTTCACAGCAGACATTTGATTTGTCATATTAGTAAAACAGAGGTTATTAATAATATTAATAATAGCTCAGTTTCTATCTAAGGTCCTATGAGTCAGCATGTATAGCCACCAGGAGCCTGAAACTGATGCTGGATTTAGGCCATCATTCATCCTATTATTTACAAACTACAAATCATCAAATCCTCACATTTACAAAAGTTGGAAACAGCAAATATTCATACAATAATTGAATATATAACTGAATATTTTATTTTTGTATTTAATAGGCAAGATCATGTAATCATAAAAATAATGGAGGCAGAAGGAAAACGACTTTAAGCACCCAAATATCTTAAGATATCTTTTAAAACACACCCTCATGTCATGCTCCAGGAAGCCTACACACAGAAGTAAACAGGAATTTTGAGTAATGATGTATGGGTGGACCTATGTGAAAACACTTTACAATAACCCAGTAACAAATATACTTTTCTACTACAGTGTAGGTCAAACAAACTTAGCTCCAGTTGATGTTGCACTTTTTGCTGTGGCCTACACTCTGACACTGTAATGCATTTTGCAATACAACAGAAACCACATCCCTCACTTAGAGAGCACTATATGGTTGGACTATTTAGCATGAGGCCACAATGCACGATTTACATGCAGATATTGAATGTCACCATCCCACTGAAGTCACAACCAGAGTGCACCCCCAGGAATCTGTCTCTACACACACACAGCCCGTAGATTCAGTCCATCACTGTCCCTGCTCTTCTGTCCCAGATGGCTGGGGTCTTATGGCCAGTGGAGGGCAACACCTGTGCCTGTTATCTGAGTGAGCCACCTCACTGCTGTAGCCTGGCTCAGGGCCAGCCTTACTTTTATCTCAGTAATTACAACCTACATAGCCACCATCCATCACACTGTCACACTGGTTTAAACACTGACAGGGAGGGCACGGACGACAGAGACAGAGGCATGAATATAGATGCCAGAGTAACCCCAGTTCTCATTTGGATTGAACTAGCCTTAAATATCTTATTTCAATACTATTGTATTTTACTTCCTTACTCACTACCATTACTTTTAATTTAAACTTTGATTTTTGAGATTTATATTGACGCACTTTTTAACCTTTATGATTACAGATTATATGGATTAGTTGAGGACAGCCTCTGCTCAATCAGTCAATTCTAATCAATCAATCAATCAATCACCCTCCCAAGTGTAAGAGATGGATGAGGAAGCAGCCACAGATAGATCATTGTTTTCACTCTGCAGCAGGATAGAATGAATCCTGTGCAGGCTGGAGAGGTCAGAGCAGAGAGGGCTGCTTTACCCTTGGGCACCACCTGCTCACCCCCCACTCCCCCAAGCAGACACCTATGCATGACAGTATGCTTGTCTTGTGACAGCCTTGAAGGAGCAGATGGGTTATAAAACTAAGTGAGGGGAGATGTTTTGCCACCTGGCTGCTGCAATGCTACTTCAGCTTCTGCTGACAAATTATTACTGTTGCTTTATGAGGTCAGTGTTTCCAGTGGGTGTGAATGGCCTGCTCAGTCTGATAGGGCTGCCACCTTATACCTGGCCCCACAGGTAAACCCTAAATCAAATACTGGAGCCTACTTACAACCATTCAGCAACAGATATAGGTGCTCCATCTTCAACATGACAAACAGTCTGGGTCCTGATTAGCAGTCTGTCTTCAGGGTCAGAGCCCCTCAGCGCTCCATGGTGGATATTACATATGACAGATTGTGAAGGAACTCATGTGTTGGCTTCACAAGCTGCTTGGCAGTCATCCCTTTGACCTCTACACCTGACCCTTGACCTTGCTGTGTAACACAGCACAACACAATGTCTACTCTGTCCTCCCTGCTGCTCCTGGCTGACAAAGCGTATGGTCCCGTAGTGCTGCTCCCAGTGCCACTCAAGTTCACAGGGCATGCTCTGAGGTTTGGTACAGCAACCAAGACCAAAACAGTTCTCAGGAAACCTCTGCTAGACCTACATACTGTAACTGCACAGAGACACTGGGAGAATGGATGAACTGCTTTTCACTAAGAAGTAGTTTCAACAATTAATTCATGCTGAAACACAAAATTGTTTTCTGTTAGTGTACAAAGCAAACAAACAAACTGTCAGTGGTTGTATTTTTTTTTTTTTCACTTTGGACTGAGCCAGACTGCTGAGGCAGCAAACCACGTCCTGACTCCAGCTGTGTACCTAACACACAGACATGAGACTGATACAGAGATCTTCTCATCATACTCTCAAAAAGAAAAAAAAGTGTATTTTCCATAATGTTTAAGTACTCTTTGACAGATTCCAAAAATACAGAATGTTTAAACATGTTTAAAACAGTTTAAAGGGATTTATATAGGTTTATAGTTCATTTCTTCTATTTACACAACATTGGCCACAATGCTCATCAGATCAAACAGTAAAGCAAGGCCTTTTATAGCTGCAGAGACTTTTCATAGTGCAGTCATCATATGTTCGTATGTTATGTTAAGCAAATGAGCTGTATGGCTTTGACGAAGGACCCCCATGGAGGCCAGGTAGAGGGTCAGCGTTGTGGTTGGGGATGGCGGGACCTGTCACTGCTGCTTGACACGTCAAAGGAGCAACTTCCCTTTCATCATACCAGGGTCAGAGTTTTACTATACCTTCCAGAGCCAAGTAATCGTACTGCTGCACTGTGCAAACTCAGACCTGTAGCAGCCATCTGATAAGAATCATCATCTTACAAAACAAACCAAAAAAAAAAAAAAAAAGTAAAATTGAGGCATCTGGCTCGATATTCAGCTGTATCTCACTTACTGAGGTTTGAATTAGGGATGGTTCCATGATCAGCTCCATTTGATGACTTAAGTTGGTAAAATACCATCAAATATCTTATCAAGTATTTATTCATGTTCTCTCCATATTCTGTGACCTGTAGCAGTGTACTGAGCCTGCCTTCAGGTAACATTTGAGTGCATTGTGCATGCAAACATGATCAGCTTATTTAACTGATATTCACTGAAATGAGAAAGCAGAAATAATATTTTCACTTGTCATTTTTACTCCTGCAGTTTCTGCAGTTGCAGCTCAGCTCTCAGGAGAGGAGTAAAACACTGCTCTCTCAGCAAAGAGGAAAATATGAGGACAGGATTATGATTCCATTATAAATAAATCATTAAAAGACATTAGATTCTTTGATTGTCAAGTTAGAATTCTATGTTGCTACTCTAAACAGTTGAAATTTGTTCTGCTACTGTTCTGAGAGAAATAAAAACAGACATTTCTAACAGATTTTTACCCACCAAACAAACTGTGTTTTAAAAAAAAATTGATAAATGAATCAAAAGGATTGAATTCAATGTTGCACCACTGTCCACCACTATTATTTTTTTTCAATGGAGACTGGCCCTCCCATTCAACAGCATCCTTAAAAACTGAGCCAATTGGTCTGAAAGGTCAAACCTACACTACACTCAATTTGTGTATTGTACAGTTAGTCAGTTAATCAGTCAGAAAACTAATAACCAGTGTCATTTAAGTCCTAATATATAAATTCTAAACCAGAGTAAACTGAACATTTTGGGGTTTGACTGTTGGATAGGCGACCATGTCAGCTTGGGAAATGTGACAGACAAAATTTATCGAGCAAATTGGAAAATATTGAGAGGGTACATGTATAGATAATAAGATTAAGATGCAGAGCTGAGGTAAAATGGCAGTTTAAACTGGAACTCATGAGCAACCAGCAAATATTTGTTCCTAAATCAAAAGCCTTAAAGAGTAATGAGATCAGTAACTGTTTAGTATACTGTTAAAAGAGTCAATATGCACAGCTCTATGTGTCTTTTCTGTTGGATCAGGAAGTGACCAGTGAGGATGGAAGGACCCTGTCAGCAACCAATCATATTGACAGCGCCCCATCTTCTCGGGCGTGGAGGGGAGCCTGTATCCAGACATCAAGACCTTCTTTTCTGACAAACCAACGAGTTTCCTTCTAATTCAAATATCCAAGTAAAGTGACACCGTCTATAACTACTAAATATGAGACCCTGCTCTCTTAAAAATGGAAGAAAGTGTTTTGAACCAAACTGTCAATTGCCTTTATAACCCCCAACAACTGTATCCCAGCCTCATGTGTGTCACAGGAAAGCCATCCTCTCACTCTACATACTAAGTTCAGTGTTTTACAAAGGCTCGTAAACCTATCTCTCACCCAAATTCAAACCTAAATAAAGAGATTTCATGACCTCTGGCTAGGCTACGTGTTGAATATCACAGACTTGACAAAAGTATGGTCTGCAACCACCAGCGCTACTGTACCAACTGTTCCCTATACTTACTATAATACATCTCAAAATATGAGCGATGGCAGCGAGCTGCTTCCCCATCCCTCCTGCATTTCAGGCTGTCAATTACGGTTTTTCCAGGATTGAGCTAGCAAACATCTGAGATATCTCACCACACCCAGCTTGTAGCTCAAGGTGGATCATGAGCTGTAAATACTTCTGGCTAGTGGAGGTCAAGAGAGCAAACCATTAATGCTCAAGAGCAACATCCCATTGGACCCTTGGCTCAAATTTGTCTCATATACCCTGCCCCCACCCCACCCCACGCACCCATGGAAACGGAGAACAGTTTTGGTGAGTACTAACACAAGTAATCAAAGTCACAAAAAACTGAAATGATAAACGTGAGTCTACACTGTCACCTTTAAATGTATCTATTCAGTCTAGTATTTCATCCACACTCAGCTGACCTTCATAGCCCCATTCTTTTGACAATCTTTATTAGTCTATTTTCCATCTCGGTGAACTATATATTAATGGGATTTTATTGCGGTTTCGGAGAGAACCAAGTACCGCTCAATTAGTCAGTCAACAGAAAATTAATCATGACCTCATAAACCAGCTACTTCATTAGTCATTTTCAGGGCAAAGATTTTCTGTCACTGTCTTAAACTGTGACTGAGTATTCTCAACAATAATTATAATATTACAATCATTAGTGGGAGCTCTAACACTAAATGATGGAAAGTGTTTGGGGAAAATGGGTGGTTTTTCATAATATATTTTAATATCTGTCAAATCACCTAATCACCTTTTTTAATACACACAACCTTTCACCTTGTGATTTCGTTCACAGTTCAAATATTACAACCATTGTTTAGGTACATTTGGAGGATGTCCTCTCACTTTGTCCCATTTCTTCATTTTGAATCAAATCTTTATAATGATACATGTGTCATTAAATGATTAGTGTGTAATCCAATTAAAAATCCAATCAAACCAAGTTGCACAGTTTTGCATTGATGACTGGTGGATTTTCCATTAGATGCAGAAAAAGTGTTTTCAGTTGATTTTCCTCATGTCTCAGTTGTCATCAAATTTTAACTGCTTGACTGAGAAGAGAACAGGATCGTGTGTCAGGTGTTGTGTTGTGTTGTGTTGTGTTGTGTTGTGTTGCTGCTGTCATTACTGTTGCCTCACTATCTGACAGTCTTCGTTCTGACCACATCCATGTTTGTTGCCTGGAAACAGCAGCATCAGGATGAAGGACACTCATACCTCTCAGACAGATGAGGATCTTGCTCAGGAACGCTGGCTTCAGTCCTCACACACAGTCCTCACCTTACAATCATCCTCTATTCACACATTATATTATTTTGTCTTCGAATGCTTCCTGAAGAAAATCACACACATATGTTGTGTGTGTGAGAAAAATCGACTTTTCAAAAAAAAAAAAAAAAAACAGCAGCGCTGTGACTACATGAAATCAAAGATGAACATCTGAAACAGAGTTGGTTAATAAACCAAAATCATTTTGTCACCTAAATTATAAATCTGTTACTAACCTAAGTTAAGTAAACAAGCTTTTGTTTATTCTTAAGTTTTCATTTGTGGATATCAAATTTGTAAAGACACAAGGAAACAAAAACCATCTATGACAGAACTCCAAGACTCCTTACAAAACTCACTTAAAGTGACTGTGGCAGAAAAAAATGTGTTTCAGCCAAGACACTGTCTGTTCTTGAACTGTCACTGTGGATAATGTCTATAAAATATAATGGGCAACATTAACCACCAAAAAATGCTAAAATAATTAAGAAAATAATGTAGAAAATTAACTGAAATGTTTGTTTATGTTTACAGGAGTAAAATCATCCTCCTTTAAAGAGATGTATAATTCATTACAACAGTAGACTGTGAGAAAATGAACATACCTCCAAATAGAAAGGTGGTTTTAAAAAATAAAAATAAAAAATAGTCTTCTAAATACACCAACATCTTGAATTCTCTTAAAATATCTTTCTTTTTTAAGTTAATATTTCATTATTAGCTATATTTAATATATTAATTTCTGAAATATTATTAAATGTGAAAAGTATTGAAAATCTGAATGATTAGACAAATTATCTGAAAATTAGCAATAGTTTATCAATCGTTTACTTTCTCTTTTTCAAATCAAAGTCTGTTTTATTTTCTTATCCTCTGAATTTTTCAGCAGTGGAAGAAAACCAAAAGGTCATTGCGTTCTCATATTATTGTGTTCTGCTTTTTATGCATCATTTTAATAAAACCTGGATAAACAGTACAGCCTTTAATAATCAGCTAGGCCTGTTTTTTAATTTGTTCACAAAATACAGAAATCCAGTAAATGCCAGGTCAAATTATCGCTTCTCTAGATTTCTACACATTTAAAATCCCATCATTCACCCATATCAAGTCTTTAAAGTGGTAAAAACCATCTGCTGTGGAGATTTGTTTGAAATGCTAATGAGCATGGGGTGGAATGTCTTAAAAGTTTCTGTTTCATAACATTTACAACTTGTGAAACACTGAGTTAAAATCCTTCAGTTTACAATGTACTTTGTTTCATCTCAGTATCTGATGTATAGAGACTGATGAGAAATTTCTCTCAGAAAAGGGTCATTTTAACTAATTTAATGTTGAACTAAACAACTTGTAGATATAATCTATAGCTCGGATTCAAGCCCTGACAGAGCACCCACAGAGACATGTCATTGATTATCTGACCTCTGCTGGATTTCCCTCATTTCTGGACAAAGATTTAAACACCTTCAGGCTTGAAAACATCCATTTAAAAAACATACATTTCCACAGTTTTATTGAGTTCAAACAGGAATCAAAATACCAACTAAAACAACAACAACAACAACAACTACTACTAATACTACTACAATTTAAATTTCTCGAAATCAGAAATTAAAATCAGCGCATAGTTCTAACTTTATTTCACCACTAATTTGTTGTAAAGCTGCAACTTTTTTAGTCACTTTAACAGACTGGGTTGGCTTGAAGTTAATCAGCAACTACTTTGATAACAGTTTGCATTTTAAACAAAATGTCAATAACTCAGAGGATTTCCTGCCTCTCTGATTACAGATTGAATATTTTGGAGTTTCACTGTTGGTTGGATTACAAGACATTTAGAGACGCTATCTTGAGCCTCAGAAACTGTAGGCTTTTTTTCACTATTTTGACTTTCACAAGACCAAATGATTAACCAATTAATGGAAGAAATAACCGAAGATGAATTGAAAGGAAGGAAATCAGTTACAGCCCCAACTCTGTGTGTGCAAATATACACTTACAGAGAGATTAACTTAGTATTCTGAAATATTCAGGAGAATATTAAATGGAAAATATTTAAAACATTCCTTCTATTTGTTTTTTCATATAAAAAAGGTTCTCACCTATCATTATTATTCTGTTGAGGTTTGTTTGGGATTAACAGCAGCCAGGGTCTGTCCACTTATTCTCATTAATATTAGTAAATTGTTACGCTGAGATCTGCTCCCAGATATTTAAAATACCTTCATTTATTGTGTGTGTGTGTGTGTGTGTGTGTGTGTGTGTGAGGTGCAGCTCTTGTCATCAAGGGATACAGATCTTCTTGATAGCAGAGGGAGTCAGAGTTAAGAGGAAGAAGAAACATGACATGATGGATTCTCAATCTGCTTGCGTGGCCCCACCCCAACCAATTTCCCCCTGCCCCACCCCTCCCTCCTCCCACTCACCACCACCACAGCAGCAGCAGCCCCTCCTCCTCTACTGTACTCCTCCTGGCTTATCATTCAAGCGTCACACTGGGGGGTTTCGCATCCTGTCCCTGCCCCACCCACTGTCAGCCATCCTCTTCACCCTGCCCTGAGGGACAGGGACCCCACCTGGCCAGGACAGGCTGATTATAAGTACTTTCTTTCAGCCCCATCGCACAGCCTGCAAACCCCAAGGCCCAAACATGGATCCACACAAATGCTTAACCCCTCCACCTAACCTGTCTTCCTCCCTCTTTCTACTCCTTCTTCTTGCAATGACTTCAATTACATTAAAACAAGCATACTTCACTGAGCAGAGAGAGGGAGGGGGAAAACCAAATTCCACGCTAATAAAAATCAATGGAAATTGAGTTTGTTCTTCAAATGTGGGCAGCCATCAGAGGCTGTATATGCAGGAGGCTTGGCCGGCTGGTTTCTATATAACAAAGTGGAAAATGTTCATCACCGTCTCTCAGAGCCCGTGGTCAGTCGTTTTCCAACCAAAAATCCAAAACCAAGGAAGATCCATGTTTGGTAAATTTACTACCACACGAAACAAAGATGGTGGAACCTAACTGAACAGCTAGGAACTAGAGAGGTTTGACATTTTGTTGAAAATCATTTACGTGATTAATCAACCATCAAAATATTTGTCTATTATTTGTTGTCTCACTAATCAATGAACTGACTTCTCATTTCCAATCTCTGTTATTCACAAAGCCTTCCTCGCAGCCAGAATTTTCCTTCTCTATAATGATGAGAAATACATGACTGTGGTATGTGAACGTTTCTACGCCATGTGTAAACTGCTCAAATGTTCTTAGTTTTACTGTCCTACAGAAATAAGAAAACTGAAAATTATTTAAACTGATGATTTCAAAATGAAAGCCTAATTAAGATGATCAAATATTATTATATATATTATCAGCCTCCTTTGGTATATTCTCTCATGTCTGTGTTTATATGTTTATTCATTCACGAGTATTCCATTTCATATTTAGAATTTGTTTTAACATTTTTATATTTACAATCAAAAGTGAATAAATAATAGAGATAATTACATTAAATCCTTATTGATTTTAAGGTTCGTATGACAGGACTAACAATTGGTTTCATTTGATGAATCCGTTCATTGTTGTTTCAGTTGGTTGATTTGTCTGTTAAATGTCAGAAAACAGTTTGTAAAGGTGAAAAAAGCTCAGTGAACAAAACTGGACAGACAAGTCTCAGATGTGTCCGTGTTCAACCAACGGCCAAACTGTACATTCACTTCTGTGTTTGATAAAAGACTTTTAAATGTAAATAAATCTGATGTAATGATCAAAATTGACGGTATTAATTTGTCGGGATGATCAATCAACTCATCTGCATCGACGTGTGTGCAATTTATTTTGAAGGGTTTCATTTGAAAACTTTTAAATCTTTTCTAATCTGTTTACTTTGAAGTGAGTTTTTATCATTAGTTTTTCGTATCTGTTAAAATGCTCTGTGCAAACACCGCGAACACAGAACAACAAGAAAAACTTTTGACAGAGATCCACCAGATCTCCCAGGGCCCCTGCTTTTCTCTCTAACGCAGCCTATTTACAACTGACACACACATACAAACCAGTACACACAATCTATTCCAGTGTCCACAGAGCTCATGGAGAGTTAAAGGAATTTCATTCTCGGAAATGTCAATAAATCTTCAATCACCCGCGTGGGGCAAGATCCAGGACTGGCGCCAGGACAGACCCTGATCTAAGATCCTGCGGGGCTGAGCTTGGGCCTGGACCTGATCAACATGGGCCCTATGATGAAATAATAACCGGGGAAGGGGGGGTTGGGTCTAAACAGTCGCTAGTCATTCCCAGGCGAACGGGCTGCAGCGGAGATAAAGATGAAATGTCTTTTATCGCTTTTTCCTTCCTCTGCCTTCACTTATCCTCTCCGTCCCAAGTAGCTCGTGGCTAGGACCGGATTGGGGACTGAGCAGCCACTAGTTTGTGGCGTTCTCCTCCAAGTTCAAAAGTTCACCTTTACGATCCTCCGTGGAGCTCAATCGACTATACCCAAATAAAACATTCCGACCCCTGTTCCAGTGAGCTCCAGATATCACACACACACACACATCAGCTCAGATGCAAACACAACGACGATACACACAACCGGATTTCCACTCATCCAACACAGCAAATGTAATCCCAACAAACCAAACTCTGCTACAGTTCTTGACTGGATAGTCAGTCTGTCCTGACTTTGCGGGACGTTTCCCAGTCCAACAACAGCCCCAACTTGGATGTCAGCAGACAGAGGCATTGGCAGGCTGAAAACCCACCACACAGCGTTTTTCTTTATTGTGTAAATTCGGCAGGTATGACCAGGTCCAGGAGGAGCAGAGAGAGCGGGCTGCCTACAGCAGCAATTCGACATGACCCGACATATACGCTCCAGAGTTTTATACAGTAGATATGTATGTGTGTGTGTGTGTGCTGCGAGCGCGCGCGCGCGCGCCTACCGTTAACGGACTTGGCGTTATTTCTCTCCGGGTAGTCAAACCCATTCGTCCTCTTCTCTATCTCCATCCTCCGGCATGGGCTGATCCTGAGTCAGCCCGGCGTCGCCTCTCACCACCACGAAGAACCTGCACGCTGTTGCTGATGATGATGATGATGATGATGATGAGATTACACTGATGCTGGTGGCGTTAGTGCAGTCTGAAGTGAACCGAGCTGGCGCTGCTTTGTCCCCGTCCTGGTTGCTTCACTGCTCCGACCGTCGTCCCATGCTTTGGCCTGCTTCTAGTCAGCGGGGAGTATCTGATCCAGACCCCAGGTGGTGCCCAGGGCCTGTGAGGACGGTTGGGGACAGGGCTCAAATTGGAAATCTGACTGTGGACCTGACTAAGAGAAATGTTAAAGCAAAACTTTAACTTTTGTAAGAAGAAATTACAAGTTTTCTTTCATAAATACTTATAATATATTTACCTGAATGATTATAGAAGCCTACGCTCAGTAGGCTTACTACAAAGACCAAAACCAGAATCAATTCAGCTCTTGCTAAAAACTAATAACTGTCAGTGATTAATTAGAATTGACAGATTGTATTGTAAGAGGGACACTCTGTAGGATGCGATGATTGAGTTTTTGTTAGAGGTGTGGTGCCCGGCCTACAAATACTGCTGTGTGTAATTCCAGCTCAGGATGACACTTCACACTGTCTGAATCTGAGTCTGCAAAAGAAGAGATGAAATATTTTCAATCTGAACTCACTAATTAAATCATTTCCGTTAATTACTCAAGTGTTCGATCGTCTGACACAGGAAGTTTAGTTTTTCCCACGTGACCAGAAGGCAGCACAACACAACAGAGATTACGCAACTTCAGCCCGTAGGCTTTGTGGGAGTGTAGTCTCAAAATTCTCAACCTGGAGTTCATGGTACTGCACCGTTTAACTGAGATGCTTCAAAGCTAACACGCTCGTGTTAAACACTATCAACAGCCTCTTGGTGACTGTAAGGTAAATGTTTTGGCTGTTAAGAACACGGTCAGTTAGTACATTTAATGTGTATCTGAAATGGCTCATCAGTGAGAGGTAGCTGAGTGTATGTTTTCGCGGTCAGCACTGTGGTGTGATCACCGTGTGTGTGTGTGTGTGTGTGTGTGTGTGGAGTGTTTCAGTGTGTCTTCTGTTATGTTAGAATATCGTTTTAACAGGTTCGATGTGAAGTCAAACTGCAACAAAGAGAAAACGTGATGCTGTAGTAACTGTGTTTCTGTCAGTCTGAAGGAGGTCAGGGTTTCACTTCAGCAGTTGGCTGACTGTTGATCCAACTGTTTGTAGTAGAGTTTCCCAGCTGATCAGACACCTGGAAGGTCAGGTAAAAGATGACATTTTCATACCTACATATCTTGGGGATTTGAGAACAGTGTTGATCTCGGGAGGTTGAGTAACATAATTCAATGCAAATTTTAATAATTTATCATTTAATTTACGCGGAAATAAGTTGGAAACACACCACTGCAGCAAAACAGCAACTGGCAGACACACTGTAGTTGAGTGCTTTATCTCAGCTTGATGAGGGTAATTCAACGTGTGTCCAGTCTCAGAACACACGTTGACATCTGTCTCCAGCCGCACTGGGACGGAGTTGCAAAATAGTAACTGGCCAGTTGATGGCGGCAAAGTCCTTCAGATTTCTGTAAGGAGCGCAAGTAAAGGTCCTCCTGAAAAGAAAAAAAAAAAAAAAAAAATCATTCCTTATTACTTTCAAACTTGGAAACAAACCTCCCATCAGTGCGAACAAAGGGAGTCATGGTGCCCAGTGCGCCTGGGCCGCAGGCAGAGGCAGCAGTCAGGGCATGTTTATACATACACGCACATCCATATCCAAACAGACGGATACACACGGTACGATCCTATGTGTGAAGGGACATGGAGTTGATATAGGCGCTTTACCACATGGACTGAACGTACTAACTGATTTCTTTTGGATTTCTGAACTTCACGTCGACACACTGCAGAGAGAAAATGTGAGATATACCGGAACTTGTTGGTCTGGTCTGTTGGTTTGTGTAAGGATGCAGTCCCCACAGAGTAAGGTAGGACAGGACTATTCTCTACAGGTTTTCTGTATGACTGCAATTGAAACTAACGTTAACGCTGCTGTGTCAGTGATGGTCAGTGTTAAATGGCCTATACTCTGCAGCATCCCACTCTCCACTTTGTCGGCTCAACCTCACCTCTCACCTGCATCATAAGCCTCAGCCATGGTGCCTCTGTTTCAGACAACAAGGTCTTGACCAGACCCAACATTTTCCCCACGTCAGACCTTTAAATCTTGTGTCTAACGCCGGTAGATGGTCAGGTTATATGTCATTTTATAATTCGGAGGTAATCCCTCCAATGAGGGCTTTGTGTGACAAGGAGTAACAATAGATTATGTAATGATACCTCCGGTGCAAGTGCAGACCTGATGCCAGCTGGAGTGTGAGATGGCAATTTAGTAAAAATGGTAATATCTGACTGCCCTTGTTTGTGTGCTGCTACACTCCAGTAACCCCTCACTCTCCCTCAGTCTAATCCAGCTCCACACACACACACACACACACACACACACACACACACACACACACACACACACACAGTCGGAAGATAAAACACATGTCTCCTATGTACTGTATGGCCAATTATGGTGCGTGACTGTCAAAAACTGCCTACTCTGGATACAATCAGAGGTCATGTCAGCAGCAGTGTAAGCCACTGAAGAGTGAATCTGCCCATTTTGGTAGTAATAGTGATATCAGAGCTCACAGCAGCAGCAGTTTGTAATACTGTTAATATAAACAGTGATGGAAGCAGCATGTGGCAGTATTAGGAGCAGTAAAGGTCTCTGTAGTATACTAGTAGTGGCCAAAAGTATGTCTGTGCCTTAGTGCAAATGATGGAAATGTTAATGTTTCATACTACAGTGATATTTTAGACTAATGTTCTTTCAACTGTTGTGTCAACAGTTTGTCATTGTCCCCTTCCTGTTTTAACATGGCAGTGACCCAATGCACAAAGTTTGGCGTGAAAGAACTTGTCTGAGCTGCACAGAGTCTCATCACCCAGCATCAGTGTCGCACCTAATCAGAATCAGAATCAGAATCAGAATCAGAATCAGAATAGACTTTATTGCCAAGTAAGTTTGCACATACAAGGAATTTGTCTTGGTATATTGGTGCTAAAGGACAGTTATAGTAAAAAGAAAGGAGTGAAGAGCAAGAAGCAAGATCTATATTTACAAGAAACATAAATATACATAATTAAAAAGTAAAGTGTAAAGTATAAAGTGTAAAGTGTAGAGTGCAAAAATGTTAGAAGGTGGCAGTGATTGCCCGGGGAGATGTGCGTTAATGTAACGCATAGATGTACGTTAATGAAACTGAAACCAGAGGAGTGGAGAGTGTTGCAGTAGCACATTGATACCCATGTTGTTGTTGGCTGTAATGCTCAGGTGGTCACATACTTTTGGCCACGTAGAGTACATCTAACAGTGGTCAAAGAAGTAGTTGTAACCGTAGTAAAAGTAGTAGTAGCATTGTTAGCAATAGTCACGTATTCAGATGTACCATAATACTCCACTGGAATCCTCTTCCTAACAGGAAAAGTATTCCATTTTTTTAATCTTTATCTCTATCTTTATCTCTATCAGAAAACTATTTGCATTTATATGATATCTAATATAAATATCTAAAACTATGCACACATTAAAAAAACATTTTAGTTGAAGGGTTCTGTTTAAGCAACCAGTGCAGTATTAGTCCTTGTAAAATGTATATGCACCCTGTTGTCTTATATATACCACTAACTTATGGTCATATAGTTAACCCACTGTTTCTTTGCTTTACATTACTACATTTCATGCCACGTCTCTCCTCACAACACCAATCCTCCAGGCCACAGATCCAGTTACATGGCCACAGTAGACGTCCAGTCGTAGTCTCTGTAGCTAGACTGGTGGCACTGGCATTAATGAGAGACAAAGCCTGCTTAGAGGAGGGCATGGAGGGCACCAGAGGGTGGCGTGGGAAATAGTGTATGCACCTGCTTTGTGTTTTGGTTGTGAGCAAACCGAAGGAGACAGCAGACTGCAATGCTCAGTCTGCTGCAGTGAAACAACATTCTGAAACATGGCACTCAGTGAGCAGCAGAGATGTACTTACAGGTGCTGTATGGTGCCTTTTAGCTTTAGATGAGCACCACAGTGTGCAAGATATGACATGTTGTTAGGTCATGTTATGCCAGTCAGACTTGATTTAAAAGGACATGTCACATGGGGTTTGATGAAGTGTCAACATTACTCTCTTTGTTTGTGGTTAAAACACAGTTGCAAGTTGTTGGAAATGAGAAGAACTGAGGCAGTGGCCTGGGAAAAACCTACTTTTGGTGTCAGTGTGAACGGGTCAACATTTGTCATCCAGTCCAGGTGTGCACCCTTTCACATGACCAGGGTTTTGGACAGGCCTGACTTTCTTTGGCCTTGGTGCAAAATGGTCAACAGAGATTCTATATTCTAGGCTCCACCATTAAATCAGCCTCCATGGATGCCCAACCACAGTGTCTGTGTAGAAATAAACCATAAAACGGGGGTCCGTAGAAACTTATAGCAAGAAACAAAAAAACAACTTCTCAATTTTCTGGCTATAGATGTAGGCATGAGAAAAAGCATGACAAGCTAAATGTCATTCATCTAAAAAGTCAACTTCAAACCCCAGAAACCCTTGTGCATATACATTTTACTCATTTTCAAATACAGTGGAAGCAGTAAAGATTTGCAGCTCTCTTTGTGTGTTTCAGGTGTCACCATGTCTTCGCTGCATGCTGTGTCCTGCAATCGTATCATGTTGGAAGTCCCAGCCCAGTATCTATATATTCATATTAGACAACTCTGCACAGCATTATTTACAGTCAGTGTCAGAACAGAACATAGTGTGTCCGATGTGTAGCAAATTGAAAGTAAGGGTGTAGAGGCTGATGGTGGACAGGTGTAACACATCCTATTCTCATGTGAGAGACTGGAGCTTTAAACCTGCAATTAATGTTCATTTTTTAAATTAATCATTAAAACAGAAGATGAATACCACTCCTGTATTTGTACAGTAAACATGAAGCTACCAGAAGCAGCTTACCACAAAGAGTCAGTGAGAAATAGCTAACATACAATGACAGAAAAAGTTTGCAAAAATAAGACTTTGGGGGGTTGTGTTGGCTATTTCAACCTGACAATGAGCCTCCAGGAAACTGGCTACATTTGGCCAAGAAATAACATCCCCTAAAACCAAAATCAGTCGTTTTTACACTTTGGGTTTTGTAAGATTTTCTTACTTAGGTATGGAGCCAGTGCTATTTCCCTCTGTTTTTAGTTTTTTATGCTAAGCAAACCTAACAGGCTGCTGGCTTTATAATTAACAGACAGATATGGCAGTAATGTCAAAATATTCCTTTAAAGTGTTTTGATCATCAGCCATACATTAACAATGGTTTATCATCTAAACCTCAACTGTATATCAGCTGCACCTGGACCATAGTGTAGCTGCTTTACACAAAAAACGTAGAAGCTGAGAATGCTGTCACTGAACATTGTTGGTAGAACCATCAGTTATGAATGTTGCTGTTTAGTGATAGCAGCCTGCGAGCCTGCCTAGCTCTCCACACAGGTCCTTCAGGGAGTTGCCTAACTATCTTACAAACAGGCTTAAAACGTTTCATCTCTTGCTTGCAGTATTCCTCCTAACAAATACACAACTCAAACAAAACATGACAAAACAAAACAAAAAAGATGAATAGATTTATGTTAAACAATGAACATCCCAATATTTGCCACCATCTGCACTACCCACCAGGAGGTCAATGTTTTTTTCTTTCTTTTGATAATTTTGTTTTGGTGTGTACTGTTTGTCACGGAGTGCAGAATCTATCAGTGATAAACTAATAAACTGCATCTTTTTAAATCTCCCATAAACATCTGTTGTAACAAACAATCTGGGGAAAAGGCACTGGCAACATCTGTCATTCCATTCGTGGTTGAAGTCTCCAGACAAACACTAATAGCTAGAGAAGCATCTCTTTGTGCTAATAAGTGGATTATTATGGCATGTGGATCTTACTATGGAACAGACAGCTTGATCTTTCAGTGGATTTTGAACCTTCATACAAACAGATGATTTGATTGTTGGGAAACAAATCAAATTTGGAAATGTGAAAAAAGACAAACAGAAAATAAAAACCCATTTAAAGGTTTTGCAGATTTCTTAAATGTTACCATGGAGAGGAACCTTCACACAAGTACTTCATTAAGATTTATGTATCAGTCTTTTACTCAGTTTTGTGTCATTACCGGCTGCAAAGACTGAAAGGTTCAGAGTACATGGACACTTTGACAGGCCCAGCAGGAATGTAGATGTGTACCCCCAAAAGCAGCAAGTGCTTGATACACTTTGTATTCAGCTAATTAACATCTCTGTGCTAATGCCAGTGTTTTTGTTTCAAATCTCAGCCCCCCCCAACCCCATGGCTCATCTCCAGACTGAAGGCTTTAGTAGAATCCCCCCCTTTGTACCAAGTTAATCTTTACAGTGCAACAGTAAGACTGTTTATCATAAGCACTGCTAGTTAGATAAAAATCAGGTGGACTCTTTGGACTGGAATGCAGACCTTGGTTTTGGTCTTAAGTGCCCTTGACAGGAGATGATGTGGATTTTAAAGGGATAGTCGGTCCTTTAAAATCACCAGCATCATAAGCATGATGGGCTTAAGGTTGATTAGAACTGATATTTATGGTACCTTTTAGTGTGTATGTGGACAAATAGTTTTAATTAGCTGCAGGCCATAACAATCACAACAATAATGTTTGTGTTTGAAGAAGGTTGGAACATGCAGCTGGACATCTGAGCGTTGCCGCAGGATATCCACACTGCCTGCCTGTTTCACCATACAGTTGTCCCCGTGATTACCAGCAGGCAAAGCACTGACAGGAGAGGATATCCTTGTGAAGCTGGCTGCAGTTACAGCAGGCCAGTGCTACTGAAACACTGACTGTAACTCTGAGGCTAACAGATGCAATAACCACTGTGTAACATATCATGTGTTTTTAGGAATCCTGATAACTGGGGTTTCACCTCATCACTGTCAGTGTGTGTTAGCTGTTAAAGGCTGCAGCGGTTGATCTAATAGAGCTCTCTGCAGTGTGCAGGCTTTTTTCCTCCCATTGTGCAGATATGAGTTGGTGTTTGAGCCGTGTGTCTTTGACCTGAAACTTGACTGCACTTGAGAGGTCAAAGCCAGACTCAAAGCTCAAAGCATGCGTTAAATACTCCGTACTCTTAATTATTAGCGCTCTTAATTGTGTTGCCTGTTCTCATGCTGGTAGGTCAGCTTGGCATGAGATGCTGGACAGTTAGTTAGGCATAACAGCACATATGATTTGACAGGGGGAGGAGGCAGCTGCTCTGATTGGCAGAATGATTCAGATTTTTTATAAACTGCTGCCAAATCTGTTCTCTGCAGTAAAGCCTGCAAGGTAATGGTTTAGTCCATCTTGACTAAACATGAGGTACCAAAGTAAATCTGGCTGGAATTTCTGACTTCTTTATCTTGAAGTAACTTAAGCTGATGTTGCTATGCAACAGTCAGCGTTTGGCTGGGGTTGAACAATGCAGCCCAGCAGGGCCATAGGCATGGCCTCCGCTAAAGAAGTTTAATCTGCTAATCCACTCTGTTTTCATGTGGCTGTAGTATTTGTCAACCTGGTGCCTTTTCGCTTGACATGGGTCAGGATTGGTCCAGCTCTGCACAC
The DNA here is from genome assembly GCA_033238685.1 of Lates japonicus. Lineage (NCBI taxonomy): Eukaryota > Metazoa > Chordata > Actinopteri > Centropomidae > Lates > Lates japonicus. The sequence continues at coordinate 2,345,736 of BRZM01000014.1, forward strand.
AGGAGTCCTGCCCTGTATCGGACCCCCTCCCAGCGTGTCTGCAGTAATGGGGGGGAGAGCACACACCCCTCCACATCTTCCCCCATCACTCAGCCTACATTCCTTCACTAATGAGCCCCCACCGCTCCTCCCCCTTACCTTCATTAAGCCTGGTCCAGCACTGCCAAAAGACATTCAAAATTGTGTTAAAACTGTAATTAGGGACAGGCTACAGCCATTAAATGATACAACAGTAATACTTACATGACCAAATCAGAGAGCTATGATACTAATTTCTTCCTTCATTCTTCTGTGTTTGTCATGGTCATGCACTGTAAATTGTTCTATGTATAAATCATTTTATGTACTATGAATCATTTGCTGTCATTTTGCACACAAAATATTTAAAGGGTCAATCTAGCAATTTATTGTTACATAAATTTGAGGGACTCACACTTTTAGTCCAATGGTCAAGCTCAATATCCTACATTTCCCATAATGCAACCAATAATAGATTATTGTAAGACCCTCAGTGTCAGGTAAATACTCACATCTTTCAGTCAAGGTCTTTCAAACTTCATGCACCAAGTTTGTGATGTAAGCTTTATGCTATACGTATATGTGCAGTCAGATAACCCTGTCACAATGACATTACCAGGGTTATTTTCTCATGACAGAGCTCCTCCAGAGCTGCAGATGACATTATACGACTGGTTTTACATGCTGTCTTGTACTTCCTATGAGTAAATAGAAATCTTTAAATAGATCTTTATGCGTAAAATTAGTGGAGATCCACTTTAATTGTAGGCAAGACAATTCACATCAGTGTGCAGCTCACTGCTGTACTAGTGTAAAGACTTTGTGCAATAAGTTTTTTCATTAACAATCATTATGCAAGACTAATCTTATGTTTTCCTTCCATATAGTAGTTTTATTATTCATATAGTTAGAATCCTCTCTCCAAGCTTCAGTCATATAAGGACAGGACCACGGCTCATTAATGAAGAATGTGTGTGAAGTGATACCACATGTGTGCCTGTCCTGTGGTTTATAGTCCCTAAATCTCACCGGGTAGAGATGACAGCCCAAACCTCTTCCAACACAGTCATGACTCTAAATGATGAGAGTTGAGCTGCCATCAGAAAGATGTGTGCATGGACTAGAAGCAAGACTTAATACCACGCAAGAAATAATCACAACACAGGTACAAAATTATTTGCAGTTGGAATTTATTTATTTGCACAGCATGTTGAATTTCCAGTGTTATGAAAAGCTGTTTGAATACAAACCTATAATATATTTATTGATATGTAGCCTCCTCAGGCATTGTGGTCATTTTCAAAGAGTGTGTTGTGTGGTACAAAAATACAATGCACAGCAGAGCATGCAACTGAAATGATTAGACAAGGTTTTATTTTAGTGGGAGCATTAATGTAGTAAGTCTGTTAACATTTTATCCTGGGGGTGGGCAGTGGAATACTCATGGTGTATACCTAATGGAAATGGTCCATCCTATTCTAAGAGCATGCTCAGTAAAGTTCATGTCAATGTGTGAGTTACATTTTGATAGTTCTAGCAAACAAGTAGGCAATTTCACCTACTGGATATCCTCAGTAAATACTATGAATGTCCAGCTATTGTTTCAGTTTTCAAGATACATCTCTACCTACTTACTCTATGTTCTTTATTCAGTCAAAATATGTTTCTCTGCCCTATCTGTTATTTTACCATATATATCACCATCTATATTAGGATGATATATTCTGAGACAGAAGGAGAGTCTGTTGTCTTTCATTTTACTTGTCTATAGTTTGATGTGAGAAATGTTTACTTAAAGCAACACTATGTAACTTTTGCTGAGCAACAGCAGCCTCTGCAGCCACAAGTGGTAATTACAAAACATTAAATTCTGTTGGGTTCGGAGTGCGAGTGGTTACTGGTACTGGAAGCAGCAAATCTAACTGCTCATGTACAGAAAACAAAGCCTGTCAATCGCTCAGGCAACAAACGGGTTGATGAGTAAAATGACTGAGCTATCTTCTTCTGCATGTGCTGTAACACATTAAACACTTTAAGGAACTATTACACACTTCACACACGACATTGTACCTACTCAACATAATGCAAGGACAGGTGTTAGAGTAGGAGAGTTGAGAGAGACACTATTGCACCATCGAAATGATTTTGAAACTGTTATTTTAAGGTAAAATAATAGATGTAATAATATAATGTAGCTTTAATTTCCACTACCTCTAAAACATTTGGGATGATCAATCATTTCTACAGTTATATAACTTTCTAATTGCATCCTGGATTATTAGATAATGAATTTACATACTCAAAGTGAATGCATTTTAATAATAAAACTGTTTTTTTGTTGGAAGAAATGTTTCATTCGCATTCAGTGTCTGATCGTCGAAGTTTGTGTACACACTGTGGATTGACTGATTTGTTTATAGTATAAACACAGAATGCAGGGTTTTAATGCATCTGCTGTCTCATAAACACATGATGTTTCTCAAACAGTTTTTTATGGGAAGACATGAGCCACCTCTGTGCTGGTTCTGGTAACAGTTCACCTTTCATTTTATGCAGACAGTGCATAGCCTATGTGGGCAATTCAGAATCATTAAAAGTTGCAGTGCCGCTGTTTAGACCAAATGACAGCTGATCCACCTGTGTTGCCATCATCATCACTTTCTTCCTCATCTTATTTCTATGAAAATATTTCCTTGCATCTTTAGTGGGAGGGCTGAGATACAGGACATGAATGAGGGAAACGTGGATGACATTAAGGGAACTAGGCTGTACCCATTGTCTCAGTTCTCATTTGGCTGCAACAGTATAAATGGGTTTCAACAAAGATGGAGTGAAGCCAGAATAGTTAGGATGTTGTTAGACTGAGCATGCAGCAAATTTAAACTTTATTGTGCAAATTTGACGCCTTGTGTGTTTTCACAGTCCACGTTTATCTGCCCCAAACAGCTAGCATTGTAGCAAGCTAAAGCTAGACCACATGCATTTGCAAAGTGTGCCTGTGCTTGTGTTTGTGTGACAGCACAGATTCTGAACTCAGCAGATTAAACTATCTACTATTCCTCCGCTTTCTCTCCTTTTTCCTCTTTATGAAATCTGTCCTATGAGGCTGCAGTCTCTTGAACAGCCCACCCTTCCCTGTCAGATAAGAAGAGGTGGATTTTAATAAACATAGTGGAGAAATTCACAGAATTCTCAGCAGACCTCAGTCTGCCAGCTCACCATCACCACCTGAACATTTCATCACATGTGCAGTAAATCTGTGTAGTTAAATTCTTATGTGAAAGCTTTCTCCACTGTATGCCAGCTCGCACTTGTCTCACATAGGAACTGTGCAGAATGTCTGCTCAGGCTGCCATGCTTTGCTTCCTGTTTATTAAGTAAGTCGTGAACGTGGCCTGCCAAAGCCCTGTCATCATGCATGGCAGCCAAAGGCCAGCTGGTGACGCAGAAGTCTTCTGAGTTATGTTTGTCTCAGAGGTTTTCCTCTGAGTCACACAGGCCAACATTCAAAAGAAGGGAAGCATGTGCTTATTTTTCAGGATTACTTTCCTTCCTTTGCTTTTGTTTCCCTCCAATAGAAATGGACTGTGTGGCACAGCTCAACTTAGACTTTTATATTCATTCAATCCCACATTTTTTGGTTGAATAAATATTGATATAAATATTGATATCTAAGCCGGATTTGTTAAATTCTTGCTCAGCCCTGAAGCTGCTTGTTTCTTCCACTTAAGGCATTAAAAAGCTGCTGCTGTGTCAACATGAAGGGAAGATTACAGTGTCATAAAAAGGACTTGAAAACCTTTGTCTTTGGGTTCTAAAATGGGGACAATTCATGTTACTTCCTCCAGATCTTTGGGGAGACTGAACCTGTCCGGATGACGTCAGAGGGCTCAGACTGCCGCTGTAAGTGCATCATGCGCCCTCTAAGTAAGGATGCCTGCCTGCGGCTGCGGAGCGGCAGTGTACGTGTGGAGGACTTCTACACAGTGGAGACAGTTAGCTCCGGATCCGACTGTAAGTGCTCGTGCACAGCCCCGCCGTCTTCCCTCAACCCCTGTGAGAATGAGTGGAAGATGGAGAGGCTGAAGAAACAGGCCCCTGAGTTACTGAAGGTGAGCAGATGGAGACGTGCAGAATATTTACATGATCACGACATGTTTCAAATGATTGTGATTGTGTCAGTTTTACAACAATTCCAGTTTAAATGTGCATTGTCTGCCTGTTGTTTTAAAGACATATGATTACAGGGAATCACCAAAGAAATGTTCAAATCCCATAAAAAGGAGCTTTTAAGTTCTAATCATGATAATATCCAAATAAATAACTGAAACTATATTAGTCACTATCACTGAGACACAAATGCCAATTCATTTACATATGTCTGCTAATGCATTAATGTCTTGGAAAATGTTACCTCTTTTCAACCAGCTTTGTATCATTACATTTGTCATGAATCAACAATGTTTACTTTCCCTCCATGCCGCCTGCACCCAGAGCTGAGTGGGGAGCCTTGGGTGCAGGCAACATGGAGGGAGAGTAAACCTTGTTCTTCCAACATTATACATGATAACCAACATTGGAAGCCCTGCTAGCAACCCCTAGAGAAGACCATGTTTATAACACCTCAGAGTAAAAAAAAGCCAGCCATAAAAACACATTTTTGTTATTTTAAGAGCCTTACCAGCAGTGGAGAACAGGAATACACTCAGGAAATTTCAGGGCAATATGCCTGGGATGTGTCTAGTGTGCAGGTGGAAATGGTGGCAGCAGACAAAAGGACGGGAAGTCACCAAAATCCTTTGAAAATCTGGCAATTCTGACTAGTAGTTATTGCTGTTTCTCTTTGTTTTATATGATAGTAAATTAAATATCTTTGGTTTTAACTATGTTGCACAAAAACCCAATGGAATTCAATTCAATTTTCAGTTCAGAAGTTATCTCAAGGCATATAGAGCAGGTCTAGACGGTACTCTTTAGATGATTATAATTACAGAGAGAAGAAATCTCCTTGAATTTTAGGAAACTGATGGATAGTTTTCCCTATTTTGTGTCATTTGTCAGACTGAATCAACAATGACATTAATCGATAACTGAAGCCTGACAATATTGCAATCTTCAGGTCTGGCTGTAAAAGACAAAAGTCATCACTGCAAAAGCCTCAAGGATCATTACAAATACCTCTGTCTTACCTCTATAACTACACAGCAGAAAGATGAACACAATATGACAATCCATAATCCACAAATGGAAATTGCTGTGGGTTACTGAGCAGGAAATATCATTAGGTTTCACTTTTTATTTTAATGTTTTAAAAATAGAAGTAAGGGAAAGTCAGTGAAACAAAAAGTATCTCCAGTTTAAAAGCATAAAAGATCCTTATTCATCTCTCTGCAATCTTGCCTGAATTGTATGTCATCACCCTGAACACGACATCACATCTCTGCACATAACTGAAGCACACATTCATTTCTCACAGGCTGGAGAACCAAACGGCAGTTCCAGACGTTTGACATGTCTGCACTTCAATCTATGGAACAACCCAAAAAATCTCTTAAGGAAATGATTTCATTGAAAAGGAAAGGTTAAAAATAATTAAGATGGACTCAGAATGAACCTCGGACTGAGAGCACACAGCTGCCTATTGAGTGAGGATGTCAATAGTGTTAATCAGAGGGGGGAGGTCACTTAAACTATTACAGCAGTTAAACAGAGGCACATAAAGCTGTCAGGACTGCATTCAGGAGACAATGAATGATGCTGGTTCTTTTCCTTTTATGGCATGATGACCAGCTCCAATCTATGGTGGACCTCCTCGAGGGAACCCTCTATAGCATGGATCTAATGAAAGTCCACTCCTACATCAACAAGGTGGTAGCACAGATGAACACCCTGGAGGAGGTAGGCAAAAACAACACATACTTCCTCATATAGTTATTCTCAAAGGGTTGGTAGGAGACAAGGTACTGTGAAGATGCTAATGTGACTTTATAATAACCACAGAGGCTGAGGTAACAGTTGATGTTATGTAATGGATAATAATTACTGTGACAGTTGTGATATATTATCTTTCAGACAATCAAGACAAACCTGACACGGGAGAATGAATTTGTCCGGGACAGCATGATGAGTCTCACCAACCAGTTTAAGAGATATGAGAACTACTCCAACATTATGATGAGCATCAAGAAGGAGATCTCCAGTCTCAGCCTGCAGCTGCTGCAGAAAGACTCCTCTGAGAGCAAAGCCCAGGTCTGTCTGTGTACACACTGTCAGCATCCTCGACTGTTAACTAGTGGTGAGGAGTACTGTAGCACTCCTAACAGTGGTACTCTTCAATAGAGACAGAAATTAAAAAGTAATTAGTAATAGTAGTAGTAACATCAGCAGTACATTACAACAGCACTGATTAGCTGTAGATCAGACTCAAGTCTCGAGATGCTTTCTCTATTATCTCACACTAGCCTTAGTAGGGAGCATATCAGTGTTCCCCAGTTCAATGTCCTGTTAACACACAACCATCCTATTCTACTGTATTTGGGTCAAATTGTACCTGTTTCAAGCTAGAATATTTCATTAACACTATCCAGTGTGTAACAGTGTCTGTGACTGACTGAAATAGTGATTAAACTGACCACACAGCAGCTGACAGAAACGTGACTGCGCTTGATCACGATCATTTTACCAGTAAATCCGGCTGAAATCACAGCACAGCTGCTGTCTGTTACTTATATGTCTGTTGAATGTTGAGGTTATAAAATCAGGATTTTAGCAGAGCAGCAGCTTAGAAGTGTCTGCTGGTTAGCATGGAGTCTTAATGGGCTGTGTTTCAGTCACTGTTTCACACTTGTTCAGAACAGAAACAGAAAAAACATGTCAATGAGAACAGCTTTATTGGGAATTTGGCTGTATTGGAATATTATATATGTGAGCACAGAGAGAAGGAGAGATAACGAACAGATAAAGAGCTGAAACCAGCTGACACAATATGCTAATTAGCATTTTTCATTAGTGTACACGATGCAGCCATATACTAGGTCTTGTTTTTATTGGATCAAGGCTTAGATAAATGCATTCTTTCATAAGCAAAAGCCAAGATTACCCATTGTCCTAACACAGTGTAATCTCAATATTCATTTTACAGGACACCAATGATGAGAAAACCAAGGTGGCTGTAAAAATACCTAACAAAAAGACCCCTGCAGGCAAACCCCCTCTGAAACCAGCCAAAGAAAAGGTCGTAAAGCCCAAGAAAGAGGTCATTAAACCTGGGAAGCCGGTCAAGCCTGACCCCACAGCCAAAGCCAAGGTGGCTGGCCATCAGCCTGGTGTGGTGAGGGGCATCACATACTACAAGGCTGCCAAGACCAGCGATGATCACAGAGAAGGTGAGAGCTTTCTGCTTGGCCGGGACACTCTGTATACTCTCCCAGCAGAGTGATGTGTTCATAGAAAGCCATCCTGCCTGGGCTAAAGAAAACATTGTGCTCGCACTTTAGCTGAGTTTGCACTCCCATCTGTGTGCGATCATCTGTGTGTGATCCCCTGTGGATGTTGAAAATGATCCAAATTAGTTTCTTTGCAGGATCAGGATCAGCTGGCAGCCATGGCTTTGTATGTTTTACAAACACAGTGAAGATCTTTATTAGTCGGATTTAGTTTCCAATAGAGAATGGAATAAAGTTTTCCTGAGAAGTTTGTTTTACACCATTGTGAGATAAGGCTGGAACTGTGTTTCTAACTTTACATTTAAGCGTAAGGCAATAAAACAGGGAATCCACAGCTGTGTGGCACACAAGATCCCCTCAATACAAGATTTACTCTGGTGTTTTTTTAGCAAAGCTGGTCTAGTCAGCGTAGGATTGGATTGCTGGTGCACATTCAGAGAGCAGGAAATCCAAATCTTTTATTGACAAAATACATGGAGCTGATGGAATGCTGTCTCAATGGAGTGCTGCCATGTCCATGACATGCCTCAGCCTCACTCCTCATAACAATGTGTGGGGACCCTCACCAATGCAGAGAAAACATTTCCCGACTCCTTCCAATCCTCTTTAAGTCTAGTTGAATGAATAGGTATGCTGCGTTTGCACAGGGCACACGCACATAATGCTGTCAGACCGTGTGTTCTACCATCACTGAAACCAGCCAGCTGCATTTCCATAATCTCTGACAAAGAGCAGGATGGAGGAATCTTACTTATTATTCACATGTTCATCCTGGGAAGGTTGATATACCTTCATGCTTTTTCCTGCAATGCCTATCTTCACATTTGGTAACAGTGACATGCATTTTACTGGGAGCTGCCCAGTATAACCACAGTTCTCAGCTTCAGTGACTACCTCAGTGACACCTTGTTGGAAGTTGTAGAAAGAGAGGAAAGAGAGGAATGTTATACATTCATTTTACCCACTACACTCACAACCATGTGTAGACAGCTGACCTTACAACAGTTATTTTAAGATTGAAATTAAGGCATGTAACCAATGGGGAACAGTGCAGAGGTCTTATGAAGTCTGAAAAGGTTGCATTACTGTGCACGATAACATCAATAAGTGCAGACTGATCTGTAAAGTCTCCTCTACTCTGTGGTTAGGCTGCTGAAAACTCATTTCTACAGGTTAATCTATAAATAAATACTCTCTGTTTGCCTTCAGCTTTGTTTGTTTTGGTCCTGTGCTTTAGTTAATGTGTATATGGATGCTACATTATACAGTATATAATGTTCCTATGATATTGTTGATATTGCTGGGAACGTTGTCTGCAGTGATGTCAAGAATAAATAATTGAACATTTGAATAAAGCATGCAAGAACCTTTTAAAACTTCAGAAATATCTTCATCACCGTGTCATAATATTTTAAAGGGGTCTTTGATCTGTATAGAAAAAAGGTAAAGTAATACATGATGTGTCCCATCTGTTTTACTAAACACAGATGTCATGTCCATTAACAATTAACTGATGACCTCTCTCTTGTGCTCTCCACATAGAGTCATTAGCTACACTCAACCTGAGATAAAATGGTTGTTGTTTTAGTGTGAATTTAGTTAGAATTAGTTATGCCAGGTACCACATTAAACTTCATCATTTTAAAAGACTTAATGTCTCTCTGAACCTTCCCAGTGTTAATTGTAAAAACCTTATCTGAATATTTTTTCTGCCCCAGCCTTCATCAGGTCCATGTGCTCAGAGTACGCGTGTCAGGAAGACCCACTGCTTATGTAGCAATGCTATAATCTCATCACATCTGTTTGGCAGCACAGGATGTCATGTGGACCAGAAGGAGAGCAGCCTCTCTCTCTCTCTCTCTGCTAAGATTGTCTTTGATTCAGCCTGCTGTCTTTTTTTTCTTTACAAAAGAACAGACATGACTGTTGAAGCCGGAACCTAGAAAACAAGAAGTAAGATTTTGACCAAAATTATACAATTTCCAAGACATAATAGGCACACTGTTGTCCTACCATGTCCAAAGGTAATTTTGTTATGGGCAGACTCAACCCTTTCATGATAGCAAAAAGCCATCATGAAAAATCATTAGTCTCCTCTCAGAAGCACTGATTATGTTGCACTTGATTGTACACATAAAAAGTGACAGAGGTTGCATTGTAAAAGAAAATGCTGAATGCTGCTAATTAGCAAGTTCAAGCAGCTGAATCAGGTTCTGAAGAAGAGATCATTTAGAGCACTGAGATTAGCTGTTTTACAATCAGTTTAGGTCAGTGGCCCCTTTTTACACACAGATCATGTTATATTGGTGTTAACAAGACCCTTGATTACTCCGCCTTTACTTGTTACACTAAGTCTGCATAATGCATGATTATAGATAGCATACCAGCATCACAGTTTTAGAGGTGTGACATGCAACATTACAGCCTCAGCACCGGTCAATTCGGCTCTGTGACTACCTCCACTGCTGACCTAAGATATAATGCAGTAATTTTAGATTCCAGCTTTTGAATGTTTGTTAAAAGGCAAATGCTGCCACAGAAACCAGAACAGGCTGGGTTAAACATGAAGGAGCAGGGAGAAATTCAGAGAGGAGAGGGAGGAAGTTGGTATTCTCTGTGCGCTGCATCGCTAATGTAGTGTCTTTGATGTGAACTTCTAGAAAACTGCAGACTTAAATATGTCTCGAGGAGTCTGTCAGGGAGCCATAATACTGCACTGTACAGAGACTACAAAGTTTAAAGACACTTTTGAAAGGACAGTTGCGATACAATTTAGTGACAATGTCCCAACACACTACTGCATCATACTGCTCTAACATGACCATTAATAACAAGAACAGGAAGCAACTTGTTTAGTTATTAAAAGCTAACAGTGTCTCCTCTATCATCACTCAGTACAGGACTGTCTGAACTCTCTTTGTAGAATCCTTGATTTCTTCTTCTTTTATCTCATGGCCTTTCTCTGTACTTCCTCTCCTCCCTCTCATACCACTCTTGCTAAAACGTACACAGTCCACCATGTCACGAGAAAGCCAGTCTGAGGAGCTGAAATGGTGCTGGAAACCGTGGAGGCCACTGTGGCTGATCCCATAGCCACCACTGCAGCTCCCACCACTACAACTACTACCACCACCGCAACTATTAGCACCACATCTACCACCACCACTGCACCCACTACTATCACCACACAAAGTACACCAGCATCTGAAAGACCAGCTCCAACCATAGTGCTGGTGCTGGACAACTCCAACAACAACAGTCGGCCAACGCTCCACAGAGCTGGTACGTGCTAAATGTGAATCCACTCAGTATTCTGTTGCAGGTGTGACTGTAGTGACAGAGGCCCAGTTTAGCAACAGAAAAGCATGTGGGTTCACTCTGCCAAGGAAAGCATGAGTATGAAATCAATTTAAGTAAGATCATTTTAATGCAAGACATTCCTTCCCAGGCATACAAGTTAAATGTTCTGCTTGTTTTTTCCAGGGAAGATCCTCAACTGTGAAGGGACTCTAGCATCCATTGAGCAGCCAGAGAAACAGCACAGTTATGGACGCAACGAGGGAGCCTGGATGAAGGATCCTGCCTAAAGATTCCAAGATCTATGTCACTAACTATTACTACGGTAACAACCTGGTGGAGTTCCGCAACCTCGACAACTTCAAACAAGGTGTGCATCATTTGGGTATAATACCCCAGTTGCCAAGCAACATAGATATTTTAGGTGTTTTCAGGTTGTCCGTCTGTCTGTAATGGACTGTACTTATATAGCGCTTTTCTAGTCTTTTCGACCACTCAAAGCACTTCACACTACAGATCACATTCACCCCATTCACACACACATTCATACAGCACTTATAGTGCTTTAGCACAGACACACATTCACACACCGATGACACATCGGAGGCAATTTGGGGTTCAGTATCTGCCTGCTGACATTTCGCATGCAGACTGAGGAGTTGGAATCGAACCACCAACCTTCTGATTGGTGGTGCTCTACCTCCTGAGCCACAGCCGCCCCGTCTGTCCACTCTATTCTCATGAACACAATATCTCAGGAATACCTTGAGGGAATTTCTTTATATTTGACACAAACATTCACTTGGACTCAAGGATAAGTTTTTTTGATTTTGTTGGTTAAAGGTCAAAGGTCACTATTACCTCACAAAAACATGTTTTTGGCTATAACTCAATAATTCATATGCTAATTATGACTATATGTCACATAAATGTCTGTTAGGATAAGATGACACTTTATATTCAAAAGGTCAAAGGTCTGCTTCACTGTAACATCATAACGTTCTGCAAAAACACTTCTCTGACCATTATTCAACACCATAACTCAGGGATGATTCTTAACAGACATGGATGTAAACTTTTAAATATTTTGACTGGTGTGCAGGTCCAATATGTGTGTGTGAGGCAACAATGGAGAATTTTATTTGTTGATGGCCTCTACACGTGGATGGACGTATACAGTATGTTATAAAATCCAACCATGCCCTGCATTAATTATATTCCCCACAGTAACTGTTTCATTTCACTTTGTGCTACGGAGTGTACTGATATAACTGAAGTTACATCTTGGCAAATTACATTTTTCCTTGTGTCATTTCTGAACAGGAGACTACTCACTATGTTAATGTCTGAGTGTCACATCCATTATTTTGGTCTAACTCTAGGATCACCCTATTTAGCAATAACATCATTGACACTGATTCATGCTGATTATTCATCCCGCTCTGTGAGACCTCTTCGATGAGACTCAGGAATGGGTCTTGGTTGTTTGCTCCAGTGGTGAAAACCAACCTTCCCACATCCAGACAATTGAGGAATTGACTACACTCTAAGAGAGTTAAGATGATCTCCTTGCAGGACTTGGCTTGTTGATCTAGGGATGTGTTTGGACAACGGCTTTTCTGGTGAAAATCCCATGTGCGAGCTCACAGCTGTGTGCAGATGACTAGGTATCTTGGTGAGTGGCGGTGATGCCTGCTGCTCCCTCGATGTGTTCTGTCCTCTTCAACCGGGCACAAGTGGAGAGGGAATTAGGAGGGTTGGCCTAAGGGGATGGGGAGTTGTATGTGGTGGTGGTTGTGGAGGTTGGTGGTGGGGTTCTACAGCACGTTGTTTTTGTCCTTCACTGGGCTTTTCATTTATTATCATTATTCAAATCAGACTCCTGAGGTTAGCTGCTAGGGGTTAGGCAGATAGGATGTGATTAGAAATGACACTCATAGTACACCATGTGTCGTTCAGGAGTGAACTCCTAAACAAACTGTGTCACTGTTGCGTGTAGCCAGTGTACACAGTCTGGCATTGTAAAACATCATCACTGGCTCTGTGAGGGCATACTGTTAGCACAGACACACAGCTGAATGTATGTAAACATGACCAGTCTTCGCTATATATCATCCTGCCTATTGCATAGCTGCCTGCTGTCACATTAATCACATTAACTATTTGAACTGCCGAATATTTCATCATTTGAAAAGTTTCAAAATCAAATGCAATTAATATTTTGTTTGTAATAGAAAACAAAAAGTTGAATATTCACCTATTGCTGTCTAATTATTTTCTTATGTTCCAAGATTGGGAATTGAGTCCAAAAATATGTTTTATATGCTTTTGCTTTAAAGCAAGACTATGTAAGTTTTCCTTGTCGCAATGGTGGCCTCTGTAATACAAGTGGAAAGATGTTGCATTAAATTCCAATTCTACATCTGAACAATGAAAGGTACTGGAAATTAGCTCATGTAGAGAAAACAAAGCAATCAAGCTTGCCATGACTAGTCTCTCATAAATGTCTAGGATAAGATGATGAGGTGATGACATTTCGTATCCAAAGGTCAAAGGAGCTATTCATCATCTCAATACAAAACTACCACCATGTAGTCCACCTGTGTCGTTTCTGTAAAGTATGGATCAACTCCATCATTATGACTGAACACATCTGAATCCACCCAACAGGTGTGTGCTAACATGCCATTACACTGACTCAGTGACTAGCAGCTGGGAAGGGCTCTCAGCAGGGCAACATCTCGCTCACAGCAGCAGCAGTTAGTGAGAGTTACCCAGCATGTGAACGTTGTCCCATTAATGTTACCATCCACACTGTCTTCAAATAAGGCTAGGAAATACAGTCTGGTGGCTGCTAGTGTCCAGTTTAGCTCTGTTGATAATGTACTGATGTTGGGTAGTCATGTGTAAGGTATCTTAGTTCTGCTTGGATGACCAGTCTGAGGCTGGAAGGTCTGGAGCTAGCCTACATTACTTAGTCGGGTTGATGAGATAATGAGATAGCAAGCAAACGTGGCCACCATACCAAGCTACAATTACATAATTCACTGGCATTGAGAATGAAAGACAGCAATCAAGTCAGACATGCAGTTATTATTAGTGGCACATGATGGAAAAACACCTTTGTTTGGTTTATATAGCAACCCAATGCTATGGAGTGTCATTGGTGTATTTGCCTGTTGTTGAGCACATGACACACATATAATACTGTATCTCTCACTAAGTACATCTGAAGTAACGACAGGTTTGGTACAGACGGTTTCTTTCCCATAGAAATTGGCTAAATGAAAACACTGCTTTAATGTAAATAACTGGAAGAGGCTAAATACTGCAAGTCCAAGTCAACGCAAAGTCAGAATTTTGTGTGTGTACCCAGAGATTTCTTCAGAATTTTGTGGATATGGGTAGAGGCCTGGCAGGATGATGGCTCAGTGCCGTGTCACAGCTCATGAGGTGAGAAGAGCAGCACTGTTGCACTAGACAAACACTGGAAGCTACTGCGATGATGGTTCGAGTTATCTGTTGTGTACACTACCAGCGTGTTCCTTTTGGCAAATCAAGGCAATACAGGTAAGACTAATAATGTTCTTATTTATCCTAGGCTGACAACCCGTTCAAACTGCTCATAACTGATAGTGGAACAGGCCACATTTATAATGGAGCCTTCCACTACAACAAGAGCCTACCAAGAACATCATTAAGTAAGGATCTGAGGATGCTATACGCTGCAGCCTGGACACTGTTGTATGATGTGCCTACGAGGACACCACCCCCGAATGGAGGCCAACGACATCGACTCTTGCAGTGGATGAGCTGCCTGGGTGATCTCCATGGATTATGACCACAACCAGCAAGAAGCCGTCATCAGTAACTGGGATCCCAGACCTGTCCTTGAAAAAGTAAAACAACCTGGAGGACAGTCTGAGATAACCTTATGGGAACTGCTTCATCATCTGTGGCGACATGTCAGCGCATGTGTACAACCAGAAAGAAGCAGGAACTATGCTTAGACACTCCACACCAACACTGAAGCCATCCCACGCCCTGCCCTTTCACCAACGAAAGTACTCTTTCACCACCTAGATTGACTACAACCCCAAGGAGAAGGTTTTTATGCCTGGGACAGTCGGCCATCAGCTGATATATCGGTAAACTTTTGTCGCACCAGTGAGTGTAGCCAGTTTGTGCTAAGCAGATAAGCTCACAGTAGGCCTGCCAGTATGGCACCTAGAAAGAAGATGCTCAGTATTTGACAGCCTAGCAGCAGGCATATTGGACTAAACAGGACAAAGGATGACTCTTTATACTAACCTTCCAGTACCAATGTACGTTATTCAAACACTCCACCAGTGTACCAAAACACATGCCCCAAATATATATATTTTGGTAAAGTGTGGAAACAATCTAACAGGTTGAGTTAAAATATCAGGTGAGGTAGGAGTTTCTAGGAATCAGATTTCTTTTCATATCTTCATTTATGAATGTCAGCAGGCTGCCAATCTGTTAGAGAGATAGATAGCTAAGTAAGCTTAAAAATAGATACAACATTTGTAACATCACCCATGGTTTCTGAAGTGGTACTTTGAGGCTTGTATCTTTGATTGATCATGAGTCATTGTAGATGGTTTCGAGGCCCGAGACAGGCTGAGATAGGATTACTTCATTCAAACAGAAACTCCTAAATATGAAAGGAAGACCCTTTAATGGATTGCTTCAATAGTAAGCCGTAAGTCTTATTCATTATAATATATATGGTTGAGGTGAAAGTTATCTTGGTTGTTGTAATTATTTCTCCTGTTAATACTGACCTGGTTAGGCATAACCATATACTGAGAAGATCTGTCCTAAGAATTTGTGCTGTGATGGGAATCAGATGAGTTTTTAAATACAAGGCTCAGTTCGTGGAAGACAGTTGGAAAAAACTGGTTTAAGTTATGATGTTTATTTTATGCTATACATGCATTTAGGGGTTCAAGAACATGTTGCGACATGAGAACGTACAGGTGCATTGAGATTCTAAAATCCCTGCATATGATTTTTAGCTATGTACTTTTTCCACAAACTTTTTGAAGCCCCCTCGTATGGTCAGTCTAAACAAATGGATGAAATAATGACTAAAAAGCAGAAAAAGCAGAACCAGCAGCCGGACATATGACATTGTTTTGTTTTTGTTTTTGTTTTTATCAGACAGTAAGTAACCAGATTCCTAAATAGGTAACTGTAGCTGAGTATATATTGTCATAGCTAACATTTCACATTTCAGGTAACTGTTACTACTGGACATTGTAGACTGTTCTTTATACACTTACTATATAACAGTGGTGAAAAGTAACAAAGAACATTTACTCAAGTACTATACTTAAGTACAATTTTAGGTACTTTTCCATTTTATGCCACTTGACACTTCCACTCCATTTCAGAGGGAAATAGTGTGTTTTCTACTCCACTACATTTATTTATCAGCTTTAGTTACTAGTTACTTTTAAGATGTAGACTTTACATAATGGAAAGTATAACAAGTTTTTAAAATACAACAATTATTAATTATTAAACCAGTGGTTTCCAATCATTTGGCTTTTGACATCTTATAGAAAACAGTCTGCAGTTGGGGTCACATCACAGATGTCGATGATGATGTCTTTTTTGAGGGAGCTCTTAAAACATCTGAATAGTAACAAACCCTCTGATGTGAGAACTAAATCTTCATAGAATAAACACATACATGAACATTAAATATTAGTAAAGTCAGTGGTACCAAACCATGACACCATGACAACTAAATTTGGCACAGTTTTGCATTATACATTACATTAGCAAACCATGTTGACAATGCTGACCTTTCAGGACAGAAGAGTCCAAAATAGAGGGAGTTATCACAACATATTAGCTGTGTTTCACCATCCACTTTTATTTAACCCCTCCTCTGCAGGAATATAAAGTGCTCCACAAAACAGGCAGTTATCAGACAAGAGTCAGTGATTACTTATTGTCCCTTTTAAAGACCAAGAGCTCTTTTGACCATGATTGTGACTATCTCACCATAAAACGTCCCTGGCTGGCTAGCAGTTAGCCATCAGTTGCTGGTGTTTGGTGTGACTGGTGAGAAGTGACAGATTATAATGGCTTCTCTGTCCACCTGTATGAATACAGTTGGATGCTCATATTCAGCTAATAGCCAGACAGCTGACAAATGAGCCGGTAATAGTGAAGCATACATTATACAGTAGGACTTGAGTGCTCTATCTGAACAGTGGACTCTGTTTTTTCAGCCAAGAGTTTCCTTGAAGGAAATGCAGCATAGGATATTTGCATTTATCTTCAGTATTCAGCCATGGTTATTGACAGTTAAAGAGAAGCTGTACCAACTAGCTAATGAATTAGATAATGTAGCATAGCTAAACTTAGCTAACCTTAGACACCTCCTCTTTTGCCTTTCATTAGGCTTCTATTAATTAATACTAATACTATTTTTATACAGAAAATGTTTTTTTGGCTCCGCTGCCTAGAATTTAACTCAACCAAGAAGATTATTTCTGCTTCGAGAGTAGCTCTGCTTCGGAGAAATGTTTGTCAAACGAAACTATTAGCTATTGTTTCACTTGCCCATCTACTCCATCCTATCACCAAGCACTTTGACCATGAATCTGCTTTGTTTATTATTCCGGCCTCATGACACTTCCTGTCTCTTGACCATACATATTGTTTTGAGGGATGTGTTGAATATAATATGAACTCCAAAAAACAATGTACACGTTTCTAAGCCTAACTTTTTATATTTACATGAATTCATGTGATAATTAATATCTTACAACTTTTTGTCAAAGTTTCATGCATCTTGTTAAATTTCTGTTATATAAAATAATGCAGCTTTTGTCATTGTTAATAACATTTGAAAAACCACTATATATGTTGTAATTGTTTTGTATTTCTACATTTTCAAATTAAGAACCATGATCAGTCATGCTCATACAAAAGGTGTACTGTACCATTAGCTGTTCCATCTTCAACAATGGACACAATAAACCATGAATGTTTTTGCTTTTGACAGTGACAGACAGCACTATGTGAGGCACATAGTGGGAATGGTAAGCTTTAAGACACACAAGATAAGTGTTACAGCACTACATAGTGTTGTTTTGGTCTTGTACATTATTCATAATTCACAACAACTGTATTATTTTACCTGTTCTTGAATTATTCAGACTGTTTTGTTAAGTTTATTCATAAAATGGATTCATAAAGTATTTTGCTTAATTGTCTTTATACTTAAATAATAATGTCCTGAAATGTAACACTTGGAACCAGCTGAGCGTGTGTCTGTGCTATGAAATAAAATTTCCATAATAAAAGTCTGTTGTGGGACTTATAAATCAGTCTGCAGTGACCCAGTAAATGCCTTGGGATAGCAGGACTTGCCTTGCCCCTCCTATTGAAGGGATGATGACCAGTGACTCAGTTCTTCTGATTTCTGGATAACAGCTCTCATGAGTTGTGTTTAGTTCTGGGGTAGAGGTCACCATGCTCTGCTTCATCTCAGTCCCAAAATACACTGAAAGAAGCAGATCTGGGTCATGGTAATATGGGCATGGCTGCCTGATTTCTTGGCTGGGGATATGAAAATCTTCAACTTCAGCTCCAAGTAATGCAATTCTGGAGGGAGACACAGAAATAAATCAAGAGCTGAATCGTGGGTGTGGTAGGTCCATGCATGCGGGCCTCATTTAAGAAAATCAAATCCCCATTTCTATTTAAAGAAGGTCTCAGTGCTCTCATTGATGAGTGTCAGACAAGACTGTAGGTTTGAGGAGAGCAGCACTAATGGTGTGTCCAATCATGAACTCTGTCACGAAATGCTGACATGTTGTTGTAATGGAACAATGATGTCCACGCTAGCCGTGGTGATGAACACTGACAATTCACATGACCTATGCTGCTTCAGTCTCAGTGCCTCATGGCGAACACAAAGGCTCTCCTGTTGCTAAATCAGGACTCAACTTGATCCTGTCCACATCAGAAGGGCCTCCTGTTCATCACCGTCACACACTCACCACTATGTCCTCACAGCACCCAGGATGTAAAGCCTTTGTCCCCATGTTACATGCCACTGTGAACCCAGGAACTGCACTATTGAGTCTTATGATTAATGTTCAAGAAGTAATTGGGTTAATGAAAGAAGATGCTCTCCTCCTAGCCCCTTTGCTGTACTGAGGTTATTTTCTCCCACATATGGGGACTTTCCACGGCGTGATCTACCCACATTTACAGAGACGCACCCAGCATTGCAATAATTTATCAGGACTTCTGATTATAAACATAAAGCAAAATCCTACACATCCAGCTGAGAATACACCAGAATCCTCAGGTTTGGACTTGAGTCACGTGACTTGGACTGAAATCAGACTCTGATGAATCTGATGGGACTGAAGACTTCAGACTCTGACTGCAACCTGACAAAATCATAAAAGACTTGCAACTGGACCATTTGTTACTTGTGACTTCACTTGTGGGGCA
The DNA here is from genome assembly GCA_033238685.1 of Lates japonicus. Taxonomy (NCBI): domain Eukaryota; kingdom Metazoa; phylum Chordata; class Actinopteri; family Centropomidae; genus Lates; species Lates japonicus. The sequence continues at coordinate 2,365,007 of BRZM01000014.1, forward strand.
GCACAGTGGTGCAGTGGTTAGCGCTGTCGCCTCACAGCAAGAAGCTTCCGGGTTCAAGCCTGGGGCTTTTCTGTGTGGAGTTTGCATGTTCTCCCTGTGCCTGCGTGGGTTCTCTCCAGGTACTCTGGCTTCCTCCCACAGTCCAAAGACATGTAGGCTAGGTTAACTGGTGAATGTGAATGTGATTGGTTGTTTGTCTGTATATGTTGGCCCTCTGATGGACCGATAAGGGGTATAGATAATACTGTAGATGGCTGGATGGATTTCACTTGCCTTTTGACCTTTTGACTTGGAATGACTTTATGTCCTCTCCAAACTCAGTCATCAAAAATGTAAAAAAAAAAAAAAAGAAAGTGTGTAAACCCCTGACCACAAGTACTATCTAATACTACACGGGCCCCAAATTTAAAAGGTAAGCAGAGCCTTTATTTTCTGCAAACCTAACCCACACTAAATTAAAACACAATCATGGGAGATAAGAGTCTAGAGGGAAAAGAGAGTGAGTAGAGAAGTAGCTGAGCAGCTGAAAGGAGTAGGAATAAGATAAGGGAGACATGGGACTTATCACACACGCACATACATGCACGCTGGCAGACAGCAACTAACAAATCAAACGACAACAGGACATATAATCCTAGGTATTTTAACCTTAATAGGATTTCTTTTATTCCTTAGTGGAATTCTATGGAGAGTAATTGAGGACTTAACTGCGGAATAAAATAAATAAATTGATAAATAATTAGATAAAGACAAATAGATAAACAACATAACATAAAACAAAATAAAAAGGATAAGGTGTGAATGGAAGAACAAGGAGGAGAGAACAATAGTGAATATGAAACTTTAACCTCTGATCACTTTGAAAATCAAGGAGGCAGAGAGACTCAAGGCATCAGAACACATTTTTGGCTGGAACGGACATACTATGATGAGGAAGGCATAGAACATTGGCAAACTGAACAAGAAATCAGTCAATTGTGGCTGATTACTAAAATTATAAACTTAGCCCAGACAAAAGAAGAATTTCCTTTGGTACCGTGGGAGAGAGTGATACGAAAATTGTGGGTTCCCCATACTTTAGCCTTAATATTGGAACACCTGTGCAATCCAATGAAAACAGTCACTATCCCTTTGCGTCCTTTTTTGGGAATCCCAGAGGGATTAACCATAGCAGGGAGAAATAGAGGGGCAGTAGATCCGTGGCTGTACATAACCGTCGTCCCCAGGAGATTAGAGTGGGAAACAGGTAAATTTGGTTGTATTAACAAAACCCCGGGCGAGGACGAGACTGAAGACTTAAGATATAACCCCACAAGAGCAGTAAAACTTCAAAAAGGTGTGACTATAGGTAAAATACTAGTGTTAATAAGAACAAGAGGAGGAGGAGGTGAGCCAGAAATCCCCAGACAAACAGATAGTGGTAAACAAGGGTTCATGGGAGCAAAAATGGGAAAAGGAGAGGGGTTGTTGACCCCAGTAGAGCCAGTGATAAGACAGCAGCCAGACCATGCCAAGCAAATCAAAAGCTGCATGAATAAATGGCACAAACAGACATCAGGCAAAGTGCAGTGGCCAAAGGAGGGAACCTTCGAAGCAGCCTGCTGCAGTGAGGTGGAGGTAACATTAAACATTATAAGGTGAAAATCACAAGCAACCAAAGAGAAGGATATCGTGCAAGAGAGAGGAAGGTGCTCAGATAGTTCAGAGAAACAGCAAGAAGACACATACTGGACATGAAACAAATGCCAGTCCTGACAAATGACTGCAGCAAAGACAAACAGGAACAGCAGACCATGCCCACTGCTCCACCCCCATATTCACCCCACGCAGTACAGGCACAAGCAGGTCTGTATCCAGTGCTAGGAGCAGAAAGTAAAGTGGAAGGTGAATTGTCAGGAAAATTCACAATAATTTGGAATACACAGCCTGACAAAGAGGAAGCATCAAACAGTGATGACACAGAAAGCAGGTGCTCAAGTAAAGGAAAGAATATGAAAAGGCTTTGCTGGAAGAGAGTCCATCAGAAAGATAACAGGAGACAATATCAACAGCTGAAGAAGAATTTGCAACAAAATAAGAGTCCCTCAGAAGATGATAGGAAACAATACCAACAGCTGAAGAATTTGCCACAACAGAAAATAGATGATCCTTGGAAAAGTGTGGAACAATACTGGAGTCGCTCAGCAGGCAAACACACTACAGAGAAAATTTTCCATGGAGCAAACCTGCCCCTAGTGGTGACAGGAAACAGGGCTGATAGGGTAGGATTCAATGGCCACCGTAACTAGGTGTGGACGGAGCTGAGAAAACAGTATCCAGAGAAAATGGACCCCTCTATGTTACAGGGAGAAAAATTGAAGGATGATGAATGCCCAGCCAAGTTCCTGAGATCCTTCCAGACAAAATGGAGAGAGGCAGTGCCTGGAATGCCACTAACACCACACAGAGCCTATTTAAGGTAATGGTGAAGAAAGCCATGCCTCAGGAAGTGCAAAAGCATTTGGACAACGTGGTAGGACTGATGGAGATGGACTGGCCATTGTTTGCTGAACATCTCGTACACCAAGTTGAAAATGTCAGCAAAGAGAAGCAAAGAGAGGAGGAAGCAAACAAACACTTGGCCAGCAAACTCACAAAATTACAACTAAATGAACTGAACACCAAACAGAAAAAAGAAAAAAGCAAAGTACAGACCCCAGTGGTGCTGACAGAACAGACTCAAATGCTAACAGTGGCAGCAGTTGCACAACAAGGACCAACAGGACCCCAGCATCCAGTCCAAACTCAAGCGCCTCAGGACTCAACGCCATCTGTGCCTCTGCTGCCCATTCGCGTTCATGTGAATCAACCACAGCCAAACAGAGGAATGCCCTTCAGGGGGCAGCCAGGACAAAGAGGGGGTATGTACCGTCAAGGAAGAGGAAGAGACTGCCCCACCAATCCTTGGATGGGACCAGCGAGAGACTGGCAATAGGGGGGCCCAGAGGAGCCAGAAGGGAAGTACATGACACCGGTTGTATCAACACAGCCACAGGATGAGCCAACTGTTGCTGTCCGAATACATAATCAAGAACACACCTTTATGGTAGCTACTTATTCCTGCATTGGAAGCGCTGGCTCCACACTTCCCATCTCAGGCTCATCCATCAAGACCATAGGCTTCTCTGGGAAAACACAGGTGATTCCCCTGACACAACCGGTGCATATGCTAATAGCAGGTAAAGCAATAATGGCTCCTCTATTGTACTCAGAAGACACGCCCATCAATCTTTTGGGGCGTGACATCTTATATCCACTGAAAGTAAACATCTTATGTACTCATGACGGCCTTGTACTGGAATTTGTGGAAGAACCTACTCACAAAATAATGATGGTAGGACAGCTGAAAGAGTCAAGAGAACCAGTTACTCATGTCCAACCCATTGTATACTGGATCCAATGGCCATCTGAATCAGAATTAGCTCGACAGTGGAGGCTGTGGAAAGATTGGACACAGCAAGAGCTAGGAACTGCTCATGAGCCACAGTTGCCGCTACACTGTACTCTGACATATGATGACACTCAACAACACACTGATTACAAGGAATGCTGGAAGGAGCTGCTTGCTGGCAAGACATTTGCTGTAGTCTGTCAGGACATATAGCTGAGAGGAGCAGCATCAGCAGTAAATCTCCTTGGTCTTGATCTTGGACCAATGACGGAAGCAGCATTACAGGTGCCAGTATGGCGTCCCACTAAAGATAAATGTGTCTACACATCCACCAATGGACAATATCTGAAGATATCACTGCGATCATATGATGAGGGTACAGCAACCCAAGTGTTATTAAGCCAGAGACCCCCTACGCAGTTACCGCTGTCAGAAGAGCATAGCATACTGTTACGTCACATACTACCTGAGGTGTGGTCACAGCACAAAACAGACATAGGACTAGTAAAATCAGCACAGCCACTTCATATCAAATTAAAAACAGGTATTATGTTGTCATATAAAAGACAGTATCTGCTAAAACCCCATCAAGTAGCAGGCATTAAACCCACCATTGATGGCCTGGTGAAAGCAGGCGTACTGATACCTGCTAAAAGCCCCTACAATACTCCAATCTATCCAATCAAAAAGCAAAACTCAAATGATTATCGCTTGGTACATGATCTGCGTGCTATCAATTCTGTTGTAAATGCTGAAACGCCTGTGGTTCCAGATCCACACACACACTACTCTCGAACATTCCACCTGATACATGTTGGGACACAGTAATTGATTTATGTTCGGCATTTTTCAGTGTACCACTTCACCCAGACTCTTTTTGCTTTCACGTATTAGGGCCAACAGTACACATACACACACCTCCCACAAGGCTATGTTGAAAGCCCACCAATATTCAATAGGTTGCTAGCCAATGACCTGCAACACTTAGATGTTGCCAGTTCTGTAATACAGTACGTGGATGACCTTTTGATATGTAGTCCCACTAAAGCTCAGTGTGAAAAAGACTCAGAATAGCAAAGGGGGGACACAAAGTAAGCAAAGACAAATTGCGGTTCTGTTAATCAGAAGTAGAATACTTGGGCAGACAACTTTGTGGTAACAAATGAGCCATAGCTCCATCACAAATTGAGGCTATAACAAACAGCGAGCGGTGGGACAAATGTTATCAAGATTTGGAGCAAGTCCAGAAAGTATTCTCAGGGACTTTCCAACAACAGTAGTGTTTTAGAAAAAAAAACCTAATGGTGTAACTTGATGAGATGATCAGAGATAGACAATAGACCTAACCAATGTTTTAATGGTGTAAAAACTGCAAGCCAGTAAAATGTTCAAATAGGCATGGAAAACCACGGCCAAAAAGGTATATAAAGAGAACACAAGCCATTGTTGATCAGAACACTTCTGGTGTAGCTTGGTTGCACTGTGAACAGCTCTCATTGGTTTTTTGCTAGCATTAAACTCAACTGCTTTGATTTCTGAGTCCTCATGATGAAGTTTTTGAACACCAGAACAAGGCTAAAGGCTCAGATCTTGGCCCCTGGGACCTTGGTTCCTAGTCACGACACTTGTTGATTTACCAGCCAGATCAGCACTGGGATTTTGGATGAATGAGCAGACGTTATCCACTCAACACAGCTAGCTAAAACCATGATATCACAATAAATTTCACAGGCTTTGCAGTAATGTCAGCTTTGCATGAAAGTTGGTTAGGTAGAGAGCTAGCTCGGGGGTCGGTTTTAATCTCCAAAGCTGAATGAAAGTCCATCCATGAATCAAACAAATCTAACTATCTAATCTATCAAACAGACTTCATGAGATAAAGCTTCCTGTTTTTTGTTCTTGTGTTGAGTTTGTGTGGTATTTGTTGCACCAGGGGCCAGTCGTTTTGTAACGGTGGTGGACTCCATTCTGAAGTTAATGACTGGGATAGGATTTGATGGGACTTGGGAGAAAGCATCCTGAAAACTTGTCCTGAGTTCTTTACATAGAAATCAGTCTACAGGGTGTTATAGACAACAGAGCAAGTCAGAGAAATAATCATTTTTTATGTCACATTACAATCTTTTCACAGACTGGCAATAAAAAAGAAATTGTTACATTTAAATTGCTTCAGACACACAGTACCTTTAAAGCTGGTCAACTTAATAGTGTGAAATCAAGAACCAGGACCAAGTATAGGATCAAGCAGCTTGAGATGAGTGAGGTGTGCAAAGTTAGGCTACAGCTGTTATTCCAGTTTTGTCAAATACATATTTAATCAGCAGCATTAATTTAACTAAATGAATGAAAGCTTTGAATGAGACTGTCCTCCCCTATAAACAGCTGGTCTGTGCAAGCAGGTTATTATAAGCACATCCTATTACTCAAGCTGATAAAGGAAGAAACAAATTCAAAAAAAGTGTTTGAATTTTGAAGGATGCTGTAAGTCTGTCTATATTTTGACAGTCCTCAATAGCATGCTGCAAACACATTAGTGTTCACACTGAGGTATGTGACAGCTCAGTTATTCTGCTGAGGATAAAGTGGAAGACTTCAACGTGACTTTAATTAAGGCACTTTGGGCTATTTCCTGTAGCAGTCACTAAGAGATAGATTTGCCTGAACAGGATGTAAGAGCAGAGTGAGCAAACAAACACCATCCTTTTTAAACCTGCTTTTAAACCTGGTGAACCTTCTGTCAATCTCCTAAACTTGATGTATTCTCATGTGTAAATCAAAGGCCTGAGGGTCAAATACTTAATAACAATCCAAATATGAAGTGCCTTTCTCTGAGCTAGTCTATGGGAGCTGGCACACACTCAATAATGTCTCATGTTCTTTGCAGAGGGGGCTTTCCTGAGGGCTAGGCTAGTGACCGAGGAGCACACCAGAGAAGGCCATTGTATGAGATACAATGGAGGCCTTTGGAGATTATGGAAGAGGAGTGGTTGTGTCAGGACCTCACATTAACATTTTGTAGCAGAGGAACAGACAAAGATGCCCCAAAACACCTACAGATTTTGGCATGTGATCGAGGAAAAATACTGCAGGGCCGTTCTCAACGGTCCTCGACAAAGATTATTCATGAAGGTGAAATATTCTTCCAGATACATCCATAAATCATCTGGATGAAGTGATGAACTCTTGCCCCTGCTTGATGTGAATACAATGGAGTCTTTCAGCTAAAATGACAAGATAACAGGTAATCTGGCAAAGTAAGAGCTTCTAAAACCCCTGAGAGAATCTACTTTGTCTTTCCAAAATAGATAAAAGATATATTTAAAGTGTTTTGGCAAGAAAGGGAGCCCCATCTGTTCTCTATGGTGACAGGAAAATAAATCTGTCAACAAACAGGAACAATGATGCATCTGGATGTATTCTATGGTGCTTCATTTTATAAAGATGCAATTGTTCGATACATAAATGGGAAGGTAAACTAAATATGAATCAGTCCCTTGCTTCATGGTCATACAGTGCCATCCATTCAGGCCTGCTGAAACCACAGTCAGTGTACTACCAGAGTCTGGCTCACAGAGCTGCTGATAGGAAGTGAGGGCATGTGTCCTCCAGATTTTTCCAGTCAGATGATCGCTGGAACTTTCTGACTTTTATCTGTCGCATTCTGTGTTGTTTCCTTTTTATTCTTATACTAGCTGTTATTTAGTTGAACGGCAAAGTTCATTTTTGACTGTGGAAATAATGGTTTGACAACAACTTTCAACACCGTCTCATAGTTCATCAGTGGGTGGAGTTTGCTGAGTTGCCATCTGCTGGTTAAGACAGTGAGATGTGGTTTAAAGCTCAAGAAAGAGCAAACCTAAGATAAGATTAATTCAAAGTTTTTGTTTGTTCAGTGAGATGTGTAGTACACATGTGGTAAACTCTATCCTTAACCATGATAACAAGACTAAAGGCCTTATCTCTAAAGTCACCTGCTGTTTTGGTTCATGTAGGTGCAAGGTGCAGAGGGGCTGGATGAAGGTGAACATATTTTGAACAGTGTGGTGATTTAAAGATTAACTCTCAGTTAGTTGCTTCACTGGTCTCATGTCTGAAACAGGTGAACCAGTCACAATGACACATGATGACAACAGCTTAACAAATGGAAAGAGGCTTCTTCAAGAAACTGTTCTGTTGTCTGGACCACGATGTGAACACACCACACCTCAAATCTGCAGCCACACACAGGTGCTGTGGGTTTTTATTTAACTTGCACAATGGTGACAGAAATAACTTCGTCCATAATGACTGAAGCAACAGTGATGACTCTTTTACAAGCCAGGACCTGACAGAGACAGAAACACGTAGTTTGCCAGAGAGAAATCCCTTTAAAGAAACAATCTACAAATTACTTCCAGACCACGTTTACACTGGCAGCACCCTCTAGCCTTATTTTTTTGAGAAACAAAAGAACAAATATACACCATAGAGAGTATCTAGATATGTTTTTTCTGGGCTCAGCATGAGAGGGGAGAGAGAACAACAATGTGTCAGGATGGAAAACCTGATGGTTGGTGTTGCGTTGGGGGAAGGGGTGTCCTGGTCTTGAATTTAGGCCAACAACAATGTACTACAGGGTTCAGAGACCCATCAGCCATCAGAAGGTCTAATACAATTCACACAGACACACAGTCCATCCCAACAGCTACAATAGGCTGGCACTACAGCATTAGAGCGACTTCAGCCTCAGTCAGCCCTGCCATCCTTCTCACTGTCCCACCCAACACCAGACGCCAGCTTCAATGATGCCAGATTTCAACACCATTTTGCAGCTGTTGTGGGGGTGAGGGGGTTTTGAAGTGTTGCCTCATTGGAAACAGGACTGATTTGTTCTAAATGTCATGAAACAGCTGTCAAAGAAATGACTATGGTGAGCAAGGGGGTATCCCAGAAATAATTAAAAGCTAAGCTTATTGTGGAAACAGTGGAACAGTATACACCACATTAACAGCTACACCACAAAGCTGTCATGTTCGCAGCTGCAGCTCATACACTGTGAGACATGGAAAAACTGTAAAGAAAAAAAAAACCAAGAGGATAAATAGTAGAATTGACCTGACATACAATTAATGTTACAACTCTGAAGTAACAGCTACAGTCATGTCCTTTCTGACCACTGATGCCTAATACACCATTGTGGTGTTGGATATTGTTGTGTACAAATCCCCGTGTATTTCAGCTCTTTTTGAACACATTTATATTTTTACACTGTTCTTTCTGTCTTTTGGTGGGTTTTTTGTTTGTTTGTTTGTTTTTTTTGGGGGGGGGGGTTGCCTTTATTGGATAGGACAGTGGAGAGAGACAGGTAATGGGGAGAGAGCAGGGGAATGACATGCAGCAAATGTCCGGCCAGATCGGGAGTCAAACCAGGGACCAGCTGCTCAGGGCACTGAGGCCCATGTGATATGCACCCAAACCATTCAGCCATCGGCTCACCCCTTTTTATGTTCTTTATGTACATGAACAAATCCAAAATGTGGTATACAATCTCTGGTTAGATACCATGTGTGATATGTTGTCTGTTATTTGATTAAATTTTCCCTTTGAGCAGGGAGCAGGTAATCCCAGTAATGTTCATTTAAAGTTGCATTAAAAGACTGGACTCTGCTGTTCCAAATTCACAGTCTCTGCAAATCAACAAATAACACTACCTGCAACTACTACTGTCACCAGGACTTTTGATGCTGCTGTCGCTGCATTACTAGCTTCTAATATTACTGCAATTGTCTGTGAATGGCATTCATGGCATTTTTAAGTGCTATGCAAAGACAACTGGAGTTGCTTGAGGTTCAACTGAAGAAGCCTCTCTAGTCTAGTTGCCTTGGTGTAGTTCCTGTTACTGTGTCTTCTAACATCCTAAACTGCTGCCACTGTATTACTGCTGCTATTACAATCACTACTCCTGCTGCTGCTAATATTTTACTGTAACTACTGAAATGTGAGAGAGATCAGAATAGTTATTCCTCGCAGGAAATTGTTGCATTGCAGTGCTCCATTTGTACAAGAAAAATAAAATAATATACAATGAAATAAAAATAATGATATAAGCCTATCTTCAAAATATAAAAAATATACCCTGTCAAAAATGGACAGCATATACATAGGTAATATTTACATGACATTCACACTGAATTGTGCAGATTGAATTATTTACAGAATAGATGTGATATGAGATTATTTCACATGCGTGGGGAAAAACTGTCCAGTGATCAATCTGTTAACAGACTGATTTTTAGAGGGAGGAACTGAACAGGTTCATGATGATTGGTTGATGATTTTTGTTACTATTGATACTACTACTGATTCCACTGTACTGTACTGTATGACACCTTATTGTTACACCATGTTCTTCTGATGATCTTAAAGCATTTGTACAGCTTTCAGATGCTGCATGCTGGTGTACAACAAGCTTTAATAACATCATGCCTTTATCTTCACAGTATGGTTCTACTGTCTCACACCATCTTGTGATTCTGTATAAGTCACGATGAATCGCAGTGATGACGGGCAGCTCTGTTGTGAAACAGTTTCCCCTGCCTTTTGTATTTATTGATTCATCACATCATTTTGCGTATGCTTTGATCGAAGCTTTTGTTGATGGTTCCATGCAATCCCAGACATACTTGACATTCAGCACAAAGCCAGTTTCTCCCCTGGCCTTGAGGAATGCTGGCTGGGTGACAGCAGCCTGAATCTGGGCTAATAAAGAATGCGACCATTGTAGTGATCATCAGATCGTCTTTTTCTGTCCTGCGCCACCACCGCATGCACCATAGACAGCTGTTGTCTGGAGGCTAAAGGCTATGCCACATGCAAGACTTCTCCTGCATTCACACACTCACACAGGCTTTATTTATCCAGACAGTACTGGAGGGGACTTCTGGAAGTGATCTGGGCAGTGATCTTCTTAATCATTAAAAGAGATGACAAGGACTCTTGGAAAATAAAAGAGTCCTCCTTCAAAGTGTTTAGTGCTTAAAGGGTGTTCTGTCCACACAAGAAATCACAGTGTTGTTCACACACTGCAATAGCCAGGTGTTCTTTGAAAGCATCCTTTGACCTCTACTGACTCTGGTCTGGTCCCACATTTGCACATTTTAACAGGAAAAGGAAGCTATTATCACGTCTGCCATCAGAGAGGGACCAGCATGATGGGAGTCATGTGTCTGCTTCTTGTCTACTGAATCCCAGCAGAAAAAGTTTTTAAATCAGCGTTTGCCAACCAAAAAATCATTATACATACAGTGTACTCTACGGAAATTGATAATCATCTTCAATTTCCTTTGTTTTGTTTGTCAGAATACGTGATGTCTTCAGGAAGATATGTAAAGAAACCTTCACAGACCAGATGCTCCTGCTGTTGGCAGTTTCACTGCAGCTGGAGAGAGAGTGGTTTGAAATTTCACATTTCTGTTCAACTTAAAGCTGCACTTTCATGTTTCATATTTTATTCATATTTTTATATTAATAATAAATCAAATAGCTGTGTGTAATGCTAAAGTCACTGTAATAAACCCAGAGAGCAATGTTGCCTGACTCTGCAGTTCCCCTCACCTCTACAGACCTTTTAGCATCTTTCAGCTAATTGCTTTGGTTTTCTGAACTGCAGTTTTTCCTTTTGTTTCATTCACTCTCATCAACTCTCTTACCACCAGCACCAGGCATCTGTTTACAGGAAAAAAAAAAAAAACTTTTAAACACACTGGTCAGACAAAGACAGAATTTTCAACTAGCTGTGGAACATTAGCAGCTAGAGCCAGATTGTTTCTTTGGAGTTGGTGAGGACCAAATGAATGTTAACATTGTTCTGAGTCTGGGGCTTGGTGGAAATAGGTATCAGTTTGCTGACACGCCATATTAACTCTATACACATTTCCAATGCAGAGGGGGAAAAAATAAAAATAAACAAAAATAAACGTCATAACTTTTCCAACTGTCCTTTTTCCGCAAACTTTTTGAAGCCCCCTCATATAGACAACAAAACACATTCACAACTAACTATGGGTGGGTCATAGAATTCTCAATAAACCTGTCGTAGCTGTCTTTGCACTATGATAAGAACTCGTGGAAACATGAGGAAAACATCCAAAGAAAGGGCACTGGCCGCCAGCTAATGCTAACCACCCTGAAAAACCTAAGAATGACCCATGTCTTAAGAGTACCACAGTGCTGTGCAAGAGCATGGTCATACTCTTGACAGCAAACATGATGCATTGAGGCCAACTGCAGCTTAAATCAATTTCACCTTGGTGTCAGAAGGGGAAATCCCTGTGTAATCCCCTCTGGCTGGTTCACACTGACACCGATCCAGCAGTGCAGATCGGTTTCACCACTGGCTACGTCGAGGTTTGGCATTTTTAATGCTCTTAATGCCTCCAGTTCCATAGGGACTTTGCAAATATTCAACACTTAATGCTGCCTCTAACAGATGTCAAATTACCAGCATCCAAACTGTAGATCTGACAAAAGGCAGCTCAGGCAACTGACCATGTTGTGAAACATGAGGTGAAGTGCATTATCCCCTCATAATGAATCATGCTTTGTTGAATAGATAATGTAGACTGATGTATCTCACAGCCAGTCTTGCATCTTATCCCAAAATGATATACTGTTTATATTTGACATCATCTGTGCTCAAGATGTGCTTAATATAATTAGTAGGGAATGTATTTGACACCCTGCACACACATATGGAGATTCATGAAAAACAAAAGGGATACTGTATCTCTGACCTTTACCGGTGGCCTTACACACTGACCTCAGAGAGCAAGCATTCAGAACAAAGAAAAGCAGGCTGTGGTCATTCTCATGTAGAGGCCTTAAAGCGTCCTCATGGTTTTCACACCACAGCAAATATTCCAGTTCCCAGCACACACACCGAGCTCCAGTGCTTTGGATAAAAGTGAGCAGTAATTCTTCTTCCAGAGATGGGGGATGAGAACAGAGACGCCCAGACTTCCGGCGTAGCAGTGATTTCACCCATTAGGTTAGCCATGCCAAGCATATCAATGAGAGGAATCCAGTTTCTGTATCCTGCCATCCTCAGAGACAGGGATCATGTGGCGGATCCCAGCACGCTGAATGATAAAGAGTCAAATATGAAAGTAGATTTACTGCCAGATGTTGGCAAGGCATGCTTTATTTCACTTGTAAAACAAAAAGGAAAGCAGTGAGCATGAAAGCATGTAGAATTCCAGGACATTTTTTCTGGGGAGTTGTCTTATGAGTGAAATGGCAGCAGGAGTGGATATCAAGGTGTCTGTACAAAAGTCTGTGGAGTGCACAGATACTCAGTTAGAGAAATAATATGCGACTTCAGCGTGTGTTCAGCTTATGTCAGATGTCTGACTTCTGTTTCACAAACAGGAAGGTTCACAGGAAATGATTTTTTTGTTTGTTTAGTTTAGATTTGTTTTGTTAAGTGTGTTAACCAAGTGTGAAGTGGTGGGAAGTAACTACATTTACTCACTTAAACTCTCACTATCTAATAACTTTAAATGTTGTGTTAATAATACCACATGAGTTGACAGTAAACAAGACTGTTTCACTGGAAATGTCCTCAGAGCAGCCACACATCTAACAAAAGCTGTCTCCACTACAAAACCTTGTGTTCCTCAAGATCACCACACTCTATCAAGGTCAATGTAACATAGAGAGTTCAGCAATGAGACATGGCTAAACAGAGGTTATACATATATCCACAAAGTGTTGTGGTGGTACTATCAGTGGATTAAATATTCAAAACCTAAATTGTAGATATCTACAGCAACACCTTTAAATCTTGTTGCATCAAGTATAAGTGCACTTTAGTTTCAGTTTTCTTTTAGCTTTGCTCTGGTCTTCTCCAACTCCCGAGGGAAATATCATTCTCTGCAGCAGCTCATCTCTAACTTGGTCTGTCTGCCATGTGGTGCTGGTTAGGCTGCACAGAGTGGATTTATCTGAGTTTTATGGCAAAATGTTCCCAGACAACATATTTGCTTTCTGCCAAAATAGTGTAGAGACTACAGCATTACAAAACATTTTTATTCCTCCACGCTGGGGACAGTAATGGCTGGAAGTGTTATATTTTCAGGTTGTCCATCTGTCTGTCCCATTCTCATGAACACAATATCTCAAAGTCGTCAAATTCTGTTCAAACCTTCACTTGGACTCAAGTATGAACTGAGAAGAATTTGATGGTGAAGGTGAAAGGTCCCTGTGACCTCACAAACAATAATTCACACACTAATTAACTTTAACTGGACAGATCAAATTAGACTATGAATATTAAATGTGTTTTACATATGTGCACATATGTGCATGTGTGTGTTCCTGTTTTGTGGACCACAGCAGTTCAGTGGGACATGAGCAGTTTGTTTTAGGATACTCGTGCAGTTTCAGACTCACATTCCTCTGCTATATCTATCACTAGCTCTTGTTTGGCTCATTGTCAGAGATTATGACCCCTACTCTCCCTACAGAACTGACCTTACAGTGAGAAATAAATCAACACTGAATTTGAACTGTAGGACTGCACTATGCAAAAGGTTATTTTCTCAGAGTGCCATGTGCAAAAGCATTGCTTCCTCTCTGAAAAGCACCACATGGAAATACGGTTTTTATGTGAAATTTATTTCTGGGGTCAGAGCACATCAGGGGTTTTATAACACTCTTGAAATACTGTTCACACTGGCAAGAAAGAGTGAAAATCCCTGCCTGTTATGCTCCTCCTAGGAGAAATGTCTTCTCTACTGATAAAAACTTCAATCCGTCCTCAGTGAGTAGAGGTAACACCAAGAGGCCCCAACAATCTCACATTCCCACAGCTTCTATCATCACTCCTCCTCCCAAGTGCTTAGAGCTCTTTTGCCAAGTAACAATTCCAAAACTCACTCCAGCCCTCATGTAAGACGCTGATTATGAAACGTAATATTTACTTACAGTCTAACTGGAGGATTTATGCCCATAAAAAAATTTTTGTGTGATGTTTACGACACATACTTAACACATTGCACAATGAGAAGAGGTGATGGTCACTAAATGTATTTAAATTAATGCTGGAGTTTATCTACAGCCAGGTCACAGATTAAAGAAAAAAAGTAAGGTGTTGGGCCACCACATGCCACCAGAGCAGCTTCAGTGCTCCCTGACTTTGATTCTCCAACTCCCTGAACTCTACTGGATGGATGAACACAGTTCTTCTAAAAGATAGTCCCTCATTTGGTGTTTTGATGATGGTGGTGGAGAGCTCTGTGTGACACGTCAGTCCAAAATCTCCCATAGGTGTTCTGCTGGGTTGAGATCTGTTGACTGTGAAGGTCAAAGCATATGATTTACATCATTTTCATACTCATCAAACCATTTGTGAACTGGTGGAAACACAGCCTATAATGAGGGGATCATAAATAGACATTGCTTTAAGGGGTTGCAGGTCAAAAAGGTTGGTGATTTACATCCTGGGAATGGTGTTCAGTAGTCACTTCTAGTGTACAGTAACTGGTGGAATTGCAAACTGTGTAAAGAAGAAGCTGTAGTCTGTAGTAGTTTTCACGGGTGTTTTGTCTATTTAATAATATTGTACAACACTAGTCTTGTGTAATTTACAGTATCAGACTGAATCTGAAAAAATCATGATGATCCTGTTCTACAAAATGTTACAACCTACTTTTTCCCAGCTGATGGGAACATCACCATCATCTTCATGCTGAAACACAACATTTAAATCCATTTCACATTACCTCAACATCCATAAACTTTATTGTGGATGATCTCCTAGCAAGGCTTTATACTTTAACACTCACATATTTATTCATTTAAAGAACTACATTCATCTTGAGTCTTAATGTGACCTCCACCTGTCACAGCCTTGGCTGTGACCCTCGAAGTTCCTTGTGTATCCTGTCTGTGTTTTGTTTTTCCCTGGTCTCTTCCTCCTGTGTCTCCTCCCCAGTGTGAGTGGGTGTGTGTGTGTATGTGTGTCTGTCCTTGTTGCAGAGGTGGGGCATGGCTGGTGGAGGATCAGAACACCTGTAGCTAATCTACTCATCACAGCTCCCTCTACATAAGTCCGGCTCTCTCTCCACCTGGCACCAGAGAGTTTCTGCTCAGCTAAATGGTAACAAGGTTCTACTGTAAATCTCTTGTGAGTCTCTAGTGTTTTTGGATGCTTGATGAACTCTGACTCTCTTGTGTAAATCACCCAGCCTCTGCCTCAGTCTGTTCCTCGTATGTTCAACGAGTTTGGTGAAGAGAAGTGGCCTTCATCTCACCCTCTCCTTCACCTAACATTGCCTGAGTTAAGTGTCATTAAAGACTAGTGAATCTGCCTAGTGTTGTGTACATGCTCTCTGTTTCTGTTCTGGGGTCCTGGTTAGTGAAAACATGACACATGACACCCCTCTAGGCATTCCAGAATCTTGCTACTGATGTGTAGTAATCTTGTCCACTGGGAAGCAAGAAAACAGACACGTAACGTGGACGACTCTAATAAAGCTCTACTTGCAAACATGTCAATAGATAATTTCCGTCTTACAGTTACATCAGAGAGCAACATTATTGTTCCATTGGAGTTGTGTTTTTATTGACCTTATGAATTTAACCCAAAGTCTCTCCAGTTCTGCAGCATTGGATGATAATTCTCCGTGGATTTGTCCTTTCCACATATCCATTTGATTTACTGTTCAAATAAAGATGTAAAAAAAAAACTAAAAAAAAACGGTACGCCGTTTTAACCTAACAAGAAAGGTGATCTAACGTCTGGGAAATGTTAATGGCATTTTACAGTTTGGAGAATTCAATATATTAAAGTCCCTCTTTGTCATCACAAACATTTTACAGTGCCACTTCATTACCCAAAACCTGCAGCAGCTGAGAGGGTGAAGCAATGTATGCTTCACCTCACTGAAGTCACACAAACTCACAAGAGGTGTAATGAAACACCTCATCAACATTCTAGAGATCCAAGAGGGATGGGCGGGAGTCTTGACCCAGTGAAACTCCATTACCCCCAGCCAACAGAGGACAACTTGTCCAACATGCTGAGTCTGAGAAAACCACAATGATATCATGGTTCAGACCAGGAACACCCCCCACCCCCCCCCTCAAATATGTTGAGAGGAACATTAGACTTTAGACAAGAGCGGCAGTATGGTGAAATATTTCCACATTCACAGTCATCAGCTCACACTGGGACTCTTTTCACAGGGGGGAGAGAGTTGGTCAAAAGGGCCCATATCACAAATGAGATAATTTAGGATTCACTTGGATTTTACTGACGTACCCTGTTCCGCAAATGCAGCCATGGAAGAATACTGATCATACAAAGTGCTGAAAGGATGACAGCAACATGTGTCTGGTCCAATATAACTCACATTTGAAATAGCAACAACAACAACAGCAAAAAAAAAAAGAAAAGAAAGAAAAGAAAAAAAAAAGAAAAGCAAAACAGTCAAAGTTGCCTCACTGGAAATGTCTCCAGGGTTGCAAATGGAGTTTTGAAATGTCATTGCATCACAGATATGTTTTGGAAAGCATTTTGTTGCCAAGCATCTTTGTGTCAGTGGGAAGTTTGATGACATTTCCAAACGTCTGGACAAATACTGGGGGAGAAGTGACATTTCTGATCTTCCAGTGACCTTTGACTGTCCACCAATAATTCATACACACTACAGATATTTGTTTGGCAATCCAGTGAAGTTCCACACTCCCTGAAGATAGTGGTATTTTCACTTATGGATGATAAGAGATAAATGAGACACAGCTATGCAGCTACTGTACAGTCACCCCAGAAATCCATCATTATTATTATTATAGATGTAGTTTTTCACAAGTTGTTTGCTTACAAAAGGGATTGGCTGAAACACTTGTTACAGGTAATGAAGAGGAACTGATACAGAGGGAGGGAGCACACAGGAAAAATACACCAGGAGGAGGAAGACATTGAGACACAGGTGCAGCACATCAGGGCAGGACAAAAAAATCACAGGCATGGGAAACTCACGAGGGCAGGAAGTGGGATCTGAAACAAGAGGGAGATGTAAGACACCAAAATAAAACAAGAAACACTGCAACCAATGAGGGGAAAACAAAAACATGACCTAATGAGCAGCACTGCGCATGACAGCCTGGTGATGTAACTGCCTTTCACTTTTTGGTTTTAGCCACACTAACTTCAAGGCTCCAGCAGTGTTGGCAGTCAGTCACCGTCAGTCAGACGGTCCAGCTATTCTATTTAAGGTTTAGTGCAGATATTCATGTCTCATAAATTGTAAAAACATTAGTGCTACCATTATGTCAAAATTTCACTTTGTCCAAACTGTTTATGACCAAATACCTGTAAAACTAATGACATCCTCATTACTTCTGCTGTGGGCTGCTTCTTGTTTAGCCCCCATTAGCAACTCTTAGCATGATAACATGTTCATCTAAGATGGGTAATATGATTAAAAAACTAAACATGAATTTGGTAAAGCAATAGTTTGACAGGGAAAGACATATGCCTTCTGTTAGAGAGTTAGATTAAGGGATTCATACTTTCATACCACTGACACACCTGTGGGTTAATTATAAGGCTATTGCCAGCAGCTGGTTAGCTTAGCTTAGAACAAAGTGAAAAAGCACATTTCCCAAAATGACAGTTTCCTTAACAATGACACTGTGTGCATCTCAGCATGTGCTCAACAAGCAACAGTGTACCTGAAGTCTCACTGAGTCTTGTTGTCTAATCATTGTCTGACTTAACTATCTTACCTATCCCTGCCAAATTAGCTCACTGAGACAGTAAGGAGAAAGACTGTAACGTAATTTCAAGTATACAGTTCCCACATGAAAAGCCTTTAATTATAGCTGTACGTCTACTCTGATAAGATTCTTTGATTAGCTCTCACAATGCCTCATAATCATGATATCAAACCATGTGTTACCAGGTATCCTCCTGAGATGGAGTTCTGTTTTAAACTTCAGTGGATCCTTATGGCCATGTGAGCTAACCAGCTCACTCCGTGTCAGTCTGACAAAGGGTGGATGTGCAGCATATCACACGGTTACTGCCAGGAACTTTTATTCCAGAATACAAATGGAAATGAAGGGGCTTCACTTCTCACTGCTGACAGTGGAAAGAGATTTTCCTTTTCCCTCATCCACTCCACCACAGTCATGGTATAAACAGTTGACTTTGCTTCATCTGACAGTGTGTTACCATGGGAAAGTTTGCTCTATGTTTTCATACTTTTTCTACATTGCACTTTCATTATACACATTTCTACTTCAGAGTAAATCAAACTGACTGCTGACAGTCCCAGAGAAAGTTAAACTAATCACATTTAGATCTGTTTCCTCGTATATTCTCTCTGGTATCTTTATAAAGCGTTATGATTGGCTGGTTTGACTTTACACTTGTCTCATATATCCCATCAAAACAGTCAAAGTGGGGCACCACCATAGCTGAATGGTTAGGGCGCACTTCGCATGGGCCTCAGTGAACTGAGCAGCGAGTCCCCAGTTTGACCCCTGATCTGGCTAGACCTTTGCTGTGTGTCACTCCCCTACTCTCTCTCCATTTCCTGTCTCTCTCTCACTGTCCTGTCTAATAAAGGCTAAAACCCCCCAAAATAATAAATAAATAAAGTCAAAGTGCTCAGTATAGGCCTAGTGGTATCTTAACTATTGGATGGATGGCCATAAAGTGTTTGTGAAGATGTTCACGGTCCCCAGAAGATGTGCCCTACTAACATTGATGAGGGGAAGGTAAATCACAGTTGTGAATGAATGAGAGAGAGAGGAGCTTTGACAGGGTAAGATAATATTGATGAGGTATTCATAGATGGGGGAATTTACTAAGTGTATAAAAAGAAGGTTGATGTGGGGGATTGAATGGGTCTGAGAGACTGGAGAGGTGAGTGAGGGAGGGAGGGAGGGAGGAATGAGGGAAAACTATTTGGTAATACTGTTTATTACTGTAGCAACCTAATTGTCCCGCAGGCATAATTCCAGGGTTCTCTAACAATAAGAGATAAAATTGTGGTTATAGAAATAAGCAGGAGATTGATGGTTTGGAAATCAGTTTGTGATGCCTTCTCATCCCTCCTGTTACTGAGCTGTCTTACTCACAGCTGTTGTTCCAGTTGAGCTGTTCCACATCCAACTGCCCGAACTGGTTTATAGCAGGTACAAAACACTGCAGAGCTTTCTGCTTGTGGCAGCAGTGGTGAAAGGTCATGTGAAACATTGTCCCTAAAGGCCTGTGGAAAGCGCACACACATGCTTTCTATTATAATCTTGTAAATGTGGCTGATTTTCTAATGTGCTAAATATAAACATGAACATTACTGAATCACTTCCAAAACTGTCTGCCCTTTTTAAATATAAAATAAGATTCAGGTCTCAACACCACCATGAGGCTGCAGGGTTCAATACATGCTACAGAGCAAAAGTGGATATACTGAGTTTTCTTACCAGCCACAGAGCTGAACTAGAATAAGTTAGAATAATCCAATTCCATTTCAATAATAATTAAAATGGAATAACAGAAAGCAGGTCCAGCTCAATTAATTGTTCCTGGATTAAAAATGAATGAAAAATTTATGGATTGTGGTGGTTATACTCAGCTCCTGTGTTCACCTGGATACCATCACATAGCCAGCTCCACGCTGCTGTTGGAAGTGGTGTGTAAGTGAAAACAGGCATCAGCCCCTGAAAACCACAATCTCCTCTGCTGGATTCAGTCAGTCCTTCAGTGAAGGTGAATTCCTTCAGTACCTGTCTTCCTTTTAAGTTAAATCAGTATGACGTGGTGATAAAAGCATCACAGAGGAATCCCAAATCCACTGAGTAATGTTAAGCTGACTCAACCATGACCTTTTGTTTTAGTCGCTCACCATTTTATTAATACCCAAGTGGATTCGTGGCACAGGCTCTTGTTACTGTCCACAGGTGAACAGTACACATGGATCTATACAGACCCCAGGCTTTGTCTCACACATGCCTTTGTAACAGCTGGAGGAGCACAGCAGTACCTGGAGCTTTGGTTATTATAAATAGGGTGGTGGCTATAAGTATCATGAGTAATCAGACAATCACACTGAATGAACCACACCTGAATGAAAAAAATAAGTGCCCCAACATTTGCAATATCAGATATTTATTTGAAAACCAGTCATCTTTTGGATAGACAGGTTAAACTAAGTTATACTGATGTGGTATCTAAAAATAATGATTAAATATCCTACACTGTAGTTCAGTGTTGGGCTGTCTGGCCTTCTCTGTGGGCCTGCACACTGTCACAGTCACTGAATTACATTTTTATAAATGTTTTATTTCATTAATACTATATGTATTAAAGTGTTTCCAAAAGTCTATTGCACTATTGCACTGCTTCCAATATAGTCTGTGTATGTTAGAGCTGTCATCCAATCAGATTTCAGTCAAGTTAAAAGAAATCTGCCATGAGGCCGTCAGAATCAACAGTGCAGGCCCCTGTAATTCAGTGACTCTGTTGTAGGGGTTATCTGTGCGTCTCAGTTCCAACAATAAGTCATTTTCTATAGCTGTGGAAGCTAATGCTGAAAGTCGAGTCTGCCCAGTTTAAATTCGCTTTAGGGCTGAGAATATCTGCTCGACAGAAGCAGTTTTTGTTACATTTGTCTACAAATAATCAGCTGTTTTGTTAAGTAAAATCCATTTTATGTATGTTTAATTGTTTACGTCTTTGTCATTTTATGAGTTAATACTGATGCTTCTGCTGGAGATGATGTGTGTGGAGCAGCTGTGGCTGCTAGGTGTGAAATGCCCGGCCTGCCTCCCTCTGTGTGGTGCACCTCATGTATTTTTGGAACAAACCAGGCTTTAAATCAGTGATCAGTACTGACACATCAAAACTTATATCACAGTTTTGGGACCACAGTTAATTCTCTCCAGTCATGATGGAAAAACTATTAATAGATTTACTGACTAATAATCAAACAAGAGAAAACACAATCCAACTTGGCTTAAAGTCAATCTGGGGCCTTTTAAGATGCATACCACAAAATCACAATGTTCTCAGTTTGATTCCCAACTTGTTTTGCTCGCCCCTCTCTGTCCCCATGTTTCCTTGCTATCTCTACATAATGACTGTCAAATAAAGGAAACACTTCATTGAAAAAAAAAAAACATCTTAACTTAAACCTAAATTGAATTCTCCTCTCCTTTGTGTGAGGGCATTAAAACTGTAATAATACTGCAGCTAACAAGATGATGACAACATTTGCTCAGACATGATGATATATATGATTACAGCAATTTTTAAAATAAAAAATACAACATAATACTCTATAAAGTAATTACATGTTAACACATTTTTTTCCAAGCCATAACCACCAGAAAGCACTATGATGTTCAACTCCTCTTGTGCAAAATTAATGTTTATTATGCTATTTCTTTATAGTTTATACTATATTTCAGTCTTGTAATGCATTCTGATTCTTTAAGAAATTATAATTCTAAAGCAAAATTGCATGTTATAATGCATAACTGTACTAATTTTAATGCAATAAAAACTATAATTCAACATACTTAATTCTATGAGTTGTAGTTTGTAGAGAATAATCAATTAAGTGTTGCATGATGTCTCCTGTGGCTTTGGAGGAGTTTTGTCTCTGATGTTCATATTAGGTAAGAACGCATGAAGAAAAAGGAAATGAGAATCAGTCCAGGCTCCATTTAGCATTTTGAGTAATTGCATCCTTCTCCTTATTTCCCATGAAACCTTGCATTTGAGGTTTGTTTACTGCATTTGGTTTGGAATATGTTCTCTCACTTTAACAACCTGGACCACAGCTCTGTTGGCAGGGGACTGACATTTTCATTTTCAATGTGTTAATTTCCTGCTGCCATGCTCCAACAGCACTGCTCCCACCAAATGACCCAAGTAAAGGGAGGAAAAACACCACCAGACCAAATAAAGCACTTACTCTGGGTGTGACCATCAGCTGTTTTTAGCCCATTGTTCAGCTGGAACTGTGGGTCCTCAACATGGTAACCAGTGAGCTGGTTAAATCCCTTGAGAGCCTTGTTAAAATATCACCCATAATGCCATGGCTTGTCACTATGACAGAGGACAACTGTGTTGTGTTGGATCCATCTTATCTACCATAAACAAACCCAGAGAGTGAGCTCACGGTCCCTTAGCAACAGCTGAGTGGGTCTGCAGTCACAGCCCCGCTGGTAAAATCAGGATTTGGGTGTGGATCCACATTCACAGGAAAATTACAAGAAGGGATTTCATCCAACTCTGAACTGTATGATTCCTCAGGGAGAGCAGTTGAAAGATCTGAATGTGTGAATGAGAGCAGGTAAGAGCACTCACAGACCTTTTATCATTGTGGGAGAGTTACTGAAAGGCAGCGTAAAGAACTGTAACCCTAACCCTAACCACACACATGCTTTCTGTTAAAATGCTGTTGATAAACCTGCTTGTCCGAGTCACTGAAACTATATGGCCAAATCAGTTCCAGAGGGGCATACCTTCTGTTTTTCTTTAAAATGTGTCGGGCTGTTAAAATGGACTTGTAAAAAGTGTTAGGGGTGTGAACTGAGCGGTGCTGTCCCAGGACAGAGAGAAATGTCTAATCTCTGCACTGGCTTTGGACAATGAGCTCTAAACAAGGTCCATGGTTAAATTACTGCACTTTGTGTGTTTTCGATGTGATTATATTACATGACATTACCACCACACACTGAATGACTTTTGTTAAAATGCCACTTAGATTGAGATGAAAACTGTAAAAAAAACTACCACAGAATTCACAAGCAAAACCAGCTTTCACAGCAGGCGCACAGACAACACACAGCATGCTACATATTGTAAATGTATCCTCAGCCGTAAAGCCTCATTATCTCTGACCTCCTCATTATGCCCTCAGAATTCTGTGCTTAATTTACTTCAACACTTTCAACACTGTCAGTTTTTCTTTCTTTTTTCTTTTCCATTAAGAATGGCATTTCCTCAGCCATATATTCTGTGGACTGTATTTACCACTGTGTAGTCCTGAGTGCTGCCCAAAGGGTATCAGCATTGATACACTATTAATGAGGCTCAACGAGAGGTTTGATGAGAGTGAAAATGTTAAGAATCATACACTGATCAGCCATAACATTAAAACCACTGAAAGGTGAAGTCAATAATATTGACCTTCTCATTACAATAAAATGTTCTGCTGAGTTCTGGTTTTCATCTAGATGATAATTTGACATGTACCACCCACCTAAACATTGCTGTAGACCAAACACCCCCAGGTGACAATGGTACTCCCTAATAGCAGGGGCCTCTTCCAGCAGGACAGTGCAACAACCACACCACAACAATGGTTTAGAAATGTCTCAAGGAACACGACAAAGAGCCCAAGGAGTTAACCGGGCCTCCAAACTCCCCAGATCACAATCTGATCCAGCATCTGTGGGATGCACTGGAACAAGCCAGATCCATGGAGGCCCCACCCTGCAACCCACAGGACCCAAAGGATCCACTGACAGTGTCTCAGTGCCAGACACTACAGGACATGTGTCCATGCCGTAATGGGTCAGAGCTGTTTTGGCAGCATGAGGGGGACCTACATGATATTAGGGAGGTCCCACAGATGCTGGATCAGATAAGAATCTGGGGAGTTTGTGGGCCGGGTCAACACCTTGGGCTCTTTGTCGTGTTCCTAGGGCCATTTGTGAGCAGTTTTTGCAGTGAGGTTAGAGCACTGTACTGCTGGGGGAGGCCCCTGCCATTGGGGAGTGGTTTTTTCATGGGGGGTGTGTGCCTGGTCTGTAACATTATTTAGTTGATGGTACATGTCAAAGTAACACTGAGATAAATGCTAGAACCCAAGGTTTCTCAGGAGAATATTGTATTGTAACAAAATAATTAGTGCTAGTCTCTTCACCTGTCAGTGGTCATAATGTTATGGCTGATCAGTGTATGTTACTGACTTCAACCCAATCAACCCAACTCAACAGATATTTTGGAGGTATGTGTTTATCTGCACTCCTCACCATCATCATCAATTCACCAAATGAGGAGAATCTTTCGTCCATCCCTTCAGCAGCCTTCCTTTAATCTGCATGTAAAAGCTCTGCAGATTGCAGATTTATCTTCCTGTATGCAGAGTGAGGAACAGTCAGTCCAGGCCATGTGGTTGACACATTACGTGAACATACTGAATCCAATGTAGATCCTGGTTTCACTTAGTGGATTTTTTTTCTTTATCTTTAGGAATGTTTCAGCTCCATAACTATAAATTCAACACAGATTCTGCCGAGATACTTTGAAGTATTTTTCTTTATGTTATACATTCATTCCATATTTCAAAATCCAATATCCATTTATATAATGTCATTATCTGAAGCTCTAAAGTCCTTACCAGGGCTTATTACAATTATTAACTTATTGCCCCCAGCACAAAAGAACTCATTAAATGTATGTATGTGAGTCATGCAGTATTTCTGGCTGGCTGCCCACTGACTGTGGACCATTTGATTTTGCAGTTAAACATGTTGGATGTGTGATGAATGACAGGAGGAAACATCAGGCAGAGTGTGGTGCAGATGATAGCATGTATGTCCACAGCAAGCACAGGAGGAACATTCAGTCCAAACCCGTTCAGGAGAGTACAGCCTTCACTCTGCTTCCACCAAGACTGAGGTCCTGTGTAGACCCACAGCTGTCCTCCAGAGGCTCTGAGCCTCTGGGCCTGCAAGGTGACTGCATGCTCTCTGTCACTGTTCCCCTCAAAACACTGGTATTTTGTAATTTCGTGATATGTGTTATGTCACTTCATTCAGTGTTGTGTCATGTAAATTGTGTAGAGTTGTGTCATTCCTGAATATGGTGGTAAATATACACCGATCAGCCATAACATTATGACCACTGGTGGATGAGGTGAATAATATCGATCATCTCGTTATAACACAATGTTCTGCTGAGGAACCTTTGGTCCTGACATTCATTTGAACGTTACTTTGTCATGTACCACCCACGTAAATATTGTCACAAACCAAGCACACACCCCTCCAATGGTAACAACACTCCCCAATGTCACGGGCCTCCCCCGGCAGGATAATGTTCCCACCACACCACAAACACTGCTCAGAAACGTCTCGAGGAACACCACAAAGAGCCAAAGCTGTTGACCTGGGCTCCAAAGTCACCAGATCCCAATCTGATTCAGTACCTATGGGACCTTCCTAATATTGCATAGGTCCCCCTCATACTGGCAAAACAGCTCTGAAGATCTCCTGTAGTGTCTGGCAGCAGATCCTTTGGGTCCTGTGGGTTGCGGGATGCGGCCTCCATGGATCTGACTTGTTCTGGATCATCCCACAGATGCTGGGTCAGATTGGGATCTGGGGAGTTTGGAGGCCAGGTCAACACCTTGGGCTCTTTGTTGTGTTCCTGAAGACATTTCTGAGTAGTTTGTGTGGTATGGTGGGAGCATTATCCTGCTGGGGGAGGCCCCTGACATTGGGGAGTGTTGTTGCCATTGGAGAGGTGTGTGCTTGGTTTGTGACAATATTTAGGGGGGTGGTACGTGACAAAGTAACATCTGAATGAATGTCAGGACCAAAGGTTCCTCAGCAGAACATTGTGTTATAACGGAATAATCAATATTATTCACCTCATCCACCAGTGGTCATAATGATATGGCTGATCGGTGTATTTTACTATACAGAGGACAAATTATATGATAAACTGTATAATTCTTATTGTTGCTGTCACAGTGCAGGGGCTTTGTTGTCCCCTCCAGCAGAGGCCTGGCAGTGGCAGGGTGACACCATGGGTGACACCACAGAGCAGAGTGGGAGCAGATGGGAGCAGGCTGATACTGCTGAGCAGTCTCAAGGGAAGGCTGCCGGCAGCAGCAAGGTCCACAACTGAAAAACCTGTGATGGACCCACAAGGTGGAGCTCCCAGTGTAAGCCACCACAGAGACCGAGTCAATCAAACAGCAGGTGAACGTAGTACCACACAAATGTAGTTTGATACTCACAATTGCATGAATGCTGTGGTCCATTTGTTCAAAGTTAAAAGGTGTCGTTGTGTTATCAAGTTCTGAGAAATTGAATGAGCAATGCCCCTTTACCATGAATACTTTACATGCTTGCTCATCAACATAGAAACTGAACAGCCAAGCAAACCAAATAAGGCTTTTAGTATCACTGCTTTAATAGATAACTGAAGATTTACCCAACAATACTAGGATAGACATGCATTGTTTTCTCATATAAATATTTTTTCAGACGAAGCCAGCTGTGTTGTCGAGGTATATTGAGAATGTTAAAGGTTCAGTATGCATGAAACAAACTGGGTTGCACAATGTGACAGACCATGTTAGTCTTTTTATACGACTCCCCAATGACCACAAGCCTGCCATCATATCCTCCCTCTGCCTCTCTCACCTCCACGCACTGACCAGTCTGTCAGATTGTCTACAGTATTTTGGAGAGTAATGTGTCAGTGTGCTGCTATCTATGCTCTGATTTTGCACAGCAGGTGCACAGGAGTCCACTGCTGTCAGAACGTGAAGCATTTAGACATCATGTGAAACTGTGGATAACAAAATGAATCCATGCTTACTTCTGAATCTGGTCAAAATATTAGAATCCATGTTTGTTAAGTAATGCTAATGCTCTAATCTGTGAAACCAGAAGAAAGGTTTGAGAGGACAACATCATCTCCATTGTCTAACTGGTACTAAAGCACACTCTTAGGTTTCACAATGGGAACCAAAGCTGCTGTTACTCACACTGCTAACACACGCACACACACACACACACACACACACACACACACACACACACACACAGCTTCCATCTGCCCACAAATCCTCATAATCATGTCCAGACAACATGCATGAATTCCTCCTTTAGCCTCAGGCAGGAACAGCTGTGCTTATTTGTGGTGACTCAGACAAATAATCTAATTTCATTGCCAATTGACATGAAAGTTTATCTGTTTTGCATTCCTGTATTATTTGGGCTGAGGACAGTGCATGTTTTTGCTACAGTTTGGGTAATTGCCTTTTGGACATCATTTAGTAACAAGCAGACACAGTGGTTCAGATCTATCCATCTATCAGCCAGTCCCACATTGTACTGTTTGGATTGTTGGCAGACTGTAAATGACATCTGCAGCGTGGATGTGACTGAATTCAAAGCTGCATCTTGACTGTGACTCTTGTCCTCCCCAGAAACTCCCATAACCCCCTGCAACAATGAGAGTGAGGCTTGTCATGGACAGCCCGGCGCCACTACAGTTTCTGAGCTCCATCTGTATCTGCCTTCATCACTGTGTGAGGATGAGGAGCAGGACTCAGAGGAAACAGAGGAGATGAGGTACGAGTTCTCAGTGGTGGTGTTTGGGGCGTACACTCTGTTGCGAGTCATAAGAGAGCAGACATCTGCATCACTTTCATGAACTGTTGGGATAAAGTCTTTCACGTCACATCTGTGGTTTTCATCCTCATTTCCAGAAACTGGAGCAGAGCTCCAAAACAGGTCTCAGAGGTGACGTCAGCTGGAGGGTGGGGAGACAAAAAATATTTTCCCAAGCAATTAGAACAACTGCAGTGCATGTAAAGGCATACCCACTGTGTTTAACTGGAATCATTCCATGTAGCATAAAAAAGGATGAAGTTACAGGATGCTGTGTCGGAGGGTATACCCAATACAACATGCAGTTTACTACCTTTCAGTTGAATAAATGTTTGTATTCGTACAGAGAAATTATCTTAGACTAAGACATTTGTGTAATCACATCAAAGCAGGGATTGGACAAGGACTTTGTCCTGACTGTCAGCAAACAGGACTTAGTCTTAAACTCTAGCAGAGGCCATAAGAGGCTACAAAGCTCATTACATGACACAGTGTTACAGTAGCAGAAGAAAAGAACAATTTCCTGACAATTTTGTATTTTTTTAATGTGTGATTTGCTCCAGGAGTGGCAAGAGAAGAAATGCCTCTGGTTCATCTCCATAGGAGCATGAATGTGTTCAGTGAAAGTTTTAGCAATCTGCCAGTTATATCATTAGACAGGTTGGGGTGGAAAGTTTGAGCAGACCAAAGGAGGGTCAAGGGCTGCCATGATCGTGTGGAATCATCCTGGGACCTGTTCTATATCCACAACGATGATATCCAGTAGTGGAGACACAGAAGTGAAAACCCCTCTCACAGGCCTTTTTCACAGCAGTTATTTTTGAATTATAGAGGGAAAACTGATAACATTAACAATGGTTCTGTTCTGGTCAAGTTGGCATGAACGATACCAGGATCATCAAACTGAAACAGCTAAATGGAATTATTTACATGTTATTTTTCAAGCAAAAATAGCTAGCTTCTCACATGTTGAGTTTCTTCTTTTTCTACTTCCTAGAGACCAGAACTGTCTGACAGACTGATTTATAAGCAGATGCAGTGCTTTATTAGCAGTGATAAACAGTTGGAAGTTAGGTCCATGACAGACAATATTTAACCTCTCATAGTACAAAGAGCAGATGACTGGGGAAACATTTACAGCTGTCAGAAGTTGGGATGTGTTCAGGGACATGATGACTACACTGCTGCATGTTATGTGTCTGTGCTCTTTGCAGGCATTCAGCACCTGATATCAAATCAATCAACACAGCTGTCCAGCAGACACCAACCAATCACAGCAGCTGGCACTCCACAGACTCTGAACACAGCTGAGATGTGAAGAATAGACGACAGCAGAGCGCAGAGCAGATAACAGACAGAGGAAGTTTGCTCCTAAAGAGCCTCCACAGGTACAGGACAGAGCAGAGTGATGCCTGAGTGAGGCCCGAGTTGATAAGGCTTGCAGCTGTCCACAGGTGGAGGAGTGTCCGCACAAACAAGTGCAGTAAATGAAAATGGAATGTGATGCCTGCACACAACTGATACACCTGTGCAACACAGGTTGGTTTTAAAGGAACAGGTGTGTTTGTTTCAAAATAAAACTGGGATTGAGGACACCTGCAGAGACAAGATGGGAAAATATTAGACCACAAATGCATTGTAAAGAAAAAAAGAATGTGACATTTTCAGAGCATGTAAATGTTGGAATATAAAGAGTGCAGTTGAGACCTGCTCTATATGGAAAGTGCCCTGAGATAAGTTCTGTTGGGATTCAGCACTATATAAATAAAACTGACTTGACATGTGAACAGAAAGAAAAAGACTTATAAAGAACACAATATTGCAAATCCCACAAAAAAAACAGAGAGATGATTTTAAACACAATGAACGATTTCAAGTATCTGAGCATAAATGAGGTCAGAGGAAACATGATAACACTGAGGTCATGTCTTCAGTGTTTGGAGCAAAAAGTCCATCAAACGAAACAACCATACAGGCTGTCTGTCCCTACTGTCTGATCACTGGTGGATATAAAGCACCTGATTCATTCAATAGGCCCTCACTAGCAGAGACCAATGATGCAAGTTTAGATGAGATTTACATTTTATAGGGTGACTGAGTATATAAAGGAAACAGCAGCTCCATATTAAAAACATTTACAGGGAACAGAAAACATTTTGAATTTTCTTTACATTTTCCTCTACTGAAAAAGCATGAGGGCACTTTGTTCCACATGGTCACATACAGAGGTGCTCCACAAGACCCTAAGAGAGCCCATACAGAACTTTAGTATGTTTCTCTGTGCAGGCACCTTAGAGGGCACCCCTGTTTAGGTTTAGGCACAAAACCATGGTTAGGTTTATGGAAAGATGATGCTTTGGGTTAAAAGAAGTACTTTGTTAAGGTTAGAAGACCTTTGTTACCATGGTTACAATAATAAACACATGGTGAAGGTCAATGACTGTTGGTTCAGAGTAGGAAACCAACAGCAGTCTTCTGTGTTTAAGTCCGACATTTAGTCCAAAATAAACTGAAACCCTTCACAGATCAGGACCACATGATGCTGTGTAACAAATGACAGAGCAGGAGTCACTTTCAGCAGACTGCAAAATAAAATGAGGCTGACTCTCAGCCCTCCGTGGGACACGACACCTTCGAGACATATTGCTGTATTCCAGCTGCTCATCGTTCACAGTGCGTCATGTCTGTAGTGTTGTCTTGCTGGCCTCCTCTCAGTACAGAGGTAGCAGATCATACACCACACACTGTGCTCCGGAGAGATCTGGACTCCGTTGCTGCTCCGAAAGGGCCTCAGAGCACAGGAGCCTGTCAGAGGAGCGGAGAGGGAGAGTGGTGGATGAAGGTCAGACTGACATGGAAATGAACAACTCTGAGGTTTTTTGTTTGTTGTTTTGTTTCATCTGCAACACTATATATAATGAGTGAGAACAGTGAGACTCTAGATTCTTGACCTTCTATATCAGAATTTCTAACTTTTGACTTATTATCCAATACTAAAAATAATAAATATCTTTATTCTTTCTATTCTATTCTTTTTATTATTTATCCAGACAAATGTTCATTATTTGGATTTAGTATCTCATAATTTTGACTCAGCATAAGTATTTTATTTTGTCTTGCCTATTTTTCATTTGTCTGTTTCATCATTTTTTATTTTCCTGGTGAGTATATGTTTCCCTGCTCACCAGGTTACATACCTCCAACATTAACACAGTTCCCACTCACAGAGAGATGGTCAAAGTATAAACCAATATAAAGTGCTAGTTCAGGAATTTTGTTTTTAGAATTTATCAGTGAATGAATACGATGCTCATGTCTTTTTTGGTGAATATGAAGCTACAGACAGGAGGCTGTTAGTTTAGACTGGGAACAGGGAAACAGGGTTTTGATATACAAGGTGTTTCAAAAACTACTGGATAAACTCCCTTTAACTTTTCTGAATGAATATTAATTATTTTGATGTCCCCATGATGTTTTCTCGCATGCCACAAGATTAATATTTCCTCTTGAACATACTGTATCATCCAAATCTGGGCAGATGTAATTTTACACACACCGTTGTTGTAGCTAAAGGACGCACAAAGTCTTTTCATCTTAATGATGCTGAGGCCATTAGTCTTAACACCTCACTATGATCACTTTCACATAAATATAATTATATATAATTTTTACTAAGCACATCCACACATTCAGAGTCTTACCAAGGATAAAGTACGCAGCTGCACTGAGGGAGAGGATGATGAGGAAGATGGTTCCTAAACCCAGATCCCCCATGGTACAGGCATTTGGACAAGCACAGGGGCTCTCTACCCAGATCCGCAGGGGCTCCTGGGTGCTGAGCCTCTGGTCCCGAATGACAGAAGTGGACTGATTTGGATTACAGTGATAATGTACCACTGTCAGAGGCTGCTCATCCTGAGCTGGGACAGGATGAGAGAAGATTTACCGTCAGGTTGTACTACAGTGACAAAATAGTCAGAGACATGAATTCTATGTGATGCTTGCTCACCAAAATACGAGACCGACAGCGTCTTCTGGGTGTCATTGTAGTGGAATTCATTCCCTTCATGCCTTCCATAGCTGATACAGCGGCTGATGTATCTGTCGAGCCTGTGATATCTGTTAACATGGATAAAATATAACTTAACAAGTGCACAGGATTCTTTACATTTTTAAGTCACCTGACAGATGAGTAATGCAGACAGAATGATGATATGTACTGATGATTTATTACAAACATTTTTTGGAATTAAAACATGTAAACGTACGCCTTTTAATTTTTACAAATCAGGTTGCATTGTGCAAACTATGCAGCAGAATCAATTAAAGATGATGAAAATAATAAATCTATCTGTTAAAATTTCAATTTTGAACAGCAGTTTCTTTTTTAAGGAAAGTCCAGCTGTTGGACAAAGCTAAGATTCGAACACAATACAAGACTACAAGTCTTCACATTTTCAGTTCTTGTGTGCCCCCTGGTGGCTCAACACACCTCAGTTAGGTTACACAACAACAAAGATCACAACTTGCACAATTTAACGTCATGCTTAATACATTAAGTAAATCTGGTTAGACTGACTCCTGCAGAGATGTGGTGTTGAACTATAATGATGAGACTAAAGAGGTTAAAGAGGGTTTGAGCACAGAAGGCTGCTGCAGTAGCTCATCCTCTACTATAAAAAGGTGCATTTAGATCCCCTTACACCAGACATAAAACCCTCAAAGGTTTGATCAGCATTCATTCCCAGGTCAAATCTGCAGTGACAGGTATTTATCGGCTCCAGTGATGGAAATGTGACACCTGGGTGGACATGTTAATTTTCACCTCTTTTCCAGTGTGATGCTGTGATGGGTGTCACATAAACAGCCAGGATCATTTTCTGTTTTTGTATAGTCTATGATAACAAAGTGATTTTGTTCTTCGTGTGAAGACAGCCAGGAGTCTCTGTCCTCCATGTTGTTTTCTGCTGTTTATAGATGTTTAACAGTTTATTCAATAATGATTAGTTTGGGTCAAAAATAGCATTAAATTTGGTGAGAAGTGAGTGTGAAGGTTTAGCTGTGATACTGTAAATGTCTCATGTTTGTTCATAGTATTGTGCTGAAAAGTAAGCTGTGGAATAGCCTTCATTTCTTATGGCATAATAACCATAGTAAGAAGTGTCACAGTGTCAGTTACAGAAAGAGGGAAGTGGAGAAGACGTACATAGAGGCTGAACAGTCAGTAAAATGACACACTTATATAGTGTGAATGTCAGCACTGAGTCTATTGTACCTGACAATGAGGCACGCAGCGATGTTGGTACAGCCGGCTCCCGTCAGGTCCTCTGGCTGTGAGAAGGGCTGGCAGGGGCTGAACGACAGGAGGACCTCAGCATTGGCTGGCATGTTCTCTGCAGACACAGGCTTCAAATGCCCCAGGAAACCACCTGCATCGCCCATAGCTTTCAGGTTTATCACCCCGCTCCCGTCCTTCATGATGCATTTGCAGGTGTTGACTTTGAAGCAGCCTGACTTCTTAGCGGAGCTCGGCCGAGGCGAGAGAGACGAGGAAAACGTGCTGAAACAAACTGACAGTGTGAGGAGGACGGTTTGAAGACTCATGGTGACAGAGCGCAGCTGAGCAGAGAACAGTGACAGGTTGTGTGTTGTTAGGTAACCAAAGAGCAGCTGACAGCATGGTGATAGCAGGAAAGTAATTAGAATAAAGGTGATTGCCATTCCTGGCATTCCTAAAGCCCACTGTGCTCAGATCAGTCTTTCCAAATGCAACAACACACAGGCCTGCATGCTGCTCTTTAGGGCCTGTGTTACAGAATCCCATCATCACATATAGGTATTAAATGACTATGGTAGTTCTGGTGAAAGCTGTCCTCAGTAAGGCCTGGTAACAGACATCAGGAAGTAACAGAACATACAAGAGCTGAGGACACAGAGGAAGATATGTTGTTAACTATGTCAACTATGTAAAACAGCAAGGAAATATAGAGAAAGCTTTTTTCTTGAAATGATTTTATTGTGATGTACACAGTAAAATCCAGAAACAGTCAACATTTCACATGAACACAGTACTGCTCATTTAGTCCTGAACTAAATGACATCACTGTGACATCATCAGGGTAATTTTCTCAGGCAAAGCTGGGATACAGAGATGCAGAGGACATCCTGCTACTGTTTCCACAGGCTCAGTAATACTTAATGTGACTAATGTTCATGTAAAACTGATCGACTGCCCTTTTAATTTCTCACTGACTTAAAACTATGTGAAATACACATGAAATACTAAAATCTGATGGGAAGATTACAATTGAATGAGAATATTCAGGCTCCCAAGAGGATGAAGTGTGATGGACACTCACTGTAAAATATAACTTGTTGTTTAAACTTAAAAGTACAAGTGAAAGGCCTGGAAGTTGTTCTTGTGCTCTAATGTCATCTTAATTAAATATTACATGTTGTGCAGAGCCTTGATTTAGTTTGGTTGATTTAAAGTTGTTCATTTGCTCTTTGAACTTTCAAATCTTATTCAGCTGAATTAAAATTGAACATTGTGTAAACCTTTGTCTTATTTATTTGATGTAAACGTCAGCAGTCTGGACTGAATTCAATGCTAACTTTCATCAGCACTGTTTTGATTATTATGAAAAGAAACAATCATGATTATCTTCACGTTTCAAGAGTAGTCTCTGAGTTTTAACTCAAATAATACATGATGGGGAGTCTGCTAATATGCCAGCTTCTTTGAAAAATTGAGAAAAGTTGAGTGAACTTTGCGCATCATTTATTCATCTCATTATTACAAGTCAAAAGGAAAGGAAAACTAGAAATTTGAAGTTGAATGAACTAAAACTCATTTATTTATATTAAGTTCATGATTCCACTGAATTCCAGTTTGATTTTTTACAGTGCTTGGAAAAATAGTCGACTCAGAGAACAAGATACCAAGTACTGATGGATTTGGGTTTTCATGTGTTTCAGGTGTTCATGGTCCCAAGAAGATTAATCCAAATGTCTGTTGGTGACCCCCTGACCTATGTGAGACCTCAGCATTACTCTGTGGCTCAGTCACAACCTCTGGGACTTGAAAGGTTCATTTTGCCGTGCAGGCAGTGCAAATGTGTCACAGTAGATACAGTCTACTTTTCTATGACCTTACATTGGTGGAGGAGCTACACAATGCTAACATCAAACAGCAGCTCTTCCTTCAACCACATTTTACGTATCTACCAAGTATTGAAGTGTTTGGTATATATTACACATACTAAAGGCAAATTAGTTGAGTAAATACTGCAGCAGTGGGTTGAGGAGTTTCCATGGACATTTAGTTGTCTTTTTCCCCTTGTTTTCTGATGTAGATGGATCAGTTCATTTATTTGGCCTCACATCAAAAAAAAAAAAAAAAAAAAAAAAACTTCATGTAACAGTGTTTTTGTAACTCCTCCTCACTCACTGTGTGTAATTCACTTCATGCAGAGATCATAAATGGTACAAGGCTCATGGGGACAACACACCTTTTCCCTGGTTCATCTCCAGATACTGATTCCCTTTATAGAATGTCACTTCATAACAGACCTAAGACTGATATGTGCTGCCCTCCTGTAACATACGCTTACGTTTTAATTAAATACCAACAGACACACAAGCTGTGTTTACCACCAGTTAGTCACAGTGAACACATTAAACAGAAGACTGTGTGAGATGCGGAGTTCTAAACAAGACATAACCTCTGAACTGAAGGTGTAAGTTACATACTCTCCTTGATGACTGAGCCTCAGTCTGCCACCGTAAGAGCAAATGAACAGTCTAAACATCACAGCAGCTTGTGTGTTACTGCTCCTCCCCGGTTTGTTACTCAGGAAAATCTGACTCATTAACACTAAACAAGTAAAATATTTAAACTAATGATTTACAGACTGCTCTTTAATGTGTGTGTCCTGCTGGGCTGACCTAGGGAGCCCAAAGAAAGAACCATTATGAGAAGTCACCGCTCAACACTGAGGACGCCGGGAGGCACATCCCTGCCCAGGGGGTCATGGTCTACATCTGCAGGTCAAACCTGCTGATCTTCATTTAATGACAATACACTGTTATTGATCACATTTGGCTCTGTATGTCCCAAGTGTCAGCATTCTGAC
The DNA here is from genome assembly GCA_033238685.1 of Lates japonicus. NCBI lineage: Eukaryota > Metazoa > Chordata > Actinopteri > Centropomidae > Lates > Lates japonicus. The sequence continues at coordinate 2,400,986 of BRZM01000014.1, forward strand.
ATTTGCAGAGGAGAGAATACACAACAGACCATTTTAGTCTACTACACAGATTTTATTGAGTCAATAGAAAACGCCTTTAAGCTTTGACTGCGAATTTGCGGATGGAGTAGAGGAGGTCTTTCCTCTGCTGTTTCTTGGTTCGCAGACTCTCTTCATGCTTGTTGAGCCGGCGGCGCAGAGCTCTGGTCTTCTTGGGTCTCAGATCCAAGGGCTTGTATTTCTTACCCTGAAAGAAAAGAAAAGTTTCAGTAGAGCTGGAAATCTGTTTTTTTCAGAATGAAAACTAAAAATCAGCTAAGATTTATCTGCAGTTCTAGAAAGGTTTGACATGTGCCTGAAATATAAACGATCATATTTCACGTTTGGTATTTATAAATCACAATATGTTTGATTATTTTCATGAATGCAAGCAGTGAGCACAAAGCAAGGCTTTACATGTCAAACATGTCAGCCGATACATCACAGACAGTTTCAATGTGCACACACTCATGTCACTTATCAAACAGCCTATCTGCTTTGCAAAACATGGTAAGAGATAAAATCCTGCAGCCATTTTGTAAAATGTCAGAGCCGTAATCATGCAGCATCTGTCATCTTAATCTATTCTAATCACAGAAGCACTTTCACACTCCTTGTGAAAACCAGTGCAGTTTGACAGTATTTGAATCTAAAAAATAAAAAATAAGCTTGTGTGTAGGCTGTGTCAGAAAAAAGACATTAGCCACACTTGGGAAACCAGCAACACTGTTTTCCTGTGGATGCTGTGATCAGGTTAAACTGATCCATTGTGACTGTTTTCTGGTGGTTCTCATTTTTGACCAGACAACTAGTCCAAGTTTTCATTTCTGTTTGACAGGGGAAATAGTCATTAGGAACATCCCTATAATAATTTAATCAGCATACCAGTGAACATCCAGATCAAATAATGTCTTAAGATTTACAGCAGGCAATGCAAACTTTAAGGTAATCTCAAGTCTCAGTCTTTTGGTAAGCAGTTGTGAATGCATCAGCAAAACATCAGCTCAACAAATGTATCATCTTAGACCAGAGAAGGGGAAAAGTGAGTGTGCTGCATGAGGAGTTGTGTTAGTAAAGTCAGACGCTCTCACCTTGTAGAACTTCCTCAGGTTCTCCTTCTGTGTCTGGTTGATTACAGTCAGGACTCTGGCGATGGACTTGCGGACAACACGGCTGTTGAGAACCAGCAAAAGTCAGACACTGTTCTGTGCACCCCAGATTTTTGTTTAGTGGCAAATTAACCTAAGCAAATGTAGATGTTCACTTCTCTGGTTAAATCAATGTGAAGAAAAAAAGAGCACCAAGATCACTGCTGTAGACTGCGAGGTTAGTCTGCAGATATTTAATGCCCCACTGACTTAAATGACTTTTTACAATACTTCCTCCTCATGTGGGGGTGACAGTGTGAGTTGGGAGAATTCAAACCTATTAGCAAACCTAGAACCTGACATAAATGAAAAAGTGGTAACATTGTACATTTCTGAATACAACAAAAACACTAACAGGCCGAACACTGAATCTATTTTGATCACAGCGCAGATTGTACAGATCAGCAGACAGTAAATGAATGATGCTGTGAGCCTCTTAGGTTCCACGCTACCACTGAGCTGGACTCTTCCGCACACTGTACGTACATCTTGGAGAGCTTAGAAGCGGCTCCTCCGGTAACCTTGGCCACACGGAGCTGGGACAGTTCATTTTTCAGATCGTCCAGCTGCTTGAGCAGCTCCTCCTTCTTCTTGCCCCGCAGATCTCTTGCCTTGATCTTGGCCTGGACCAAGACAGAAGAAACAAACATTTGTTGGTGACAGCTGCTCATTAATTTTAAAGATATCGGCACAAAATCCTCAGCTCGGTATTGGACTGTTCATCCCGACACGAGCCAAACACAGCTCGTGACGGTTAGCAGACCGATTACACCTTCATCACATTATGCTCACGACACAGCAAATTCTTACCATTACTGTTCAATGCTACACGTGTTAACAAAGACGCGTCTGTCATACGTATTTTCTGTTAACATTAGCAGTACGGTTTGTAAGCAGAATGCCTGCCATCTCTCCATTAGCTTACGGTTAGCAACTCAGCTAAGCGGCGCCGCTCGGTAGCTGCGCTCTGTAATATAACATTTTATTCCGTTCCATTAGCAGCCGACTTATCTACACATGCATCAGCAACTATCTTAGAAGCTTATGTGTACGTATAGCACACATTTGTCGGGGTTTAGTTGACTTAAACGTCAAAAAAATCGCAATTAATGCAAGAGTAACATCTCCTCACCATGTTCCTTGTCGCTGCCCTGTCGGAAAGGCCGGACGCACCGCGTGCTCAGAAAAAGTAGCTTCCGGAGATTTTCTTCTTCGTTGGTTTTGATTTCAGTTTGTCAACGTGCAGACAGTGCCCCTGGCGGGTGGTGCCACGACGGAGGACAAATATGAAAAAAAAAAACAATGAAGAAATCAAGGAAATTCCAAAAATTCCAATTCCAAAAATTTCCTGGGTAAATTAAGTCCTTTCTAATGATTACATTACGATAATGAAAAATTTGTCTACGAAGTATACTGTTTACATTTTGCAATTAAATAACCCCCCACTGAGAAAAGATTTTTTTTTTAAAATAGATGAACATGGATAAATAAATAAAATGAATACATAAAATGAAAAAAAGTTAGGATTGAGAAATGAATTCTCTCACCACATGTGCAGGAACCAGAAACCAGAACACGTGATTTTATCATTTCAGATTTATTATTAATAAATGTGGGAAAAAGGATCCTGGCAGCAATTGTTAAATCATAAAGAGCAAAACACACAAATGCTGTAGTGATTGTACAGTTGTGTTTCAGGGTTTAGCACAGCAAAATCAATCAGGTTAAAAAGTGCATTCACTGTTTCTTTTGATTCTCATGGAGACAGTATATTACCCAGCAGAGTCTAGGTCACTACATCAGTCTGCTACCTCTCATTTGTAACACAGAATGATGACAGGTCTGCATTCACAGATGTAGTCCTGCATCTTGGCATACAAAGAATGATTTTAACAGATACAACTTCAAATGAAAAACAGATATCAGTTTATAGTTTTCTGACAGACAACATCCTGATGTGTTTCTTGCTTCACATTATATGCATATTCCTGGAATGAATACAAATGCAGAATGTGCTGGTCTTTGGAAATGAGGAGAATTGTAAAAGACTGACCAGGCTGCTTTAGGGATTTAACGATTCAGTTTAACAGCAGACATGCAGATTCCCTGGGCTTCCCACTGACGTAAAAATAAATATCACAATGTTGTGACTGACATCACACTGGGGACTGAAGGAGAAACATGTATGGGTTCTGGTCTATGATGATAAATACTGCAAACTTGTCACATCATACCATTTACATCCACTGATTTATAAAGTTCTCAATGCATACTGTATGTACATATTTCTATATATAAATAGACATGTGGAATGTACTTTTCATTAACATTAGCAAAGGCAGGTAAAGGTAGAGCATGTCGTCCTGTCACCATTAACATAGCATTCAATTATTTTATCACATTGTTATTATTATCCAAATGGTCAAATGTAGTCCATATCATTATTATTGGTGTTAAAGGACCGAACAGAGTCTGCATGAACAGACCGCTGTGGTAGCCATTTTTGTTTCTCCAGTCCAGTAAAGAAGAGACTTTTTCCTACACTGAACTGAACCTCGCAGGCTGTGCATCCAAATGACAGCATGCATGATTCCCTCAACAGGTTCACCTAGTAAAACGTTTTAGTTTATAGTGGTTTAGGTTAGAGCCACAGTTAGATTAGAGTCTGCCAATATATGTGACAGAGGAGGGGTCTGCTGGGAGCCGCAAGTCATAGTAACCGTCCAATCCTTTGCCATTAATTCTCTCTTCTTTTTTTTTTAAAGAACTGTTCAGATCAGAGCCCGGCCAATTCTGAAACACACAGATCTATCAGCATATACAGTGTGTCAGCTGTTATGTGACAGAAATGCAAAACATGTGTGAGGTCAACAAAGTGGAACTGACAACTTTTTATTTTCCATCTGTAAAATGTCCTGATCAATACACATCTTGGTCACAGTTCTTTGTTGGTCAAATCTAAGGGATCCTTGGCTGGTCTGTGTAATGTGTTTATATTAAAAAAGAATACCATCATCAGATTTCTCTAAAATATAAATATTGATTTTTGGCCTGTCATTCGGGCTCTAGTTCAGACCATCTTATAATGCTGGTGTCAGTGATGCAGTAGGAAGCAAAATGATGGAAAATGTGTTTATAAAGAGAAATGGGAGTAATTACATTTCACTGTTAATGATATGATTGATATGATTTGAAACTCATAGCTTAATCATAACGACTCAGTCAGATGTGGTGAATTAGTGACGGTGAGTCATTTCTTTGATGGAGCAACTGGACAATAATCCCAGTCTGGATTTCTTTGATTGTTCTAGGAACTTTGGAATTTTGAATCTGAAATTTACTGGCTTTAGTTCAGAGGACATAAAATCTAGACTTGCATTTAGACACACTCGGTCCTTTCACACCAATGTGAGCTATGTCCATTTGACAGGTATCACTAAATAAATTCTCACTGCCAAACTGGCATCAGAATGAGACATTTTCATTGAGACATCCCCTGTGATTTAAATGAAAGAATAACCAATAACCAAGTGACAGACTAAAAGGTCCTTCAGTAATCAAAAGCTGTACCATCTGTCCAGTTAAGACACATCAAGTCAGGCTGCTTTCTGTTCCAACACAAACAGAAGTGACTTCACTGACTAGAAAACATGAGATCTGTGTCATATATCTGAGGAGAAAAATGACGCTCAGGACACTTAAAACTCAAGTGTGAATATTGTATCTGTCAGTTTTCTCTCTATTACATTTGGTCAAAAGCCAGACTGCAACCACTGACAAGAAAATAATGTCACTTTAAACAACTGATTATGAATAGGTCTTTATCTCTTCGACTGTGCAGCCTTCCCAAACCACAGTTCTTCCCACACAGTGTCAGAGGAAACTGTGGGAGTCTGTTTAAAGCTAGAATCCTACTCAGTGATGGGAGGCACACAGGAAGGACCTGGAGGTGGTCCTTTAATTCCTTTCTCTCCACCGCTTCGGTTCTTTCTGCTGCTCATCAACTCCAGTGAGTTGAAGTGCCTGAGATCGAAGGCCGGATGATACCTTTTGGAGAAGGCTTGGATCCAAACCATGACATCTATGAACACAAAACATGCCATAAACCAGGTTAACTGAAGTAAAACCAGCTCAAATTAACATATGTGGTGTGTACCATTTAGGGCTTAATACAAGAACATTTTCATATTCTTATCCTAAACTTTTCCTTCTGTTTTCTAAGAGGATCCACATATTAACATAAACACAACATGAATCAGTGCATGAAGCCTGATGAATACCAGTTCAAAAACACAGAACAAACTCAGCAGTGTCAGAGGGGACCCAAAACACAGGTCTGAATTAGATGAAGGCAGTCAAGGGGACATTACAGATGGAAACAGACAAGCATATACACTGTATTATACATTATGTTACACTGTGAGGTGTTAAAACGGGGGATGCCCATCTGGAAAGCAGACTGCAAGACCTGCAAGGCAGCTGTCATGCCAAAATATGTCAATACAATCTTTTTAAAAAAAAAACTATGAAAAAAGGAAAAACCTGCTGTCAAGAATCTGAGTAATTTGTCAACTATCACATTGATACTGTAACCAGAGAATCACTTTCACATTAAGTTTTATTTTTTCATTTTAGTTGATTAAACTCATTTGTATTAATTCCAAATTCATTTGAATAAAGACAGTATCATTTTCAAGTTTAACAAGTGTGTCTGTTTGATTGAAGGGTAGACGATCTCTACTGGACACATCTGAGCAACTTGTGAATTTCATTTGTACTGAAGAGACTATTCTAAAGAAAACAAGCTGACAAGTTTTGGCTCTTGCCTGAGTCCATTGTGAGTACTGGTGTTAAATAAAACTGAAAATATCTTGATCTTGACCTGTCAGTTTTTTTCAGGGTCTATATTTGCAGTCCCAATCCCTGGTTTCAGTCAGTGCCCCATGACAGTGTAAATGTTTGAGACTTTTCCACACAGATGACAGTAACAATCTTAACTTTGGAAAAAAATTATGGTAAGAACAATATTCAAGAAACAAAGCTGAAAACTAAATACACTAACTTAAACACAAACCTTGTACTCCAGAGTTTGCTTCAACATGTCCTCCTCCTCACGAGTGAAGTTCAGCAGCACAGATACAGCTCGTATTAGCTGATACGCCTGACAGAGCAAGACACACAACACAAATTCAGACTGGCTTTGTAAGAGAGCCAATGTCAATCATTTGGTCACTACATACCCAGCAGACCTGTAGTGTTGTACACAAAAGCTTTGGTGAGTGTTGAATAGAAGGGATTTATAGAATGAGCACTGAGGACTTACCTCAGCCTCTCTGGATGACATAAACTTGAGGACGACATGTTTGAGATATTCAAAGTTGATTTCCCGTGAGTCATTGAGGTCTGACGTGTTGGTCACCATGGTGTTGGAGGTCGGGGGGCTCGGGGCAGATGCTGGGGGGGGGCTCTGGACACACCCTCTCTTGTTTTTCTGCTCGGCTTTCTTGCAACTTCTCCTTACCCTCAGCCTCTGGTTCAGGCTTTAGCTTCTACACAGCACAGAGAAGGAAATCATACAATATTCATCCATATTTACACTCAGTGCAGAAAAATAATACAATTTTATAAAATAATATAACGTAGTACGATCCAGTCGAATAGCGTGAGCATGTCAGTCACACGTGAGTAAAATTGTGTGGACTTTGGGTGTGAATGTGAAATTTTTTTGGGAGCACTGGTGCAAGTGACTCTTGGTTCTAAACCAGTTCTGAATTTCTAAGGAGCAGGACCATTTTATGTGTACTTGAAGAGACCAGTGAGTGAGATTAGCAGATCTGAATAAATGGTTCAGCTCCTCCACACACACAGCAGCAGGTGGGGTGAAATGTATTACTCCAGTGGACAACAGCTATGGTTGTTACCGTACATACCTTAAAAAGCCAATGAGAGTAATTTCTCTAAACAAGCACTTTGAAGAAGAGAGACATTGTCAACTTGGCCCACAGTCTCTCATCCACTGCCAGTATGCGTTCACCATAGCAGGTGTGTTAGGTTAGTGGCTAATTGGTGTGAACAAACTAAAATGAAAGCTGAAAATGAAAGTGACTGATTTATATGTTATAGATTTATGTTTCAGATTTTACAGGGAGGCAGCGTTGTGACTTTGTGGTTGCTTCTCTGTAAATAATACATTCTAAATTGATTCTTATTTAATCTGCCTTGACCGGTTAGGCTAAGAAAGTGAGAGAGAGAGAGGGGAAGGGGGTGAGATGGGAGATGGTGATGCATTCTTTATGTTTAATGTTAAAAGTTTAAGGTTTAAAAAAGAGATGCATTGGCCTGATAGTCCTGAAATAGGTTTTGAGTTGATTCAATAGTATTATTATATTCATTAGAGCCATAGTTAAGATTTATGGTTATGTAATGGACTGAATGGTGTTAATGTGTTGTTCACATCCATGGGCCAGCAGAATATTACAAATGCTTCTTATTATAATGAAATGCAAATGTTAACAATCAGAATTGTTTTCTTGTGCAAATTAAGATGAATCTATTGTCTTACTACAATACCCAAAAAAGAATAATTAAGTTAATCAACATGGCAAATTGAAAGTAGTTACATATACATTTTTTTCATGGAGTGTTTTGCTGAGTTTAATGGTTTACTTTCATATTTCTGACTTAGTTCACACTGTGAATCAAGATTTCAGGCCAAGGCCAACAAGTGATGTTAGAAACACTCTAGTTGGTATAACTGGACTTTACATTCACAGCAGGGCTGAATGATGAGCAAAAAAAAAATCATACTGAAATTATTTTGACAGATATTGTGATGACTCATGATTTAAGTGGGAATGTGGGTCTGTACCAAACAAGCAAGTTCCCCTTCCCCTGGAGAATATGATTTATAGGCTGAGACATTTCTGTAACGCAACAAGCCTTCATTTATATGTTGTGACACATTTTAGCCTTATCAAAAAAATTACAACTCCCATGATTTGGATATTGCACTTGGCCATATTGAAACTTTGATAATATTTGATTACCTGTTAAGCCCTAATTCATGGCAGCTTTGTCTTGACATTAAGCTTAAAGCAGAGGAGAAAAAAGTATGGATGACATCCTCCAGATAACATGGCTTCCTTTTGTTTTTGTCCAGTTATAAGAAACAAGACAGACAAACTAACTTAATCAAGAAATCTTCAGCATACACTCATATTCCTACATTAGTACCATGATGTAGATTCATTTTGTCTTACCAGCTCTTTCTGCAGCGTCCTCTTCAGTTCTGCCAGTCTCTGCTGCAGCTGCTTGATGGTCTGCAAGACAACAACCACCATCACACTGATTAATTTCAATGTACACATCTACAGAATGTATCTGCTTGGAGACAGTTTATATGTAATTGAAGCTACAGGAAACACAGAATGGGACTACAAAGATGGCTGACCCTGTTCTTGTCGCTGAGCTGCTGCTCCAGCTCTCTGTTGACTTTCTGAATGTGATCTAGGTCATCCACCGTCACACTGCCATTTTGATCCTCTTCACACACTTCAGGGCTGTGAAGCTGTTCTGTCAGGGTTTCCACTTCCACCTCCAGGTACAAGATCTGAACAACACACACCAGACCACTGAACAAACTGATCAGCAATTCATGTTCGATTAGTGACATAAGATGAAGTTTCAGCTGCCTTTTTGGAGAGGCTGTCACAGAACATTAGTGGACAGGATAAAATGTAAGAACACATTCAGTACGTGAGATAATTACTACACTTCTAAAACTAATTACTGTTCTGAAGTTGTGCAAAATATTGCTAACAAACAAAGATGAAACTACACATGATACAAAAACAATAGTTTCTGAACTGCAGTCTGAAGTGACAGCAGCTCATTATGTGGTGCAGGAATGTAAGAGATGGAAACTGAGCTAGAGCAAACATGTCAGATTGAGCAAACAGTAATCTGTATTTTTGATTTGTACTTCAGTGTGAAGCTAATTAAATTAATGCAACATTTTCTAATTAATTGTGTCAAATTACTCAACCTAACTTCAAAGGATAAATTCTTTTTAATCACTTTGAACAACATAAAATAGTTCTGTCACAGATGAGAAGAGCTCCAAAAGTGGAACACTGGCCTGTCCTGGGTGTCATATTTTATGTGTGACTGACAGATGTATAATCAGCTTCAGCTGAGAGAATAGAGAGCTCTGTGTATCACTACAAAGGTCCAAGCAACTTATTAACAACACGGTAATATCTTATTCATAGGTGTTCAGATGATGTGAGAACAGTTGTCCAGTCCCTATGTAGAACTTAAATAATACACGCCGTGTAGTCTATATAATTTCAATGATAAAGTCTACATCTTATTTTGAAGAAACAGTGTTCCATATCAGAACATGCGCAGTATGTTCACTGATTTTTGACTGCATGTGTAAATGCTGACCCGTGCCTGGCAGCTGTCTAGCTGCTGTGTCTGGCTGAGCAGCTCCTTCCTCAGGCTGATCAGCTGGGAGTCTCTGTCCAGCTCCATCTGCTGCAGCTGGGCTTGCAGCTGCTCAGCCTCCTCCTGCAGCTGGACCACTGACGCTTGCCGACACTGCAACTCTGCAACACACCCACACACACACCATCTGAGAGGAGTTTGAATTTCCTATATATCAGTAATGGGGGTCACAGAATATACTATATCAGTATTTTTAGATCTTTAATTAGATGTTCATACACACACACACACACAGACAGACAGACACACACACACACACACACACAGTACTAGCATGAGACTCAAAGACAAACCACTCTGCTCCTCACACCCCTACTTCTCCCTGCTTCTTCATGCACCACCCACCCCTCCACCTACATCCTTCTTGTGTGTTCACCATCTCAGCTGATGTAAGAATCAGGAGCTCCTACCCCTGACTTTGGCCTTCTGTGATTGTTTAGAAAGGCAAGGTTTGCTCAAAAAGGATCTAGTGTGTGCGTGCGTGCACATACCATTCTGGAGAGTTTTGATGTCTTCCTCTCTCAGTGCTAGCTTCTCAGTGACAGTAGACAGTTCCTGCTGTGAGGTCTGAAGAGATGCGGCCAGCTCTCCAACCTGACATCAAACACTTGTCATTACACAGTACGTGCTTTCACAAACACCAAACAAACCAGCTCTGAATTTCTTCTACACTGTCTTAATCTTTGAGTGGTCAATGTTTGGTCCATGGATCCACATATTGATGTATGTGCTTGTGAATGGTGGAGGCTTGTGGGGGATTACGTCAGCTGTTGCTTTTCTAATTCTGTGAATATTACATGGTGTGTGTTTATCCACAAACCTGTGTTTGCAGCTCCTCCTTCTGTCGTCTGGTTTCTTCCAGAGCTTTGGCGATTTCTATGCTCACTGTCTGCCGGCTGTCCAGCTCCGTCTGGGGGAACACACAGAAACAGAGAGTGAGGACTACCCACAGTATATTCTGCTTTCCTCTATTAAAATCAGTCTCCATAAGCAGGCTCCATAAGCATTCTGTTTTTCACCATTACTGAGTTTTTAGACCTATATTTTATAGATATAATTACTGCTAAGTGTGTGGTTATGTAACAGGGCTGCCAGTGCAGCTATATTGCGATACACAAAGAATACAAATATGTAAAGTGTGTAAGGTTATGTGTTTGGGGTCTGAGCCACAGATTTTCATAATTTCTCCATACTTGAACTTTGATGCTGAAAGTTGGAATAGATGGATTTTGTGACATTACATGCCCATATTTACAAACACTGAATATAAGCAGAGAATATGCGTTGAGAATTCATTCAAATGTATACATATGCATTGAAAACTCTTAACGTGTTGAAGATGTTTTTACCCTGCACTGTTCCAGCTCCTCTGTCCGCTGCCTCAGTGAAGAGTTCACATCATCTCTCTGCTTCTCCAGATCAGCCTACCACAAAGGAACAGGAAGAGAAAAATAATACTGAACATAGGACAAATTATTTTCACACTCAAAAGTTAAAAAAAAGAAGAAAAAAAAAGAAGAGAAAATGAGAAGTAGAACATACCACCCTGTCCTGCAGCGTCTGTTTATCTGTCTCTAAAGAGGCAATGCTTTCTTCCAGCCGACTGGCCTTCTCCTGACTCTGCTGCTGTAACAAACACACCTGCTGATCCAGAAAGGCTTTCTCTGCACTCCACACTCCTTGCTGAAAAAAACACACATAAGATGCATAATATATGCATACAAAAAGCCACAGTAATCAATATGTTAACTCAAAAGGACTTCAGTGCACAAGACAGATTTATAAATGTTTCTTTTAATTACTCACTGTTTCATATCCAGATTATGGATCAATATCTTATTCTATTAATTAATGAGTGTGAGTGAGCACACTTGCACATGAACATGTGGCATTGAACTGTAACTGGAGGAATCTCTGTCTATATTTAAATTTTCTCAACAACCGCTCATTTGATCAACTTCAAACTTGGTGGATGTATTGGTGAGGACCCAAGGAAGTACAGTGTCGACTTGGATGAGCAGTTCGCGAGAAAGCTTCAAGCTTCAAGGTGGAACTACACCATGAAGACAGTGCAACACCCAGGGTCAGCTGGGAACAAAAAATATCCATGCTTTCTTTGTGTAACAGTGTATTTACTGCGCTTTTCACACTCAAACCAAGTGGTCTGAGGTCATAGATCTGAGGGCATGAACCTTGAATCCAGAAGCATGGCAAGTGTCCACACACACACACACACTTCTACAGAGCCTCCACATTTACACATGGATCTTCTTTTTCCCCTGCTGGCCCCTAGGGGGCTCTGTACCTACATTTGGTATGTTTCTGTAATGGGTAATTTTCATTCTCAAACTTAACCAACTTCATTAAGTGGTGACTATTGCACCATCCCACAATATTTAATTGTTGCTGTGCTGTCCTGAAAGGCTAGACTTTCGAAATGAATGCTGTGACGCTGTTTGGATGATGCTCTCAAGAAAGCTCTGAGATGTGTGACTGCAGACTAAGCAATCAGCCCTGAACAGGCACTGTACTAGCTTTACTGTATATGAAAATAAATGAATTCAACTTGAACTGCCTTGAATTTGAATTGACTTTATTGGACAGTATGCCTAACTATCCAAAAAAAGGGAAAAAGGTGTCTTCCTACACAATAATAATTGAGATATTAGATATGATGGAAATGGCATCCAGGAATCCATTTAATTTAGTAAGTGTAGTTCAGCTTCTGATAGTTGCTGGATCTAATGTTGTTTTTCTGTGTTATGTAAGTCATAACTTGTTGTTATACTGTACTTTTTTGTCATTTTTAATACTACCACCGGGTGGCAACAAAGTGAGCAATTTACAAATCCTTAGTGGTTTTAGTATTTTGATTTTGTTTAGCCATTTGTTGAACAAATACAGGCAGAGCAGGAAAAGCAATTTGGAATGACAGCATGATTTTTAAAATCTAATTTATTTTTATGTGTACTTTGTGTACAATGAAATTTCAATGATTTATTGATTATTGACCAACAAAATGCCAACTGACAGATTAAGGAAAGTACCTAAAATTATATTCCACAAGTGCAGAGATAATGTGTCGTCATATTGAACATGGCTGATAAACCTTGTGCCTTGGTTCTCACCAGTTTATCCATGTGTTGTTGTTTGTCTGTGATCTGCTGCTCTGCACTCTTCAGTCTCTCACTACTGTCTAGAACTTGCTGCTCCAGATTAGCAACCTGAAACACAAAATAGTATATTGACTGATTGTGACCAGACCACCACACTGTGAGAACATCATCAGAACAGAATCTGTTTTGTTTGTATTAAGGTAAACAACCAGACGCATTTGATTCCCAAAACCATGTACTCTGTTTAATGAACAATGCTTAAAAAGAAACAAGTAATTTATTAGAGTAATTTAGAGTGTTACAGTGCTTTAGCTGTGTAATGTGTTTGCTGTGTATCTGTAAGCTTGATCTGATATGCCTTCTGTTGGCCAAAAGTTGAATTGTGTGGCTCTATGCAGCTTGAGGCTGACTCAATTAATCACTTCAAGTTTTTCTGTTTATGTTCCACAAGACATAATTATCAAATACAATGTGACATTATGAAAGACAAAACACATAGAACAAACTAACACGACTTTCCACTCTCAGCTTTCAATTCTTGGGCAGCATATGTGAAACATTATTACTTTGTTTTCAGTTTTTTCTTGCAGGAGTGTTGCTTACTTGTGTGTCAGTTCTTTCTCTGTAGGCCCTGGACGAATCATCTTTGTGTCGGAGAAGGGTCTGGAGCTCAGTAATGCTGCAGCTCATTCTGGACACCTAAGGTCAGATAAGACAGACATATGTTGAGCTGGACCATTCATTACCTATCCTTGAGATTTTTTCTTTGACAGTGTAGTCTGTTCAAAGTAGGAAAACTCGGGAAACAAAATCTTTTTAATCAACACCATCATAGTCAAGATTTGGGACTTTTTTTTCAAACTGGATTAAAGTGACCACATTGTAACAGGATGGAATTGGAAATTAATAAAGGTGCATTTGTTTTGTTCACCTCAACTGCTCAACTGGCAAGTTGTGGCACTTTGTACAGCTTACTCTCCTCAGGCCACACTTAAATCTTATTTTTGTCATGCAAGAACAATATTCTCTAACAACTGATACCTTAGTGACCTGTGTCTGCTAATTTAGCACAGTGAGTAACTGACTCATCATTTATCATTCTGCTTCATCAACAGAAATTACAGCGATTTACATTTACAGAGTTTGCAGCTTTGGTGAAACACAGTATGATAATAGATGCAGGGACTTTACCATAGATAAGGTTTTGGGGTTGAGTAATTGCAGCGGTTTACCTGCGCCTCCAGAGAGCTGACAGTATCAGCATGGTTTGTCCGGACAGCCAGCAGCTCTGCTCTGGTCTCTTCCAGACTTTCTTCCAAGCTGGATTTCTGAACAACCAACAACAGCGCTGATAAATAAACTGGTAAATAGCTGCTCTGCTTTGGTTTCTTTCCCTACAAATTCATGTGATGGTACTATTAACACTAGTTTTAATATCTTTAAAAGCGTTATCTGTGATCCAATAAAACATTACATCACTGAAATTCCCCCCACAAGTGAATGTGTTCGTTGAGAACCATGTGTCCTACCAGTATGTGTCTTTTGACACTTGGTAATCTACCAACTAATCTGCTGTAAATTATTGCAAGAGTCATAGTCAGAGATAATTGTAAACTAAAATTTAAAAAAGAAAAATACTAAATGACTAAGACTAATGGAAACACTCAGAAGCACCAGTGTCCTAAACTCAGCCCAGGTCTAGATGTTCTTCACCTCCTGGAGAAGCTCTTGTAGATGCTCGTCTTGACTCAGGTTCCCCTGCAGTCGTCTCTCCAGGGAGGTCACTTTCTTCTGAAGGTCCATTAATAAGCGTTCCTTGTCCTCCTCTGTCACAGCAGCCTGATGGATACCAAGAGAGGACATGTCTAAAAACAAGTACAGAATCCAGGTTTCCTCATCTTTACATCCAAAAACGTACAAAATCTCAGTTTTAAAACTCTCAGTTTTTGTGTTGGTTTTCAAAAATGCAGATATAATTCATAAAATATTTGGGAAAAAGATCACTTATATTTTGTTACATTCCTGTCATGTCTGACTGTGATTTTTAGAACTCAATAACTTTCACTGCCTGAAATACATTCTCATTCTGCATTGTTTGAATTTGATTTGAACACAGTTAGATGTTGTCTATTCTCTGACCTTTTGTTGTTGCAACTTCAGGGCATCATGTTCAGTCTGTAAATCATGGAGGGACTTCTCTAAAGTTGAAACCATACTCTGTGACTGAAAAACAAAATTCCACAAATTTGGTTGACCAAAAAACTGCCCTGTCAAATGATGAACGATGAAATGATGATAGATTTTGTAGAGACGTATGTGGTGCAGCTTATATTCTCAGACTGACCCTCTGGAAGTCTTCAGAGACCTGTTGGATGACTGACTGCAGCTCCTGGCATCGTCCCTCCAGCTCGCTGATCTTCTTGTCTGCCTCCTCTCTAAGCAGAAGCAGATCCTCTCTGCACAAGTCAAGAGATACATGTTGTCTCATACATGGTATTCTTTTACAAAAATCACAGTCAAATTGTAACAGGCCATAATGAACTTCCTTTTCTCATTAGACATATTTATGATTCTCTAGCTCACTTACCGCTCTATTTCAAGCTCAGAGTTGAGTCTGCAGCTCTCCTCATGCTGCTGCTGCAGAACCTGGAGTTTCCCTCGAGCCTCGGACAGCCCTCGCTTTGCTGACTGAGCTTCAGCCTCTTTCTGCTGGAGCTCTCGCTCCTTCTGGCTCAGCTGCTCCTCCTTCCTTAGCAACTGAATGGGAAATAAATCATAATCAAAGAACATACCATGCACTAAAGACAATGATGCTATGAACCCATGTTTAATAAAATCAAACCTCAACAAATTAAGTGGTTTCAAACACATACAGTGCCAAAAAGACTCCTTTGCTGCACACAGGCTCACACACTGCACTCCAAAGCATTGTTCTTTAAATTACTTCTTTCTAGCTCAGCTCCACTTTTCAATTCAATTGCAAAATGCTGCAAATCCAATTCCACATGTACGCACCATGTGTTTAACTTTAGCGAGCTCCTGTTGCTGAAAGCCCTCCAGTTCATCCAGGTCATCCCTTTTCTGGAAGAGTGCTAAGCTTTGCTCCATCATCTCCTCTAGTCGGGCTGACAGGGCAGCCTTCTCCTAAACAAACACAACAGTTATACCAATGTACACATGCATTGTCCATTTTCAGGACAAGCAGGTTTTAAAAAGCCAATTTTTAAGGCTCCCTATGGAGGTTTTGACTTCTAGTAGTGCTTTGAAGCTGTTCTTCTATGAGCGAGCCCCAGTTTTGTTTATCTCATGCATGTGCACAAGGACACGCAGGTTATGGGATTAATAGTTTCACAAAACACATAGCCCTAACACACCAAAATATGCAGCAATTTAAAAGTCAGCTTATGTATTCAACACATTTATTACAACTCAAGGACACATACGACATGTGTTGGTGAGTAACACTGAATATAAGCATAACTTCCGCTTGTTTGCAGAAAAAGTTCACAGAGCGTCTTTAAGTGTGTTTTTGCATTTCTTTGCTTGTTTGGTCCTGACAAAGGACAAAAGGAGCTCTGGTCTGTTTAATATTCACTCTGAAATAAACAACAGCTGATAGAAATGGGAGGGAAAAAAGAGGAAGATGGAGATTATACCAATGGATTTACTGGTTTATTGTACTCATTTCATGTACTTTTTGTGGGAATACTACTAAAATAGCAGGAGCAGTGCACAAGCCCAACACACCTCAGGCTTAAAGAATTCACTTTCTGACATAACATGTTGCTATGCAGACATGGATGCTACACATCACTTATAGCCTTGATCAGGAGATCATTTCTTAACAGTTCACAATCAGCAGTTCTGTTAAACAATCATTTAACTACAACAAAATCCTGTTAGTCTGTTTTGATTCCAAAACACCAGACCAGACCAACAACCTGAATCCTTTTCAGGGTGTCTCAGTCTGGAACAAGGCTTCAATGACTTAACAGACAAACGCACTAAAATTCTGCAAACAGGTGAGGTGTGAAAGTATCCAATTTGAGCACTGTACTGCATTTGAAGTCCTCTATCTCTCTATGTTTGGTGTGGAAAACAGTCAAATTTTCATCACAAAATAACATATTACTGAAAGTCACCAACGATGGATTTAAAGACTGACCTTTTCCACATCGGCCATCTTCTCCATCCATTCCTGCAAGCAAAGGACAAAAAGAGATAAGTACCCAAGTAACAAAGCAGCACTGTACAGCTGTACACTGGACAGTGGCACTTACCTGATCCTTCTTCTCCAGTGCTAAAGCCATCCCCTCTGCCATTTTGGCTCTGTTGGCCTGGTGAGACTCATTCTGCTCTTGAAGTTTCTTTATGGATGCTGAGTAGTAAAAGTGAAAGAGAGAAACAGAAAGGGAAACATGGAAACCATATAGAGAGGTTTGTAGGCAACCAAAGAAAACGGAAATATTAAATAGCACAGACAGTGGCACTGTTAGCAGCTTAAAGTTAGAGTCAGATTAAGAAGTGTGTTTATCTCAGAAGCAAAGACAGGCAAAGACAAGCAATGCATGGCAACTGACAAAGACTAAAACGCAGTTTGTTGAAGCTAACATCCCACTATACAAGATATATAAGAAAAAAATCCACCCTGAAGTAATGAAACTAGGATAAAATTCTAAAGCCCACAGAAGCTGTAATGTTCACTCTATCTCACAATATCTAAATATGACAACCAACTGATAATTTTACTATTCTTATAGCACTAATATTTGAGGATAAGCCTCAGTCCTCAGAAGCTATTTACCATGAACTAAAACAATAAAGTCAGCTCTGAGGGGGGCGCCAGGGGAAAAGCTATGGGGCCATTAAAATCAAAAGGTTAAGGCCTCATAGATAGAGAAAGGTTTATATCTTGGGAGGGCAACAGGGCAATGAGTCATCCTCTGGAGAGTATGGACACACCAAGTAAATTTCATTGCAGCCTGCCATTACCCCTTCATGTCCACTGGATTACTGTCAGTGAAGGCATTTATATAGACTCTAATTTATTTCAGGCATTCAGAGATGCTGGTCCAATGTATAAAGATTACAGACTGATGAAAGGAGCTGTGCAGAGGCACATCGGCACACTGACTGGAATGGATCACACAAAGCAGCTGTGCACAGTGGACATTGGGGGTTAGAGTGGGATGTAAACACAAATTTAAAATTTTAGAGTAAAGGCCAGGGACTCGCCAAAAACATTAGGATTCACCCTCAAGACCATGAATTCAGTATCATCAGTTAAGTCCTACAGTGTTGGACAGAGAGCCCTCAAGATGTCACAAAAACAGTCAGAGATATCAAGAGAAATACATGGTAAGGCGCAGAAATACCAGTTTCTCCACTAGCACCAAGCTCAACAGACCAGAATGCAACACAGCTACAAGACCTGTTAATATTTGAATAACGAGTGTGGCTATCATACAGTCTGTTTCTTATGCACATACAGTACATCAGTTGAAAGCAATGGATGCACATAACATCTTTAGGAGCTGTTTCCACATACTGTAGGGAATGTAGAAAACTGTTAACTTAAGTACATGTGTGGGGCAAATAGAGGGAAAGCAGGTAGACCAACAAAGTGACAGGCGGTACATACACACCTCTGAAATTAATGTGCTGAATTAATATCAGTGTCAGAGATCGGAGGGTGGATTTTTAGATTTAAAGGAAAAAGCGTCCAGCACTCCCAAAGCAAACCTCTAAAGCCCATGATATTAGCATCTGGAATACAAAACTGCCTTCACGGGAGGGAGTGATGGTGCACTGGGTGATGGTTTTTACAGCCAACAGAAAGACAGATCTGAGAGAAAGGAAGCTAATTGGGAGGAGAGTAGAGGTACGTACAATCCTGATGCTTTTCTAATGCAATTTCAAGCTTGTCCTTGGTCTTCTGCATAATTCGTAGCTGCTCAGCGTAGTCTAGTGTTGGGGAGTAGGGTCATGGGATGCGGTATTAACAGCACATCCACACACACACACACACACACACACACACACACACACACACACACACACACACACACACCAAAAAACAACCACACAAACAATACACGAACAAGGAAGAGGCAGATGACAGTAAGAGAGAGGCAGGAGAGAGAGTGAACAAAAGGAGGGGGAGAAAACAAAAGGGAAAACATGATTGAGAAATAATGGAAGGTAAAACTACTAATGATTTTCTTATCTAAGAAAACCATGCTGGTTAAAAGGCTCCATAAGAATGTGCAACCTTTAACCTTACGTCAGGGTGCGAAGTCACATAAGCCACCCAAAGGAAAGAGGAGCTATTATACCGGGTAGAGGATTGAAAAAAAACACCCTAAATCTAGAAATACATTATGACTTTTTTTCCAACAAATATACACCCAGCCACTAGCAATAAATGATTATATTTGTTAATGTAGTCAATATTATGAACAAGAGAGATAACTGCTACCATGGCTAACCTCTCTGCTGCATTTTATAGCATGTAGAAGATGGTCAAATTTATAGAGGAAACAGCTTCCCTACTTTACATTAAAGGATACTGCTGGGATTTTTGAACCTGGGCCTTATTTTCCCATGTATTTGGGGGTAAATGACTGACAGAGACAAAAAAAACTCTTTGTAATCACTCCAATGGTGAGCAAGACATACGCAATGGCGTACCTGGAACCACTAAACAGCTGCTGTAATGTAATCAAACGGTGCAACTGTCCGCCACTGAATAAGTCCACTAAAAGCGCCTGTTTCTGCCACCAACAGGTTCATATTGTTATTGTAAGAGTCTAACAACACTGTTCAAAGCCACCAGACTCCACTGACAAAAACAGTCATTTGATCTCACAGAACACAGGAGTTTCTAATCTAATACTACCTCATTCAGTTAGTTTGTGCTTTTACTTCAGTAAAGGACCTGAATACTTCTTCCACCACTGACAGTCACACAATAACATAAACTAATTAACTGATGGACACAATAGTAGATTAGCGGCTCCTGTGTTCTCAAAAGTAAAATGAGATAGGATGGCTGTTTCCAGTTAAACAAAAAGGACAAGATCAATGGCTTACAGCCCTGTGCATTACTGGTACAAGCTGCACTTGGGTTTATTTTTTCTAATCTTGGGTAGTGCTCTCTCCTGTAAGCTACAGGCTGAATTGGGCCAGCTGTGACTCTACTGACATGTCTGACATGTCCTACCTGATAGCTTGGCCTCCAGCTTCCGGATCTGATCATTCCTTCTGAGGAGCTGGGCAGGCAGGTCGTCCCTGGAGCTGCTGCCATCAGATGCCTGATGACACACACAAACGATACGTTAGATATCAATTCTACAAATCATCAAGCTGTGACAGTCAAAGTGTTTCAGAGGTAACTCATTATTTTCACTGCAAGAAAACATCCCTACTTTTCTAATCTGGTAATTCATCAGAAATTTGGGAAACTCCCTGGATATATAGTCCATGCATTAAACCAACCCTCTGCCACCACTGCATGTGCATCCTGTTGAGCCCTTATTATTCTATTTACATTTAGAGCAAGCTGTGTATTTTGAAAATATTATACCTTAAACCTATTTTATTGTCTTCCACCTGCATGTGTCACATGACTATTTTGGTCATGATCATGAAGATCAAATGATCACATCTGTGGTAAAAGTCAGGCTAGTTTAATTAGCTATAGATGAATAATAACCCTGAGACTGCAGACCTCCTGGACACATTCAAGTCAGCAGTGTGGGAGAGTATTCAGACTCCTTCACTTTTTGCACACTTTATTGTGTTGTAGATTTGATTTTAAATGGATAAAATCGCCAAAGCAGAGAGACTCAATATTTTGGTAATGAGAGATTTCAGTTTCTAATTTTTTATACATTTGCAAAAAATCTGAAAAACATGTTCTCCCTTTGTCATTGTGCTTATGTGGTTACTGAGTGCAGGGTAATGGGCAAATGCCAATGAAAAAAAAAAAAATCTACAACAAAACAAGGAGTGCAAAAACTGAAGGGGTCTGAATACTTTCTGAAGCCACTATATCAGATGGCAGTATTGCTACTCAGCAACTTCACTAAATAATTTAACCAACTGCAACTGAGATGACACTACAGCCTAAGGATAGATTACAGTATCCCTTTTAGCTTCAATACACAGAGCATTTCCACAGATATGGATTTCCTTCACAAAAAAAGGCAGGAGCACTGCTCTTACAAACAACCTGGGATATGCTTGACAAAACCCTAAAAATCACAGAGTGCATTGCAGAGCCTACAAAAACAGAACCGAAAAGAAGAAAAATTCTGAAACACAAAACAGACAAAGTCATCAGTGATTGTTTTCTGACTTCTGAATAAATCAGGTGGTGCAAATGACTGAACAGGGCTTCATGTTACAGTGGCAAGTAACACAGTATAAGGCCTACATGCACTCAATACAAAGGAGACTACATTATCACAATTCTATTTTAATGATGACATGTGACAAATTAACTGAGAAGAAAATCCATCCGTGATTATTTGATAATATTATTTTTCAATCTACTTTCCATTAAAGCCAGAATGAAAACAGTGTCATGAAATAAATGTGTGGACAAAGTTGAAAGAGAAATCTACTATTTCCGTAAAATAACCCGTTCAGAAAGTAATGTGACATTTGATAACCTTCTCCACAGAATTTATCTCATTTCCTGTATTTCTATTTTCACCATGTATACTGAAAAGTTATTTGAAGAGAAAAAACCAAATCTGAGTTGAGACTGTTTATTTCATCATGCTGTTATTCTTTTTTTTGTGGGGGGAGATTTAATATTGAGCATCTATATAATTGCTGTTGCACAATGACATGGTCCCTGGGACTCGATTACACTGGAGAGAGGCAGAAAAAGGCTCTTATCCAGCTACAGAGGGGACCAAGGCCATCAGCATCAACATGAGCTGCCAAAGAATCTCTAACATTTTAGTCTGACTCACCGGATGTAGACTGTGGGTATAAGCCTGCCATTGGCTGTGTGTCTCAAGCAGTATTCTACTCCCTTACTGCTTCCTCCTGTCTGTTACTGTTCTCAAAATCCCCTTCACTACAGGAAACAACAACCTCCGAGCTAGAAGCCTACACACTAAAAATGGCAAGTTTAGATGAATATTTGCATTGTGCAAACACACAGTCAACATCTTTTACTGTTGTTTCTGGTGTTCTCTTTGTGAGGAATTAGCTCCCTAAGCAAAAGTGTTCCATCAAAACAAGTTCCCTGCAGACACTATTTTGCACCAGCGCTGGAGTCAACTGTGATTGGTTTATTGAAATACAAACAGCAGAATGATAATGGTTTCAGCCAGACCACTCTGAAGCTCTGACAGGTCTGGCTATGAAAGACTGCTAACATTTAGACAACTGGCCTAAATATGACAGTTCTGCCTGACAATCAAAGCAGCTATATAAAAATCATACTTAATGTCTGTCCAGTTTCAAAAGAACTCAATGCAGTGCGGTTCATTAATCAACAGATTAGATCTAGTAACAATTAACAGTTATTCATTAAACAAACTCAAAATATTCCTTGAGTTGATGAGCCATTTAATTTAGCGTAACACAGGTCAGTTTGTTACAGAGGCTGTTGTGTGTGCTGTCATGTTCTCTGTCACTGTCTGCTGCAATGATTGGCTACAGCTTCTGCTGCTGATAGAAATTCCTGTTGAGCCTGTGAGAACACAGTCAGAGTAAAAGTCTCCTCTCTGTTTTGAGTGCTAGCAAGTAGAGCTGTAACTTACTAATTATTTTCATTAGTGATTAATCAGCTAATAATTTTTTTTATAATTATTTATATTATTTATATAAATGCCAGACTGCAAGATAATTCAATTACTATCATTTGGGACTAAGAATCCTCACAGAAGCCTGGCTGGAACTGTCTAATGTCTGGCATTTTTATTTATAAGACAACTTAAACAGTCAATCAATTATCAAAATAGTTAGTTATAATTTTTCTATTAATTGTTGCAGCTTTAATAGCAAGTCAAGTATAGAGATATTTGCTCTGCCTTAGAAAACTTAGGACTAAGGACAGCACAAATCAAAGATGAGCAATGACTACACTCACATGTGTAACAATTAAAAATAGTGTCATACAAGCTGCTGTGGAGGGTGATAAAGAAACATCCTTGAAAATATAAAGGGTCATTCCAATAATTGTACATGTAGAGTTTAACTTGGCAGGGGAAGTTGAATAAAATATGCCAACTAGCTGCACCATTGGAAAAGGTGGATCCACCAATAAGCACAGATTTCTGGGTGCTCAGAGACAGAGAACAATCTAATAGCCAGCAGTGTTTTCTTTACTAATTTGAACACAACAGAGGAAAGGCAGACTAATTCTGGCAACTTTGCAACAAGGACTTTTATGAGTGAATATCATTACTCAATATCATGTGGGTCATCATATACAGTGACTCTTTTTTTGTCCATGCATTAAAACATTTCAGTGACTACTACACGTAGTTTAATGATGTACTAACAAGATATTCTGCTGAATAGTTGATGATAATGATCTGCAAAACTGGTTAACTATTACACATTTTTAAATTAATATTTATCATGCAATTACTCATTATTCAAGTAACTTGACCAATAAATACATGACCCCTACTACTTCATGCAGATCACACACACACTTTCTATGTATGTGATCTGCCTTTAGCGTGTTTTCAATTATTCAGAATTAAATGCAATGTCCAGAAATTTGCTGGTTATACATTGGACATACAGTGAACCATGTAGAAAAACCACATGCAAAAATTTAAATGCATAAGACCTGTGAGAACTTACAAAGTCATCCCCCGAGTCTGCCCCCACTGAGGTGATGGATTCCTTACTGATGGTGCGTGGTATACGAACACCACCCCGAGGTGCTGTGGCTGCCTCCTCTGCAATCTTCTTCTTCAACTTGGCAAACATGTCTGCCTTTTCAGTGTCTCTTTTTTGGTGCAATTTGCGGTTTCTGGAGAGAAAGCAACTTCAGATGACGCATGGAGTTTATGAACTGAAACACTGCCTTGTCCTTATGCAGTGCCACTCAACAGAAGTCTGTACTGGTAATTCCATTCTGCTACATCTAGAAAAAGAAAAGAGACATGTATTAAAACACCAAGATTGACAACAGTGGTTTCTTGTCTGCAACAGTCACATGTCACATTGGTTTAATAAGCCCAACAACAAGATCAATACCAACTTTTTTGCATCCGTTATTGTCATCATACAGAACAACAGGTGGGCTGTTTTGATATATCAGTGACAAATACTGGCAAATTTTGGTTGTGGTTGTCTAGTCTGCAGGTCTACAGGCTACTTCTAGCAAAGAATCTAACTTATTTATTAGTCTTTTATTGATGGCTAAAGGATAATTAACTGGAGACAATCAGTGTTTGTCAAACTGGTAAGCCACTGTGGCTTCTGCAATTGTTTAAAACACAGCTGATCATTTTGTTGCGGGGCAGATGAGAGACTTCAGATTCTCCTTTTGTAATGCAAACTGCACCAGACCTATAAACGTTTGAGTTACTGTAAGACATATGACTGATACAGAGCACAGAAAGTCTAATACTGGAGTAACTCTGCAATCAAATTAAAAATAATTGCAGTGGAGAGCAAAACCAGATTTGGAAAGAGATT
The DNA here is from genome assembly GCA_033238685.1 of Lates japonicus. NCBI lineage: Eukaryota > Metazoa > Chordata > Actinopteri > Centropomidae > Lates > Lates japonicus. The sequence continues at coordinate 2,425,455 of BRZM01000014.1, forward strand.
ATTCGGAGTTTGTATCTAAATTTGGTTCCATGGCTGGACTAGAGTGTATCCCAACTATTGACTCATCTTTCAACTAATATGTGGATAACTAAGGACACAGACTGCTGCAAAGTAAAGGCTCTATGGTGTCTTGTCAGTGTAAAGCCCTTTTGTAAATGTACAATTTCACTGTCGGACTATGTTTTGACAGACAGCTAGCCTGCTAACTCTTCTAGCCATAACAATGAGAGTTAACGTTACCACCGCCGGGTGATGTTAGCTGTCGTTAGCTTGCCCGTTCTCTGAAGTCGCTTTTATCTTACCATTTTAACTTCAAAAAATGTCAGTCCGTGGTGTTTTCGGGAGAACAATTAGTGTCCACTCCATTTTTCTCTATATACACTAACAGAAGAGCTATCGTTGTGACCCCTCAATATGAACTCGCTGGTGGTATCCCCTCTGACAAGCTAACTGCTGCTAGTTGTGAGCTACACGTAATCACCTCAACACAGATGACTGCCGACGTCATGGATATGTCTCCGCTCATTGGACAGAACCGGTGGAACAACCGAGAGGTGCGGAAGTGCTGCTGGCACTGTGCGCGCCCACAGGCAAGAACAGTAGCAGCAGCAGCTTCACACCTGCAGATGTGTAAGATGTTTACTGAGGTGGAGGATGGGGGCGAAAAAGAGCAGAGGGTCTGAGTAATTTTAACTTTTGATGAGGACATTCTGACCTTCTCTTTTCGGGGGATACATTTATGTTTTTCATCTTAGCCTACAGTGTATTGTAGTTCAGCCACCCCATGTGAGATGTATTATATGAATCAAAAAGTTTTCACATTCACCAAAGGTATTAAGTTTGTGTCTTACATACATAAGATCAGCCCTGTCTGTGTGGATCTTATTAGTTATTATTGATTGAACATCACATCGCCCCCTTTACTCTACAAAAGTAATATTCATTTTTATTACTCCATTACAATTTATTTTGCGTGGAGTGTGGTGCCCTTATTCCCAGATACTGATGTTTTTTGGATTTCTTTATTTAAAAACAGTATGGTGACACACACAAAAAAATGACTACAAGAGCTGATTCAAAATCTGGAAATTACAGAGAATTGTTTTAGGTACCACAGGCTTAACAATCCTGAAACTTTAACAGGTAGTTATATTTATACACATCAACTCTTTATTTATAAGATCACATAATAACACAAACTGCATAACTCCAGTGAAACTTGTCAGAACAGATGTAATTTTTGCTTTGGTGCAGCGCTTCATTATCTTACACCCAGCTTTACATCACAAAATCAAATGAAATATTGTATATAACACTGCACCTGCAACTTTATCTGCAGAGGGAATTTTTATTGCAAAGTAAAAGTGAGATTTATAAATATGAACATTTTCCACATCAGCTGACTTGGGTATAATGTTAATCCTCCCTCTCAAACATTTCAACAGCACAGCAATACTGCTGATCTAAGTTACTTCGCTATAATGTCTCAGTGATTTAAGCTGCAGAATAATGGCATTCTATGCACAGAGTGGGAATAACAATTAACAGTTGGCACCAAAAATGCACTGAAAATACTCTAAATGCTCTATAAAGAATCCATATGGGTTCACAAGTGCTGATGCCAGTGTCCCAGTCAGTATCTCTGCACTGAACAAATGGCTGTGTCATTTTAGTTTTAATGTGCTACAGGAAGTAAGGTGTTGTTGTTCGGGGTGGAATGACTCTTTCAGAGTCAGGCACTGCTCTGAAGAGCTTTGGCTCTCTTGTGTTAGCATCTTTGAAGACCATAATGGAGGCTATGTTGCCGCAGCGATAGCAGTAGTTAGGAGCAGACCACACTGTGACCAGCTTCTCATCAAACATGAACTTGTAACCTTCATGGACAAGTTGATGCGCCCTGCAGATCAGCTTCAGGTTGTTGATGTGAACAAACTGTAATTTTTGGAAGACAGAGAGAAACAAAAAAAGGGAATAAATAAAAATGTGTTTAAAAAAAAACATAAAAACAACCAACATGAAGATATATCACCTCTTATTTTCTATTTTCTTTCGTGACCCCAAAAAACCTTTGATATCCAGAGATGCAGAGATAAATATTTATTACTAGCAAATGCTCATCATATTTATCTGTACTAGAGTCAAGCATGGAGAGACTGCAGGTCATGTAGAACAAAGCACCTTCTGGGTCAGCGTGTGTCTTTGGGGTTGAATGTCTTGTCTTACCCATTATAAATATCTTCTGGAGAATGCAGATGTTGAAGCAGTGTCAATGGTGAAAAAGCAGACATATACACACAACTATCATAAGCTAGTGTAGGAATACCAATATTTATATTTGAATATTAAGGTTATAGTTATTATTTGTCCCATGCATGTGTTTTTGCCTTCTTTTCACCTTGAGATTGTGCAGAGAGATAAGGTGAAACACAGAAATATACATGTCACTGTGTAAATTAAAGAGTATGAGAGAAACAAACAGATAAAATAGGGTCAGTTTCTGCTGTAAATATACATTCATCTCTTGTGATAATGCATTTTCACATTGGCAGTTAGTTCTCAATCACCCGCTTCCTAATATAATATAATAATATTGATATAACAATAACAACAACAACAATAATAAAAATAATAATAATAATAAACTATAGGTGTACCAGTTCACAAGCACTAACAATACTGACTACTGTCAATGCTTGGAATTAGCCCACCTTTTATGAACAAAGTTTATAGCTGTAGTGATATTTATTTGTCATGCCTTTTGGCTCCATGGCCTGTCTAACACCTACCTACAGTGTCTTGCTATGATCATCTTTCTCATTCTGATGTGCTGCCTTGGAATGACACAGTCACTCAGTTGTCATTTGCGTGCGACTGATCATTTAATGAGTAACCTAATCACTGCTGGTTATTCAACTTGCTGTTCAGGGACTGAACAGATTTGAGACACCAAATACAGATAAAATTCCAATCTGTCATTTGTGTGTGGAGGATATTGCTTGCAAGTGATAATGATGAAACTTTCAAGCCAGAATAGAAGTCATTTTGTGTTAACAGTATCAAATACACAGCTCCACTGCTACAGCCCAGGGTTGTGATTTAAGGCCCCGTTATACACTGCCTGGCCAAAAAAAAGTCGCCACCTGGATTTAACTAAGCAAATAGGTAAGAGTATCCTATTGGATAATTACTGCATGGGCGATTATCTTTCAGCTGGCAACAAGTTTTTTAACCCCAACTGATGCAATGAGTAGCTTCTCATTTCTTAAACAACCATGTCAAAAGACACATCCTGTGGTCGTGGAAAAGATGTTAGTCTGTTTGAGAAGGGTCAAATCATTGGCATGTATCAAGCAGAGAAAACATCTAAAGAGAATGCAGAAACTACTAAAATTGGGTTAAGATGCGTTATTAAAAACTGGAAGGATAGTGGTGAACCATCGTCTTTGAGGAAGAAATGTGGTTGGAAAAAAATCCTGATTGATCGTGATCGGTGATGACTTAAACCTTTGGTGAAATCAAATCGTAGAAAAACAACAGTAGAACTCAGGGCTATGTTTAATAGTCAAAGTAAGAGCATTTCCACACTCACAATGTGAAGGGAACTCAAGGGATTGGGACTGAACAGCTGTGTAGCCTTAAGAAAACCACTAATCAGTGAGGCTAATCAGAAAAAAAGGCTTCAGTTTGCTAGGGAGCTTAGAGATTGGACTCTGGAGCAATGGAAGAAGGTCATGTGGTCTGATGAGTCCAGATTTACCCTGTTCCAAAGTGATGGGCGCATCAGGGTTAGAAGAGAGGCAGATTAAGAGATGCACCCATCATGCCTAGTGCCTACTGTACAAGCCTGTGGGGGCAGTGCTATGATCTGGGGTTGCTGCAGTTGGTCAGGTGTAGGTTCAGCAACATTATGTGGCCAAAGAATGAGGTCAGCTGACTACCTGAATATACTGAATGACCAGGTTATTCCATCAATCTTCCCTGATGGCACGGGCATATTCCAAGATGACAATGCCAGGATTCATCGGGCTCAAATTGTGAAAGAGTGGTTAAGGGAGCATGAGACATCATTTTCACACATGGATTGGCCACCACAGAGTCCAGACCTTTACCCCATTGAGAATCTTTGGGATGTGCTGGAGAAGACTTTGTGTAGTGGTCCGACTCTCCCATCATCAATACAAGATCTTGGTGAAAAATTAATGCAACACTGGACGGAAATAAATCTTGTGACATTGCAGAAGCTTATCGAAACAATGCCACAGCGAATGCGTGCCATAATCAAAGCGGTCCAACAAAATATTAGCGTGTGTGAGCTTTTCTTTTGGTGGCGATCTATTCAAAAGAAGAAATTTTAAGACAATCACCTGAGTTATTTTAATACAGTTTTGCACTAAAGGATGATGGTGAGTCAGTTTGAGTCTTGGTAACAATGCCTCTTAACTATGTGTCAGTGGACAGTCTGCACAGATAAATGTAGTCTACAGTCATATAATCCAGAGACCGCAGCAGTCTAAACCAACAACTCTTACAGTGTTAATCATATGTTTAAACCAGTGTCAGTGCAACTTTGTGGACTGTAAGCAGCGACTGTATTTATCGGAATGCATTTTTATTTTACTCCTAAATGGGTCTGAATATCAGAGAATATTCTGCTTCTCCTCTTTTTGGGGAAGTTACTCTTCACCACTATGTGGAGCTCTGTTCTTCCCCAAGCTGCCCCCACACTGCTGGAGCTGTAGGAAAACCCTTGCATCCATCCCATCCTTACTGGTTCTCTGTCTCTGTTCTCTGTCATCCCCACATGTCTAGATGTACAGGTTCATTCTGAATGACTAAGACATTAGGACACAGGCTGTGTAGAGCAACCAGTGGATAAGAAATCCTGTTACTGATCTGGTGTCAGATGCAAGGATGTTAGATCACAAAGAGAAAGAAAACAGTGCAAGAAAACAAGAGATGAGTGGAAGCTGCCCCACACAGAATATTATGGATGAAAATCAATGCTGGAAATGTAGAAATGGAGCATTATTCTGAGAGCTCGCAGCCTTCATCCCTAGATCTTGGTCCAGGATGTGTGTGCATACATTTGTGCATCACATATTGTTAGAGTAGATGCACAGGCCCTCTTGTCAGGTCTTATCGGCACTGTGCGCACAGTCGCTTCGTCAGGAATCCCCATAAGAAGTCTCAGTTATTGCCGTAACAGAACAGTTCTGCACAGATTTCTGCACGCCGATGACAAGCCCCAGTTCTTCCACTTTGTTGCTGAGTGATCTTGCATTGGTGATGTAGATGCCGGGCAGTATGGGCTTGTACTCCAGCCTGACAGCCCTGCTTCTGCTTCTTTTCTCTATACTGCCTGCTACATCTCCAGCCTGGTATGTTAATCCACGGAGACCCTACTGAGCATGCAATCTCCTTCTGACTGTATTCTTATTGATAGTCTCTGATGAAATTTAACTTTAAAATTACAATCAATCAAAAGTTCTTCCTGGTTATATGTCGGGGTGGCTAGTGTTACAATTATGCTGATCAACAAACAGGCTGACAAAACAAAAAGCTGCTGTGTCCGTGCATACTGCCATCTTGAGCTTGTTGTAATCCTTGATGATGAATGATGATGATGACCATGTAGGACCTACTCACTGCAAGTCATTAAAAAACAGTATTGTGTTGAGCTCAATAAAAGTAAAAGTGACCTACCTCATTAGTGACCTTTGCACCAAAGAGCCAGCCAGCTCCTCTGGGACTTATGGCCCAAGTGTCTACATCTTCAGGGTCTGACCACACCAGATCACAAAATGCCCCTTTGTGTGGGATCTCCTGGTTCCGCTCAATGGTTCGAATTTGGTCTAGGGTTTTAATGTCTGGGGAGAGGCCTCCGTGGACACACAGGATCTGCTCATCCATCAGCTGACAGAAAACAATACAAAATACAAGAACTGGGACATCACACACACAGTATAAATTTGATGAAAGCTGGGAAAATGTGACCTGTTAATTAGGTTAAGTTAATTAGGTGAGTGACACTGTATTAGCTAAGATAAATGCAGTCGAATACACTATAACCAACGTTACATATTGGTCATTCATACAATCTCCGTCAAAACAAATGAATCTGGGAAACAGATCACTGGTTACGTATTTCAGCTCGGAAGTAAGAAAACTTATAATATGAAAATGGCTATTTAAAATGATGTATTTTCGAGGGCAGATACAATGTTGTGGCATGGTTCTGGAGGGTTCTAAACAAAGGTGCTCATGGGATTACAAAAGAACACTCAAAATGGCAAAGAAATCAACTTCTCACATATACACAAATACAAAACTGTTCTAACAAAGCAATCTCATGGCTGAAAACGACACCATAGCGAGTCTTCGTTAGCAATGTATGACAGATTTATCTACACAGGCAGAGCCATGAAATGAGTACTTTCATACAATATTTAATCTTAACAAAATACACTTATCTGAAAAAAAGGTAATGTGGAAATGATGGCCAAGCAGCAGGTAGAGACCATTCATGTCTTTCAGCTAATGCAGCTCAGATAACAGTGTCACATTATGCAATCCAGATTTTAATACCAGGGAAACAAACTGTTTAATCTGTGTTATAACATCACAGTAACAGTCACCTGCTCCTGTGTAGTTCAGGTGCTGTCTGCTAGGCAATAACTAAACATGAACCTAACACCAGGTTTTTAAAGCATGACAGACGATCATGTGAAGTAAGAACAAATTACCATAAAGAACAGTAATACTTCAATACTTACAGCTGCAACTGTTAACATATCGAACACTTTGGTGCAATAACGCCAAGCATTTGCATTCCCATACTTGGTCTGGCACTCATCTGTAAGACAAAAAAGCCTTCACTTAAATACAGGTGAAAATGTGTGAATTAGTGATAATGAAGTCTGCAGCTAGCCAAAAACTGATTATCATCTTCCATGAGTCACGTCACCATAAAAGCCATAAACTTGGGTGATCTGTCTGCTTTCGTGGTTTCCACGTAGAAGCGTGATGCGGTCGGGCCATTTGGCTTTCAGCACCAGCAGGTAGGTAAATGTCTCCAGACTGTAGTATCCCCGGTCAACAAAGTCACCCTACAGATGACAGAGGCATATTACCAACACTGTACCAAACAACACTTAAAAAGATTCCATTGAGAACGTTTTTTTGTTCTTCACAAGATCAAACACATTTAAATATACATACCATAAATATATAATTTGTATCTGGAACCTGGCCGCCAGTTCGGAAGAGTTCACAGAGATCATAAAACTAGGAGGAAAAAAAAAGAGAACATTTATATCTTACATGCTGTGTAAACTGTCACATTAAAAATGTGGCTTGGCAATATTAAGGAAAACAAGGTGCTTCTTGTAGTGCCCTTGTGCTTCCTGCTATGAGACATGGTGTTTACCTGTCCATGTATGTCCCCACATACTGTTACAGGAGTAGAGACAGGCTGAACATTGGACTCTTCCAGCAGGAGATCACACACATAGTCACATAACCTCTGTACAGATGAGAATATAACACCTTTAGTGATAGGGGTTAAGCTATCATTTAGCAGTGGTACTTAGTGTTTTTCAATGTGGCAATTTTCACAACAAAGTGACACACAACAGAGTGTCTTGTCTGTTAAAAGCCTCTGAAACATCATTTAGTTAATAATGGGAGGCTAAATCTCTCCACTGTCACCAAGACTGATCAGATTCTGTTAGAAAAAATGACAAACTTTACTGCATGCCTGAAGCATGGATACACACAGCAAATATGAGGAAAAGGTTAGGGAATGAGTGACAGTAACTGAGACACTGTGCAGCCTTACATATGGGTTTATATTAAGAGTGCAATCCTCCTAGATCAACTAGTCAATGTGAGGATGTACACATTCACATTAGGAGTGCAGGGTAGGAATCTCTGGCGTTTCCATACACGATCATGCAATTTTAGGGGGCCAAAAGAATTTACACAGATTAAGATGAGCTTTATTAAGGTCATCATTGAGTCAGGTTCTAAATTCTATGGTTCGTGCAGACTTTCACTGCCTGAAACTTTCAAGCTGTGAGTGCACTTGTACTTACCTGTGTAATTAATTAGTTAAAAGCTGCTGGCAGAAAATATGGTTCCACATTTTCTTTAATATTTATTTATCGTTATAATACTGTATTTTACACTGAGAAACCACAGTGTCAAACTCTATTTAAAATCAGGACAAATAAGTTAACGTTACAACGCTTAGCAACAGAAGTAATCACATTTGTATTAATGGAGACAACGGCTCATGGCGCCGTGGTCCACCAGGTGTGCTTTTCAGTTAGCGTTAAATGGATCAGATACATTTTCGGTCAGCACTGATAATAACAAAAACAAAAAACAATCTGCGGTCAACTGAACATCAAGATAGTATGCAGCATCAGGTCACAGTATGAATACGGTCATTTTAACACCGGCAGATAATGACATACCAAAGCAGCTCATCCTGTGATTGGATAGTAGGACGTATGTATTGGACTATGGTAAGTACTTATTTAACGGTTTTGATTTCCTGGCCAAGAGATGAAATTCGTAGGCTAGCTAGCTGAGGCAAACGTTACCTGAAGCTAACGTTAGCTAATTACGCTGTTACAACATAAACCCGCAGTGAGCGAACAATACCATCAAAAGCTAATAACACACCTTGATCAAAAAGATTTATAGAAAATCACATTTACCTTGAGGTCATTTTCTGGAAGGTATTTACACTGTTTTGCGATCTCTGCATATTTATCCAAGTCTAGAGGCGCCATTGTACCTAGCTAGTCGTCATGCGCAACTTCCTGCAACAATTTAGCAGAGTTCCATCATGGATGACGTGCACGCGTCTTCTTTTCCCTCTACTGCCACCTACCGCCTAACAAATACAACTTCGACTCACGGCAAGCCACTGACAACAAACCCTCTACTTCAAAATGGATATCACAGACAGGATGAAGATACAACACACGTCTCTACATCATGTCATCATTAGAAACTTTTGAATTTCTGTCTGTTGAGAGAGTTGATTTCCACCGTAGTTTGTGTCTCACATGTGGAGTCAACAGTTATTGAATGTTATAATAGCAGCTGGAAGAAAAAAAAATTACATTTACAACTACATTCTCAGTTATCAGTATTTTGTTCTGAACAAATGTTCAGGAGGATATATTTCCCCCTCACAATAATCCTTAAGCCATTTTTGGCTGGTTTCAAACACACTAGATAAATATGTTATTAATGTTAGAACTGAACCGTCTATTCTTAACAACCACAGGGTCATTTGTTTATTTATCATTAAACTTTAGTGTCTCTTACACTGACAGACAAAATCAAACTGGGAAATAAATACTGGTTTACTAACAGATAACAAATTCAAGAATGAAATAAAATAAGAAATACTGCGCTTTACCTTAGATATGTAGCTCATATGAAAACTTTTGGAATTGATGAAATATGAAATTAGGCTGCTATGAGTAGAAGCAAAAAAAAAAAACAGCATTAAAGAGTTAGGGTAGATAATTAAATAAATCACCCGACATACAGTTGTAGATAACCTTTCTGAAGATGGACAAAGATTTTTAAAAAATCACTCCCTCTCTCTTCAGCTAGAGTTGGAAGGGATATACTGTGCATTTAGAAAGTATTCAGACCCCTTCACTATTTTTTCATTTTATAATGTTGCAGCCTTATAATAAGATTTTTAAAAATCATTTTTCCCCTCATCAATTTACAATCAATAACCCATAAGTACAAGCGACAGCATAAGTAAGCATAAATACAGAACTTCAGAAATCACAGTAGGACTGAAAGTCAGGCCACTTTCCCCAATAATATATGTCGTATTACTTGTCTTTTCTATAAATGTGGACATGCCTGTGTACACTTGATTTGGAAGTCAATAAAGTTTTTATGAATAAGTGAAGAGGGAGGAGCTATTTGTGTGACAGATATAAAAACTGTGATCTCCCTGAAAGTGTTGATCTGGCAGGTTTTTCATGTGTAACTTTCCCCCAAACACCTGAACACATTTCCCTAAATATTCATACATTACTTAATGTAAACTTGTGTCTGGCCTCATTTTTATTTTATTTGCATAACATATGTTTGGCTGAGTAAACAATGTGTATAGGTTTACAACAGTCTGAAGAACACATAACTTTGAAATTAAATAACACAGAACAGCTGTGCAGGGTTCTCCACAATGATCTGAAATACACTGCTCAAAAAAAAAAAATAACTAAAATAACACATCCTAGATCTCAATGAATGAAATATGCCAGTTGAAAATCTTTCTTCATTACATAGTGGAATGTGTTGAGAACAAAATAACATAAAAATGATCAATGTAAATCTAAATTATTATTCCATGGAGATCTGGATTTGGAATCACTCAAAATAATAGTGGAAAATCACATTACAGGCTGATCCAACTTTAGTGGAAATTCCTCAAGACAAGTCAAAATGAGGCTCAGTAGTGTGTGTGGCCTCCAAGTGCCTGTATGACCTCCCTACAACACCTGGGCATGCTCCTGATGAGGCGGCAGATGTTCTGAGGGATCTCCTCCCAGACCTGGATTAAAGCATCAGTCAACTCCTGGACAGTCTGTGGTGCAACGTGGCGTTGGTGGATGGAACGAGACATGATGTCCCAGATGTGCTCGATTGGATTCAGGTGTGGGGAACGGGCAGGCCAGTCCATAACATCAATGCCTTCATCATGCAGGAACTGCTGACACACTGCAGCCACATGAGGCCTAGCATTGTCATGCATCAGAAGGAACCCAGGGCCCACTGTACCAGCATATGGTCTCACAATGGGTCTGAGGATCTCATCCCGGTACCTAATTGCAGTCAGGGTACCACTGGCTAGCACATGGAGGGCTGTGCGGCCCTCCCCACACCATTACTGACCCACCACCAAGCCGGTCATGCTGGAGGATGTTGCAGGCAGCAGAACGTTCTCCACGGCATCTCCAGACTCTGTCACGTCTGTCACATGTGCTCTGTGTGAACCTGCTCTCATCCGTGAAGAGCACAGGGTGCCAATGGCGAATCTGCCAATCTTGATGTTCTCTGGCAAATTCCAAACACCCTGCACGGTGTTGGGCTGTAAGCACAAGCCCCACTTGTGGACGTCAGGCCCTCATACCACCCTCATGGAGTCTGTTTCTGACAGTTTGAGCAGAAACATGCATATTAGTGGCCTGCTGGAGGTCATTTTGCAGGGCTCTGGCAGTGCTCCTCCTCTTCCTCCTTGCACAAAGGAGGAGGTAGTGGTCCTGCTGCTGGGTTGTTGCCCTCCTACAGCCCCCTCCACGTCTCCTGGTGTACTGGCCTGTCTCCTGGTATCTCCTCCATGCTCTGGACACTGTGCTGACAGACACAGCAAACCTTCTTGCCACAGCTCACATTGATGTGCCATCCTGGATGAGCTGCACTACCTGAGCAACTTCTGTGGGTTGTATACACCGCCTCATGCTACCTCTAGGGTTGAGAGCACTGACAAAATGCAAAAGTGACCAAAACATCAGCCAGAAAGGATGAGAACAGAGAAATGGTCTGTGGTCACCACCTGCAGAACCACTCCTTTATTGGGGTTGTCTTGCTAATTGCCTCTCATTTCCACCTGTTGTCTGTTCCATTTGCACAACAGCAGGTGAAATTGATTCACAATCAGTGTTGCTTCCTAACTGGACAGGTTGATTTCACAGAAGTGCGATTGACTTGGAGTTACATTGTGTTGTTTAAGTGTTCCCTTTATTTTTTTGAGCAGTGTATATCTGAACTGGTGAGAGGCAAACGGCCACTGTCGTGAGCTCAGTCACACTACAGGAAGTAGAATATGTCAAACTGCAGTCTTTTTATACTCCACTACAGCAATCACCGGAAGGTCATGTTGACCATCAAGTCAGCCGAAGTCGATCTCGAACGCACCTAAAATTACAGATAAAACACAATTTCTCAGAGACGGAATTGAATTCATTAAAACTGGTGGCCTGTAGGGTCATTACACTTTCGTTTAGTGAAAAAGTACTAGCGGCCCCTCCCACCTTGCCAGTCAATTATCAGGTGATGACTTTAAAAATAGAATTAAGTATCCCTATCCCTAAAGGCAGAGGCGACATACAGTATACTGCCCTGTCTTTTCATTTAGATAATCAGACAATCACATCCATTGGCCAACGATTACTTAACTTCATCTGGAAGAATCGAACCCACTACCTGTGGTGAAAAACAGGCTTAGATGTCTTACATTTTACAACTTTAGATCAGACTTTCAAAATAAATTGTATCAAGTCTTCTTTAGAAAATTTAATTAGATTTTTGAATTATCATCCTATTTTTTCTGTTGTTGTCGTTTTGTTTGTTTTCCCTCTGCAAAACTCAACCGTCACATTTATTTTACTGCACCTTTTCCAGAAATCTTTAGAGGGAACCAACTGTTTCACATCTAAACATCTAAAGTTTGTGATAGTTTTTCCCTTAAATGGGAACATGTATTGTTTGGTTTCCGTGAGCCAAATACTGAAGGTGACAACAAGAATATTCCTATACGTTCTCCTACTGTTGATATCTTTTTCAGTGAAATCGAGCCCCACAAAAACATCTTTACGCACTGTTGGAGGGGAGTGGTCACTAAGTCAGAAATAATAGCATAGAGACACTTCTGGTGAAGACAAAAGTTTGAAAATAGGGGTGTTATCGTGGACTGTGTGTAAGTGGGCTATAACACGCACTTTGGCACGGGTAAGTCAAGCCCAGGTCAAAACCTTGAAGAACGCATTTTGTAAATAATAATTATAATAACTGGAGAGAAGACATGCTCTGTCGTATGGTCGAAGAGATAAAATAAGTAAAAGTAAAAAACGGACTTCATCCGACCCGTCAATCGAGATTTTTGATTTCAGGATACTTTGATACAGATACAGAAATGTAATCGTAGAAAACCAAATCGTGAGGTTGTTGTGTTAACACTACACCATCTGATTCTTACCTTTTACTAAATGGTTTAATGGGTTGTTCAGTTTCTGAACGGAACAGGTTGTGTTTTGATCATTTCTGGGGAGTGAAAACGTTCGATAATTTACAGTATAATGTGTCTCTACGGTGCCACAGCGACTGTCCAACCAGCCAATGAACGAGCGCCCAAGTACGTTCTTCCAGGGCTCCCATTGGCTGAGGATTACGTCAATCTCGGGTGGATAATGGTAGGTTGCAGAGCAGGTGAAATGTTGACTGTGGTTCATAGGGCAACAAACAGCAGCGTACGCCGCCGGGGGACATCAATGGTGGAGTACGCATCCATTCAGGGAAAGGTCTGAGAGAGACCATTACTGGGGCTTACATGGAGAGCTGAAACTGAATATGAGGTTAACGGCCTTAATGATGTACATATCTCCGGTCCTGGTATTTATTTTGTATGTATATGTTGGATTTTCTGAAGCTGCACCTCGCATCAGCCTCTACGATGCGTCGCCAATCTCCAGGAAGCCCGGCTCAGCCTCCGACACCTGGGGGATCTTCCGCACCGACATGCCTCGTACTTTACCCGAGAGCAGGTTGGCTTTCGGGCCTCTAACCGGTCTCACACCGTCGCCTGCCATTGTTTCTGCCGGCCCGACCGCCACTGCAAGCCCTGTCTCGAAAACTGCGACCACCTTCCAGCCTCCAACCACGGACCCGACCACCACCACGACTATTACCGCCACCGATACTGGAATAATTTCAGCCACCACAGAACAAATAACAGCACCGATTTTTAGAGTAGCCGGTGCACGCAAAAGATCCACCGATGCACAAACATCACTTTTTGCTCCGGAGAAAATGCTGCAGACCATGGTGTCCATGGTTTCCCAGCGCACCGCCAACGATGCCTGGGCCGCAGATAATACTGGTACATCTGTTACCTCAGTGGAGAATAGTCAAGGTGAGTAGCTTCGAATCAAACAGATAGCAGTCATTCCTGTTCTCCAGCTCAGCTAAATTATTCTCTGCGATCGAAAACATAAGAATGAAAGGGGAACTCTGGGCTGCATGCTTTTTTTTTTAGCACATTCATGTAGAGAGAACGAGTTAATGGAAAGACATCCATGTGTAATATAATGTAGGCTGCTGAAGGGTCGCACTGTGGTTTTGACGCAGAGAGCGACCGAATAAACCAGATCGCAACAATGGGCAGACCCCTCAGGTTGGATGATAAACCCCTTCAGATAACCGGTAGAGCACCAAATCTCAGCCTCGGAAAAAACATCTGTGTTTGGTGTAAAATGTGTCCAGTGTGGATGTTGCTGTGTGGCCTGTTTTATATTCCAGACGCTTTTTAATCATAGGACGAGTGTGCCACATTTTACAGAGGGCTGGAGATGGGGGGCTGTGAGAGGGTGTGCGGTTGATCCTGTTGTTGTTCAGTGAATTCATCCAATCCGTCAGTTGCCACAGCATCCATGCAGACCCATGATGCTTTGTGTTAGACCAGACATGTTTGATATTTGCAAGAAATTGCAAAGAGCTGCTCAGATAGCTGCTCCATCCTTTCTATTGTTGTTTACATGGCATTTACAGAACAAGGCCATCCAACCAAAATGGCCATGGAGGCTAAGCCATGAATGAGCAATGACAGTGGAGCCCCTCCTCTTACACCTCACATCCCAGTATCCATGTGGATGTGTTACTCTCCAGCTAACACAGCAGCACAGGCAGGCGTCCTGTCTAAAATGGTTTATTAATGGATGTGAAAGTCTAAGAGATGTGTTAGAGGAGCAGAGAAGAGGATGTTTCCTTCTTTTATTAGGATAGAGTGCTTCCTTTGGAATTCAACAAACTGTTAAAGAATATGAAGAATTCAAAGTAAAACTGGCTTCACATGTTCTTTGCAAACGGTTTCCCCCATTGTCTATCAAAACCTCCTTATTTTTTCCTCACAGACCACATTGTGTACTAGTCGCTGCCTCATGTGCCCCAAAGCCAGAACCTAAAATCTAGTCTGTTTTTCTGACAGATATTGGCCCCTCACATCAGGGGCCCAGTCTAGTCATCTTTCTTACACTGACCCTTTGTTCTCCACACTGTGTCCTACCCTACTGTCAGTACTAATCTCAGTGGAGGATTAGAAAAGCTGATCAAAATGGCTGTTTATAGTGAGTTACAATCGTAAATGGTTGATATTGGCGTGTCTTGTGATTTAATGGAAATGGCTTTGGAGGAAAGAAGCAGGACTGAGAGGTTCTCATCCGTCAGATCTGATCTGTAGAATCAGTAACATAAAATGTGTATCAGATGGCTCATTAAAGAGCTAACCCTAACCCAGATGTTCAGTTTCAGCTGTTAATTCTGCATTTTATTTACCACTTGAACTGGAAACAACTAAAAACTGATTAATCATCAAGTCGTTTTGCAAAAAACGCCAAACATCCATAGCTTCCAGCTTTTCAGATGTGAAGACTTGCTGCTTTTCTTTGTCTTGAGTGAAAGTCATACTCAGTATGTTTGGATTTTGGTTTTGTCAGTTGGATAATGTGAAGACATCACCTAGTGCTTTAAAAAGCTATGATGGCCATTTCTCAACATTTCCTCACACTAGGCCACACAATTAATTGAGAAAATAGCAGACAGATTAATTGATAGTCTGTCAGTCGATGTGTTCTGTGTCAGTCTTGTAGATGAATTGTTTGGCATTTTCCTTAGTAACTCAGTCAGTGTTATTTATCACTGTTGAACCACAAAGTCAAAATGAAATCTGGCCCCCTGTGTGAGATCATATATGAAAGCTTTACCCTGCTGTATTGAAAGCATCTCCAAGAACCTCAGCACGCTTCATTGTTCTAATGTAAAGACCAATCAAAAGGAACAAAGGCGTCACCTGGTTAACACCTCGCCCTGCTACCAATTCGCACAATATTATCTGGCAGAGCAGGGGCCCACAGACAGATACAGTATAAGGTGTGCTTTCACATAGTTCAGGTTATCCTGTCTTTGAAATATCTCTCAGTGCTGAAAGCTGATAACGTGGAAGAGTAATCGTCTCCCTGCAGGGGCACCTCCCACCACTCTTGTTTTTCATGTAGCAGCACAGATAGATGATTGGTGAATTGAGCAAGAGAAGAGTTTTGAGACATGACTTGATCTGAACAACCTGCCAATGCGCGTGTCTGAATACCAGCCATGCTGTCACACCACTTTACAGCAGTCAGATAGATGGGAGAGAGGTGAACTCTGCCTCAGTTTCAGCCATTCTCTCCCCACTTCACACTGGTCCGGTCCAATCTACATCAAACCTGTTGTGAGGCTTTACAGATCATTCCACAGGGCCCCTATCCCACACCTAGAGAAAGCCTGTGTGCGTGTGTGTCTCTGTGTGTGTGAGAGGCGATATGCATTCACTGGCTAGATTTCAGACATTCTGAGGCGTGATCAGGACTGACAGTTCTTCAGTGGACGTCAGTGTAGCAAAGGGTCTGACAATATACTCCACAGGCTTGCATAACCATAGGCCTTTCTTAGTTACATAAAAGTCCAAGCAACAGTGGAAGAGCAGCATTATCTGAGTGGGATGCCAGGGCAGGAACACATTAAAATTCACCTGTCTTTCCTCTCTATCTCACTGCTAGCTGAGGTTATGCGTGCAATCGCTGTGCATACCACATGTGAGATCTCATATCTGCCTGTTGTCTTTGTCTGACTGCTGAGCACAGAGAGGAGACATAAAGTCAAGCCTGCAGTCCTCATTCGCCACACCTAACCTGAGATCAGATGAATAATAGATTGCCACTCTGTACTCTACAGGGTCAACCTCATGCCTGTCATTATATCCTCTAGTTTCTCATCTGCAACACACTCATATCTTTTTAAAAGCATAAGTCATGCTTTCTGAACTTTACAAAGAGTATTATTTATGCACAGTAGGGGATATAGAAGGAGGCTCAGGGCTTAAAAGGCTGCGTTTTTCAGTTCCCTGATTGGTGAGAGAAATCTGGACAAGTAAAGTGTATTAGCAACTTTCCTGCTCCTTTAGCACGTTGTACTGGGCAGCTCCCAGGGGCCTACAGGAAGACAAGAGGACTGTGAATATACAAGGAAGCTTTAAGTTAGTGATGGTGGGAGGCTGGTTGTACTGGACAGCTCCCAGTGTTACTCTCTCTTAGTGTGGTCACGCTTACCCACCACCCAATGAAACCTCCCTATACTCAGCCTGGAAAAATGATGTGATGTCACAGTTCCAGAGAGAGTAATAACTCCTGAGCAGAGTCATTACAAACTGTGAGAAGTCTTTTGCAGCAGTGCCTTGTAGTCTGGTAGTGTAATGTTTTATCAGTGGTGTACCACCTGAATCATGACTTCTGCATTTCCAAACACAATGCATCACTGTTTCTACTGAGCAAAAAGGGCAAAGGTAAATTAGGCATAATTTGCAGAGACTGCTGCTAATATGACCACATACTCTAACTGTATGAATGTCTAGTAGGATGTTACTGGAACAGCTGTCTAGCTATTAGAGGGTTTTAATTGAGAAAAATTTTGGGTAATTGCATGTCAAATCAACAGATTTTTAGAAAATCTTCCCGAAACGATCATCTTAGATTTGCTTCATACTTTGTGTAAATAATGTCATTGTATCCAGCAATCATAATTTTTCCAACTATTTATGCTATATGCTTGACATTTCAGGGGTTGTTCTACACTAGTAGACGTCTTTAACCTCTAAAATATTTGGCCCACAGCTGCATATTTGCCAGGTTATGGCTTGCTGAATAAAGTTTGGAGCCCATTTTATTTTCACACTGAACCACATCAGTACATTTTTATAATAATACTCTGTTATAATAGTTTGTTAGCAATGAGGTTCATGTCCAAAAGAAGATAAAAATTTCAGATTTTTGAGGGATTAAAAATAATGATAATAAAAAAACTATATATATAAATACCTATATTTCAAGTCCGTATTGTCCATG
The DNA here is from genome assembly GCA_033238685.1 of Lates japonicus. Lineage (NCBI taxonomy): Eukaryota > Metazoa > Chordata > Actinopteri > Centropomidae > Lates > Lates japonicus. The sequence continues at coordinate 2,443,430 of BRZM01000014.1, forward strand.
TATGACAAAATCTAAACAATCATACCACTGGAGAGTAGGGATGGGCAATATGGACATAAAATTTTATCCCAATATTTTCTGGTATTTATTCGATATAACGACGATATAAATGATGATAAAAAATAGTTTAGCTTACCATTCAACACGGCGGTGGGGGTAACTATACACAGAGGAGAGGACTACCTGCCAGCAGAGCCATCATCGGTAGATGGTGCAGGATAAAAAAAATGCTGATATTTTGGTCTGACTTTCAGACATTTGGGATCGACGTCTGTATGGTTTTATAGAGACGCAACTGCATTTATTAAGGCACCAAACAAACCATGTTGTACTAAAAATGAACATTCTGCAAACAGTTCTACCATTTAACTAAGCTGATGTCAGGAAATGAAAAGCTCCTGAGTGATGGACATCAGGAGTCTTGCAGATGCAGTTATTGGGAAACATGTCGTATAATGTGTATCACAGTCGTCCATCAATCAGAAGGTCGGTAGTTCAATCCCTGGCTTCTCCAGTCCACGTGTACTGTCCATTTACCATCGATATTGACTTGACTTCACAAGCAGCCTACTATATCAGGGAAAGGTCTTTTGGTGGACATGCAAAATGACCAACCGCAATTTGAAACCATGCTACAAAAAGCAAACAATGAAACATAAAATAAGAGATACTTAATACAACTCTCATGGGACTTAATAAAAGAAAAAAGACCAACAAGCTCTGCTTATATCTATATATATCAGAGACAGTATTTTTGTTTCTTTCATATCAGCCTGGTACAAATTAGTGCATCTGCATCATTCAGAGGTGTATTCATCAATGATGGATCAGTGAACTGTTGTTGACCAGTTCAGCACTGCCTGAACCTTGAGTCTGTGTGCAGTTTTGAGACTGTGGTTTGCTACTGTCTTGGCTTTTCTAAAATCATATAAAATGGAATAAAATAAAAATAATGTATCATTCAGACTTGTATAATTTTATCACTGCTAATACAGTATTTCCCATCTCTTTCCTTTTCACTGTGACACTCAGAGGGCCTTTGTAACTGCAGCAGCGGCAGTGAGGGGATTTTGGATCCGGACGAGTGTGACCAAGGCACCGGTCAGTGTTCATGTCTGTCAGGATACACTGGTCTGCAGTGTGAGGACTGTGAGGAGGGATACTTCACCAATGGCACCAGTGGTTGCCTGCCCTGCGCCTGCGACTCCTTCGGTGCAGTGAACCACCTCTGTGACAGGTCAGACTACCTTCTCTGCTTCCTCTTTACGGTTCAGATGAAGTAACACACCCTCTGGTTTCCATGTCGGAGGTGTACGTTTGTTTAACCAACGTAATTTATGAGACGTTGTTAATATCTTTGATGAATTTGACTGCGGAGTGCTTGTCTCAACAGTAATAATCAGAGCAAACTCGTATTAAGATAATGTCAACTTGTTTGCTAACTGTGGAAAAAGCTGCACAAATCAGCAGTTTCATCAACACTGGATTAAATTACTTTGTAGATTTAGCACTTTCCCTCAGCTCTGCAGAGCATTTTAGCAACTTTGAGCTCATTGGTTTGGTTGTACAGCACACACATTTACTCTTCTGCTCTAATAAACCAACTGTCAATCACCAAACATCAGTCAGACCGGGTTAGCAACGAGCCAGTGAACATAGAGGACCATTTAGAAGCTAAAGAGATAGATATTTTCTCAGGAGTTGGTGAAGACCAAACAGAGCAGAAAATGAGAGTGAATGTTGCTCTTACCATTCTTTTGAGGGCCTGAAATATGACTCCAAACGAAAGCTAATGCTGTTGCTTTTCTGCCGACTGTTTAAACTTGCTTGTTGAGCACATTAGCTATAGCACCTCTTTGAGGTGATTATGTGACAGGTTAGGGCTGCTTGATTATACCCAATATGATAATCACAATTATTTGGATCAATGTTGAGATCATGATTATTTATAAAGATTGATTTTATAAAATATTTTTTTGTACTTTCACATTTAAATAAACAGAGCACTGCATTCCTACTAATGCACAAATCTTCATCAAAATAAGACATGAGTAGAACTGTTCCACAATGTTTTACCCAAAATGAAAACAACAAAGCACTGCTGTACAGTGTTACAGTGGACTCAATGAAGTAACGTTAATTATGTTATTCTTTGTGGCCTTTGTGCATTGACCCTCCTGCAGTTTGTGGTGTTTTTTCAGGTGGTTGAACAAGTTAGTTGTGTACCTTTGTGGTGCAGACACAAGCCTCATGCACTCTTTGTATATGATTTGTTCTTGCTTCACATCACTTGCCCTAAATCTGAAATACTTCCAAATAGCAGATGATGATCTGTTTCCAGGGACTAGCTTTTCACCTTCTGCTCCCAACATTTGATCTTCTCTTTGTCTGACTGCTTTCTGTTGTTACTCTTCTTGTCCTGCAGAATTCGCACTGCAGCTTGACAGCCTCCCAAAAGCGAAGTCAAAATATGCCAGATATTGCGTTTACGTGTTGTTCTGCTGCCCCAAGTAGCCAGAAAAATCAATTAATGCAGCTTAACAATCAGTTTTATTTTTCCTGGCTTTTGCATCAAAATCCTCGTGAAGCTGGATCATTGCCCATCACCTAATGTTCCACTAAATTTGGAGGAAATGAGACAACAATGAGACAGCCAACATCATCTAGTGGTAGAAACCACTGATGAGACAAAGGTAACCAACTCACCCAGCAGCAAACATATGCATTAAGAAACAAATAGCCATATTTGAGTATTAGCCACGAATATGTTCAGTTATGCACGGGCAGTGGTTAGTACTGTCACCACAGCAAGAAGGTTCAAGCGTTTTCATGTGAGTTTATATGTTCTCCTCTTCCTGTGTGGGTTCTCCAGCTCCACCGTCCTAACACAGTCAAAAGAGTGTAGGTTAACTGTTACCTAAATTATCCGTAGGAGGAATGTGAGGTGGAATGGTTGTTTACCCTATATGGCAGCCCTGTGATAGACAAGGATCTGTCCAGACCTCTCACCCATCAGCTGGGATTACCTGAGAGGGGATGAATTGTGTGTTTACGAACAAACAACTGACAACTCATACCTTTAAGGTACCTTGGACCATTTTTCATCTCTGTATTTGCTGTCTGAGATTAAGGCTGACCAGGCTTGGTTGGCAGTTTTGGTTCTTTTTGAGCTTGGTCATCTGTGACAACTGTAACTCTTGCTGTTTGACAGATTTTCTACCTAAATTCATTTCTGCAGTAGAGATGTAGACCCAGTTAACTCATTTTCACCATCATGAATGTATTTCTTTGTGGCATTCAGTTATAGCAGCCTCTTAGAAACCCTGCAGGTTAAACTGGAAAGACAGACTCAAACAGTCACTAGCCAAGCTACACTAAGGCTGCAAACAACCCATAATCACAGGACCTCTTGTGTTACACTGATATTCTCCATTCAAAAATAATATCTGATGTAATGACTGCATAATCGCTCGCATAAGAGCAGCAGAGAACTCTCTGCAGTTTGTTCCTGTTTTGTTCCATGCGACCTGCCCAAGTTCATACTAGAAACCCTCTCATATGTAGCCCGCTGTATGCATATAAGCCAGCGACAAAGTCAGACCTTGTGAAGATGTGTGATTTACTGCCTGAAGCTTTCTGAAGAGCTACTATCTTTAGTTACAAAAGTGCTGTGGCCTGCCAATCCCAAACAGACTGTCTGCTGTGAATTAGTGTTTGTTATCTCCTAAAGACTGGGATGAGATGTTCTGGGGCTCTGCTTTGCTCAGACTTTATGTTCACCATGCTCATAACCCTAATATTGCCCATTGAGCCAGGTTCATCAGGCCTCCCTGAAGGCAGCAAAATGTTCAGACTCTGGTTCAGACTCTGCTTACTCCTCAAATTCAAAGCCAAAAAACACACAGCAGCCCTTACATGTAGTCTCTCCTCAAGTCACAAGAACTGCAACTTGGATAAGAAGCTGTGTGTGTGTGGTTAGAACATGGTAAACAGCCACTGCACTTCTGCCTCTAACCATGAGAAGTGACGTTGCTGCTTTTCAAAGCTCTGAGCTGTGTCCACAGTGCAGAGGATTTTAAAGGTCATGCTTTGAAAAATACGTCACAGTACAGGCTTATATAAGCTAAATCCTAATGGGTGTAGTCCTAGGATGAAACAGGATGTCTTTTTCGTTTTGAAGCTCAAAGGCTGTGTCTGCAAGGTCAGTAGGATGTAGGTGAAGGTGCAGTAAGGAGGGTTACCAGGCTTCAAGCTTTCACATAGCAATAAGTTAAATGACACGCTCTGGTCAGACAGTCTGAGTCTGACCATTGCTAACCCATTAGCCTAGCCTAGTCCCCTTAGAGCTATCAGAAGTTATGCAGATTTGCCAGCTTTCCTCCCCTCAGTCTGCCGCTTTAGGTATCGCTCCCAGCTATAATAAGCCAAGACAGAGCCAGTTGGTGCTCTAGTTGTACCATGCTGTCACAGGAATACCGGCACTGAGAAAAACAAACCAGCTTATATTTTATTTATGAATTAGTTCATGTTTTAGCCCATCATGTTTGCCTGTACCATGCTCAGAAACAAACAAACAGCAGACTGAACATCACCCCAGCTACCTCTACTGGACACCTGGAAAGAGAAAAGAGGTTGACCCAGCACACCTGGTGTCAGGCAGTGAGGAGAGCTGAAGACCCTGAACCAACGGCATAGAACAGACAGGGTGGTGTTCTTTGTTGCTGCCCAACAGGCCACCCATAAAGGACAGTAAGTAATTTACAGAGTAAGCTTAACCTAAATGTTAACATCAGCATGCTAATACTCACACTGACACTGCTAAGACAAGCACTTTTAGCAGGTATAATGGCTACATTAAACTAGTATGCCAACATTTGGTGTTAACACAAAGTATAGCTAGGCTGATAGAATATCATTAGTTCACCTCTCACACCGGCCAGAAGCTGCAATGTAGTGTCAAGTTTCGGACACAGGGAAAAGGAAGTTCACAGGTGCTATGAGGGGTTTGGCATACTGGAACCTTCAATGCAGTCAGTCACTGATGTTGTAACAAGGCCTGGCTCAAATTCTGTGTCCAATATCCTGAAGGTGTTGGATGTGATTAGTCAGGGCTCTGTGCAGTGTTTTTCCACACCAAACTCTGAAAACAGTTTTATTATGGATCTGGCACAAACTGTTCACACAAGGATGGAGTAACATAAATATCTTAAGAATATTGATCCATGTCCAGAACAACAGTTCACAGGTCCAGACAGTGCTGATACATGGTGTTAACATGAGTTTGATAGCAGCAGCAGAGATGTCTTTATGTCTTACCAGCCTCAGGTGTTAATTTGTATCAGCTGTGGTTTCAATGTCAGGCTCAATGAGCGATCTCTAATTTAAAACCCTGAGAAGAGCTCACCAGTGCTTTGGCACAGGAAGCAGTCCTGGCTAGAGCACAAACAGCTGTCCTACTATTACAGCTGCACCCCCAGCCAAGCATAGAGGGAGAGGCTTTACCCCCACAAAGTGCCAGTGTGAAACGGAAAAAATCTGGATCTGCATGGCTTGAATATGATATGGCATAATGTTTACCTGCCACGCAGCCCTATTAAGAATGTCCTGTCACTGTTTTTGTTTGGTGGCATCTGTCTGGAAAGCTAAATCCAAATCATCCAAACATAGATGCCATCACAAAAAGATATTTCAGCTGGTGGGACTGACTCAGATAGAAGATCTATTTCAGCTATTTCAACACCAGAATTCTACATCAGTTCTTGAGGAATCAAAAAAAAAGAAAGAAAGAATACTTAACGTCAAGAAGAATGAGCCAGTTTGGATCAAATTGTTGCAAGTAGTGTACTTAATTCCAAGAGGCAAAGTGTCTTGAAATTAGGCCAATACAGTGTCTCGATGACACTGATTATTCCTGCTTGAATTAAATTGATGCTGTTAAACATCTGTCGCGGTTTGTAACAGCAGAGGTTCCAGGAGTTCACTAAATGTGGGGAAACTATCCATCAGTACAAATAAGTACTTTGTTCTTTAGGCTGCAGGTTATGATTAACTCACCCTTCACAAGAATTGCTGATACGACGTGACCTATGTTCACTGCCCTCAGTGGTCCAGAGTTCAGAGTGTGCTGTGGAAGTACCACATGTTGTGTCAGGGGAAATTCAAAAGAAAAGTTTGATGTTGTGAAGAGACTTTGATACAGTTGTTATCTCAGGTTTAAATGGGGGTTTTTGGCAGTCCAGTTGTGTTTATTTGTTGCTAAATGGCGGGTAGGTCTTACTGGTTCAGTGCTGTCTCCATCAGTAATGATATTTGGAGTCTATGACCGTGGGAATTCTGTGCTGCTTTTAATTTACAGAGTGAGTGATGAATATGGGATAAGGACGCAAAGCCATGGTTTGGGAAAAGAAATGACAATGAATGGATGATAAACATTCAAATATATAACAAGCACTAAGAGCCAGGTCACACCAGAAAAGAACTGGTTGGTGTTTTGTGCCTGACTACAGTCAAAAGTGGCACACCAGAGGATGGTGATAACAGGGATAACAGTACACATTTTCAGGCAGTCTCTCCTGGAAGGCATTTATAGTGTTGCACTCGAGTGTAAACATGAAAAGTGCCAGAAATAGTTGGATAACAAATGAAACCGAAACCGGGCTTGAGAGAGAAGTTCCTTGCTTGCTTTCTCACCTCTACACTGCCTGCCAATCCCAGCCTTAGATGGGAATGTGGGTTGAGATGCTGGAAAGGTGTCTGTGTGTGGGGGGAGTTAAAAGCGTTTCGACCACTTGACAGGCACCTCTGGCAGCATGAAATGGTGTACTGCTCATGTTTCAGTCTCTATCAAAGTGGTGGCCCAACCAATCAGTTCTGCAGAGCCCCACACCACTAGCATGACTGAAGGCCATACACCCACCAGTATGTCCTGGATCGCTATGTTGATGTTTGCAAATCACTCATCATCGGCAGCTGCACGTGGGCAGATGAATAGTGCTAACTCGTTTTTAAAATGACCTTCTGGGACACTAAGCTTCACTGAAACCCCAACTAATGAAATTCTTCAGGTTAATGGCTCAAAGCCAGGACATCTGTAATTGCATCATTATTCAATGTTCTCAAACAGTTCTAATAAGATTTCTCTTGTTCACATGGGACATTCTGCCTGCAGTTGTTCAGCTAATCATGTGATAGAAAATGGACGCACTGTGTTACCCAGTTTGTTGGTTACGCTAATCCAGTATTTGACAAAAGATCTGGTATTGCTGTATCTGTCTCAGCAGTTATATCAGTGTGTATCTGAGTCAGCTCCTCTGGTATTGTCTGTAAGACATTTCTTTTTACAGTACTGTATGGAAGGCACCAGTGTAATGAATGTCTGCCTCTGCATCATGTGCCACTCTGCAGTAGATGCATCACTGTCACCAGGTGTCTTTGCATCAGTTGCAGCGGTTGTTTGATATTATTTGATTTTATTCACTGAACAGTGATGTGGCTCCAGGTTAAACCGTTTGGAGAGAGAGTGCTTTTTAATTAAGGTTCACATGAATGTTTCCGATAATAAGGTCGTGGCTATATGTTTTTCATCCAACAGAGGTAGAAATGTACACTGAAAAAAGTGCAGGTGTTGTTTTTTTTGGGCAAATGTTCAGTATGTTTTTGCAAGATCAAAATCATGTCAGGAGCTAGTTTATACCAAAAGTAAAACCAACAATACCCACTTTGAAGCATTTGACTGAACATGTGTTGCTGTCTGATGAAGTGGAAATATTGAGCGATTCCTCAGCATCCTGTTGTCATCAGAAAGCAGGACTGCAGGGTTAGGTTTGCCAACGCCTGAGTCTCGACTGATGGCCACACTAGGAGATTTGGTAGTCAGTGCTTCATCACCGCCCTGTCTGTGGCTGGGTAATGGCAGATACACAGATGTATCGTTTCTTTGTAACCAGAACCACTGAATGTGTGTATCTGTGTTGAGGAGTGTAATTTGCTTGTTTGAATACACCAGCTCTCCCCAAAAGTCTTCAACAACCCCACACTATGTATTTGCATATTTATATTTTTTCTATCCATTACCAACAGTTGAAATGTGCAGGACTGCATGAAGTATCTCTGAGTTTACTTTCTATAGAGGTGTTGTTAGGTTTGGAGTTTCGTCATCACACATCTGTCACAGAACCCAGTTAACACACTTAAAAGGATGTGACAAACCTGTGTTAACGAGAAGCATGTAAATCAGACCAGTTTGGTGGTTTTCCACCATGTTGGAGTTAGGGCTAGCAGTTTCTCGTTTCAAAGAGGTGAAACTTATTAATTCATGATGTAACCATGATATAATGACAGGAACAAAGTAGAAAAACATAGATTTCACATTTGGAATGTTGTTGAATGTCCTGGCTCATTTACTTTCATAACAGTTGACATCTCCTGGGACTGTTGAGATCACAAGTCCCGCTGTCGATTGCTTAACACACCCTTTCGGTAGATTTGCCTGCACACCCAGCAATGCAACTAAACCTGCTTAATGAAGTTCCCTGTTTATTTTGTCAACCATTCACCTCTGGTAATTAAACTGGCAGCACTTTCCGTTACATAGAGGATTTTTACAACTGCTCTGATCCGACATGTGTACATTGATGGCCAGCGTCACACAGCATCCACAAAGAGGGGCTAAGCTTTGTCGCCCATAACACTGACCTACTTGACATGTAGATCTGAATTTTATACAGCTGGGATGAAGAGCTGAGTGAAACCACCCAAACAATGCTCCCCTCCTCCTGGCCAAGAGGGTACAAATGAACACCAAGAACAGACACTGACTGATGAAGGGTGGCTTTCACTGCTAGCCTCTGCTCATCCCTCTGAGAGTCCTACTTCCAACAACAGTGGAGCTGGGAGATTTGCAGGTTGGTGTACAAGATGACAGCCCCTCTATATTTTTGAGCCGCAGACACAGATGACAGATTGTGCTGCATTGCCACAGGTCAGTGTCTGAGTGACTGCCATTAGTCAGAGCAGAGAACAGGCTGTGGTGCTGCATTAGAGGATTCTTGCTGTACTGTTTTAACAGTACATCAGATTCTATGTATCTATCGTGTAACGGTTACTTTGTTAACATATAGCTTACTTACTGGAAAACACTTCCAATTTTGTCCCAATTTTATTATTGTATTATAGCAGTTGACATAGGGCCCATGTTAAATGAGGCTTGCATTTGTGAATATTGGACACAGGACTTCCGGGGTGTCCTGTGGTGTCTGACACTGGACAAGCAGGGATCTCAGATCCTCCTTCCATGGGGTGGGGAAGCACCATGATCTGGGTTTGTTCTGGATCATCTCACAGATGCCGGATCAGATTGGGATCTGGGGATTTTTCTTGTTGCTTAAACATTTCAGCCGTTTTGTGGTATGGTAGGAGCACTGTCCTGCTGTGGGAGGCCTCTGTCATCAGAGGTTATACATTGGGGTGTGTGCTAGTCTACAACAATGTTTAGTGGTGGTATGTACAAATAAGATCTAGATGAATGAAGGACCTGTATCTAATGGTATGCAACCATCATTACTGCAGGTCTTTGTGTAACTGTGTGAGCTGTTAGCAGAGACAGTGCAGTGACTGGTCTCAGCCATGTGTTTGTAAATTATTGTCCAGCACATGTGTTACTTGTTTCCTAGTCACAAGCTGTAGATACAGGCTGCGCGAAAGCAGCATATGCTATGCCTGCTGAGCAGAGGTGTATAAAATCGCCTCATCTGGCACCGCCCGTGCTCTGCTCAATGGAATATCTGATTTTTAGTTGTGTTATATTGTAAAGACAACTGCTAGGTCACAGACATGCCTCATATCAGATGAGATCATTTCTACTACGACGAGCCGCTATTACACATGCTCACCATAGACCTGCAGCTGTCACAATTACTATGTATCACATTCTTCTCGAGCTGATATTATGAATTGGATTAACAGCAAATTATTCAGTACGTATTTTGTTTGTTTTGTTGAATAGTTGATGCCAAGCACCTGTGCTTTCAGCTCTCAGATGTGATAATTTGTTGCTTCTTCTGTGTGTTATTTCTTTGTGAACTGATACTCGGGTTTTAGATAAAACAGACACAAAAAAGCTGAGATGGATATTTTCACCATTTTATTGAATAAACAGACTGCTAATTGAGACAACTGGCAGATTAATCAATGAAGGATGAGAATTTCGACAATGAAGAACCTGAACAGCACAAACAAGTTTATTCTCAAATGTGTCTGATTGTACTGAATTTATAAGTAAGATGCATGTGGTATTTTTGTTACCTGTGTGTGTGTGTGGTGTGTGTGTAGCCAGAGGAAGAGGATTGTTGATCTCCCAGCCTTGTCTCGTAGTACCACGCCCCCACTGAGCACGCTTACGGGCACTTTCATTTGCATTATGCAGTTGTTTTAACAAAGCCCCGTTTGTATGAAGACCCCACGCACACGCTCATGGAAAGTGCTCCCCAGTCACCTCAATTTACTTCAATTGTTTTTTTGAAGTTGGTTGTCCTTGATTGGCGTTACTGAGCCCATTGGTTCGCTGGAGGGCTGATTGTGCTTTCACTTAGCATTGCTTTTCGTAAGAAGTTTTGAATGTGGTGGGATCAGAGAGCGCTGATTTTTCTCGGGAATGCTTCTCTCTGCCACCACTTCTCCTCATGTATAACTGACAAACAGCCACAGAGCAAAAGTGATCCAACTCCTCGGAAAGTACACCATAACAAACAAGTGATGGGTGTATTATTGTTGATGAGTTCCAGTGTAATTGAATTTAACTTTGCCAGCATTCTGGAATTATTCATTGAGATTTTTAATCTGAGAGCTACTATATGCAGCTCTGTTAAACACATGAAGTAAATTAAAGGCTCAGTGTTCTGATTTCTTCTATTCAGTTCTGTTTATAGCCCACTGATGCTTGATTTTTGAGCTGCAACTGATATGAACATTTGGGAGTAGGACAACTACTGATAGTGTTTTATAATAAAACACAGAAGAAACTAACAGCCATTTTGCTGTGTTCTCTTTTTTAAAGGACTGTGACCATGATATTTACTATGTAAAAACCAACTTGTCTCTGATGGACAGATGACATTTTTCAAATGACCTCAAACCATGTAAGTATGTTGTTCTACAGTTTGTAATTTTTACTATCAACAGACATACACACAGATATGAACATATGCTATTGGCTCAGCTAAAGGCACGGTGCTGCAGTGGTTAGTAATTGTCGCCTACGCAAGAAGGTTTGAACCGGGGCTTGTGGAGTCACATGTTCGTGTGGGTTCTCACACCAAGCCTCACAGTCCAAAGATGCAGGTTAACTGCGACTTTAAATTGTTGTAAGTGAATGTGAGGAATGGTTGTTTGTCTGTATGTTGGTCATGATGGATCACATCCATATAGGTGTACCCGCCTCACCCAATGTCAGCTGATAGGGCTCCAGCACGCCTACCTAATCTTCAACAGATAAGCGATATAGATAATGGATGGATGGATGGATGATACTGGGTCAGGCTGTTTTGTTGGTCTAGCTCTAGTTTTGTTAGTAAACAGGCCTGGTCCAGGCCTTTTGGAGCCCTGTGCAGACATTGTTCTTCTCAACTCACTCATCCTCGGTGTCTGGAGTCATGTAACCTGATTTGTTGTCAACAAACTTTTACAGACATTTCCCAACTAAGTAATTCAATACTAAGAGAAATGGACTGCTCATTTACACTCATTGTCTCAAGTCTCTCATATATCTTGTTAGCACTCTCAGCTCCTCACCCATGGAGATCATCCTGTGGCTGAACTGATCAGGGGTCAGATAGCCCAGTAGCACCCATACTTCTTGAAGGACTACATATGTTTTGAAATTGGCCACTTTCTTTTCTGGAGGCTTTAATTTGACAGAGATGTCACTGAAGTGAAATTTCAGTGTAACTTCAGCTGCCGTTATCACAGGAGTACGACTATTAGTCTCCACAGATCACTTCAAGATGTGATCCAGGTGGGTCCAGTTCCTCTGGGTTGCATTTACTTGGCTTATTTGATCCTGAACAATTATCCAATCTGCCAAAGACCCATGGTTGCTTTTAAATGTAAATGAGTTGTTACTTTTGGTAGAAGTTCCAATGAAAACCGTTGACAGAGATTTGTAGATTATCCTGAGTAACAGTGACACTGGTTTTGGCTTCGAAGATAAATCGATGCTTTGATGACCACTACTAAATTCAGTTGTGTTTGGAAGCCAGCAGAAACCACAGAGACAGATTTATTATTTTAAGCTGTGTTAACATTAGCGAGTATAAGTAAAATCAATTTTATTTGTGGTTTGGGTGAACTGTACAGACAAACTGACAAATGAATCTGTTAATAGAAAGTATGTGACAGCTTCACTCTTCAGCAGTGCCCAGCACAGCATTGCAAACATGTTATGAGAAACTGATGTTATATGAGAGTCCAGATGGCTCTGGAACTATATTAATCGTCAGGTGCTTCCCACATGCCTCATATATACCTGGAGCAGAGCACACAGGAAGCAGATGGATGAGAGAACCCAGGACATGTGAATCACCACAACAGTTCGATGTCATCTGTCATGACTGCAATCCAAAAGAAATCCTCACACACAGCTCCATTCATCTTTGGCCTGATGCTCTGTTGCATCAATGAAAGCCCTGGCTCTGTAACTGTAAAGCACTGCTGTGGGCTGATTCAATCTTCTGTTTTTCCTTTTCAGCCTGTGGATGGTGTGTGTGCAAGACGGGAGCAAGTGGACTCATGATGAGTGCCATCCGCTTCTTCCACTACAGTACTGGCTGTCGCCCTGCCAGTGTCACAACCACACCAGCTACTGCCATCCACAGTCCGTGAGGCTGTTGAGACAGCGAATGCTGACAGACTGATACACTAGCATTTTCAGAACTTATGAGCTGCCTGCACTATAAAACCACATTTGAAAACAGTCTGTTGTTTTCAACCTCAACTTGGAAAGTTTTTTCTGTTAGTCTGACAAAAGATAAGGTTACAGTAGTTGTATCAAATGTATCTCCATTAGAGGTTCATGAATATCCTGACTAAGCTTTTAAGTTCTGCTTCGCATCAACACGCTTAATGTGGGATTGTCACTGTCAAAAGGAGATGCTGACGAATCCAGGCAGACCTCCCACTGAAATCAACAGTATTTGTTAGTTTACCTAAGACATACTTAACTACTGTTTCTAGTGAAAAGTTCTTTAAATATATTTTGTTTCTAATACTTCACTATTTTTTAAGTATAATCTGGGTATGCTGGACTTAACTGGGGATTGTTACTTTACCCAAGTGTGATCTTAAATATTTCTCCCACTGCCCCACTGGACACAATCAAAGACCTGACCACTGTTGCTGGGCAGGAGCAGTTTGGCTGGTTTGATCCCATGCTCCTATTTCCTACATGTCAACGTGTCCTTGAGCCAGACACCAAACCTCAAATCATTACGATTGATACGTGTTGGAGCAGAACTGTACGTCTTTTAGTGAAAGCAGCTGTATCAGCCTGTTCACCCTTGAACAAGAGAGGTGAAATCTGGAGGCTGAAAGCGGACAGCCCAGGGTAACACCTGGTACTATACCTATGACTGACGATTATATGCTGTTTAATGAAAGTTTTGCACACCAACCTTTCTCTAAAGTCAATATTACTGTGGAACCATATAGTCAGGAACCAAACTACATAAAGTGTCGTCGTAAAGACAAACCAGCTTAGTCTGATCTAAGGTACTGACCTCCATCTCGGATCACACTTAAAGGAGGATTGCTGCTCACCTCCCAGCAGCCGGGCGAAGACTTAAAACCTCCAGCTAGTGACAGGCATTGGGGGGACATGTTGTGGTAGTGGGTGGGGTGGTCTTAGGTTTGTGGCTATTATAATGCAGGGCAGATGGATGCTGTTGTGGCTGGGCTCAGTGTTCACAGTGCTGTGAATGAAAATAGTTCAGATTTGACAGCTCCTTTAAACACTGACCCTGGCCTCTCCCCTATGCTGCTTTCATATAACACATGCAATGCAAATTATATAGTATCCCAAACACTGTGGACCAGATAAACATAACAGGGATCACATTTAACAGGACAGAGGCAGAGTATCCTGCACTTGACCTTTCTTTTCTTAAAAGATTGTTAAAAGAACGTAGAGCAACAAAAACACAAGTTCTGGGCGCTTTGAATATTCACCCACGAACCTTTGAGGGCACATGTTTACAACAAGATGTGGGTGCTGGTAACACAATAAATCCCCCTTGCTTCAGTTGTAGGTAATAAATATGAAGTTTAATTGAATTACCTTTAGAAACCCCAATGACAATGGAGCTTGATAGCTGTTATTTTATTTCTCATCACTGGTCCACAGTTTGATGTAGGGAGACACCACAACCCCACACCCAACCAACAGCTCAGTCTGTGTAGTCCAGGACTTGCTGCAGGACTCCTGTTATTTTCAGCAGCTGATTTACTCATTAGCAGCTCCTCTGCCTAATAGTGCAGGTTGGATACAGCGAAGAGGAGGTAGACTCACGCTCATCGCTAAACCACTGTTACACAAAAGAGCCAGCAGGCGAGGCAGCCTTCTGACAGGTTTAATGCATCTATACAACCTATGTTGTGATCATGGAGGCAACTCAGCCATTAAGACAGAAGCTCAACTACAAACAGTTGTATGTAACACCAGAACACAAAGATTTACAATAATAACAATGAATGACAATAGAGCATATTAAATTTTTATGTAAGTAATTAATTAAAAATAAAGCCACCAAATTAATGTCAACTATAACCAAATACATAGTGCTAATTGTGATATCAAAACATTACAGCACAGAATAAATTACAAGTCAGTGATTTTAAAGCCAGACTTCACCTGTCCAAATTTCAGGTGTCCAACTGTCTCGAACCAACAGTTTGAAAACTAATTTTTCACCAATGTCCACTTACAGGTTGCTCCCATCTCTCTGCATGTTTCAGCTCATCATTTAATCTGTATTTTAACTACAGCTAATATTCTTCAAATAAATAAAGTACATGCTGACTGAACAATAACAATTACTCTTAATAACCAATTAATTGTTCAATTAATAAAAAGAACTATTTAAACAGTGTTTGATTGCTCATTCTACCATTATTATGAAATGGAAATGCTTCAAATTTATATGATGACAGAATGGGAATGATCTTTCCTTTATTTCCTTTAGTTAAAGCCCTGCCTTTGTTTTTCTGCTGTGCTCAAGCCTCTAATAAAACAAATCGTGATCTCTTGAAGAGGTTGTTAAATGTTTAGGCACATAAGTATATATTAAATATTTAGGAGTACAATGAATAAATGAATAATTTTGGGAGTGCACAAACAAAAGTCCAACCAAAGCCGTTAGCCTCCCTCCCCTCCAAACACAGCAGAGCCTGTGACTGAGGATGATCCTGCAGTGACCAAGCTGAAGAAAAGCAGATTAAGAGAAAACCCTGTAATCATGTGATCTTGTTCTGTCCTCCAGGAGGTGTCTGAACTGTAGCAACACCTAGGATCCAACTGTGAGGAGTGTGTTTTTGGTTTCTACCGAGTCTTGAGCGGTTCAATCAAGCCTGTGCACCGTGGTCCCTGCCCAACTCCACCTCCACTGCACCTGTCACACCGTCAGTCCCTGCTCACAGCCACAGCATCAGTATTTATTTGGCTTCTCATCCTTGGATTATTGTGGTGATTTGACTGATGTCTTCAACAAAACATTTTCCACTGTCTAACTGCTCTTGCAGCTGTGCTGGAGGTAGCTCAACATGACACCTACCACTTTGGCCTGTTATCCAATTAGATACTATACCTGTAAATACACAGCCCTACTTCTAATGAAGGGTAAACAAACAGTGCTCTCAATTACCATATTAATTACAGTCAACTGCCACGTGTCAGAGTGTAACAGAATGCCGTTTAACTGTGAGTTTGATGGTGTGTTGAACATGTGAATGAGCTGACGTTACAGGTCTCTGCTCTGTGCCAGAAGACCTGACATTGACTCAATAAACTGATCAGAAACATTGTTTGATTAAAGGAAAGTTTACATTTTGAGCAGTTGCTGCAGACTCCAGAAAGAAACAGCCTAGCATATAAATTCAATTCAATTCAATTTATTTATATAGCTTACATCACAACAGTCATCTCAAGGCACTTTTCATATAGAGCAGGTCAGACCATACTCTTTAAAATAGGTATTTACAGAGAGACCCACAGTCTCCACCATGAGCAGCACTAGTGACAGGAGGAAAACTTTTAAGAGGCAGAACCCCGAGCAGAACTGACTCAGGTATGCTATCTGCCGACCGGGTTGGGTTAAGTATGAGAGGTGGGGAGAAGGGCAGAGAATAGCGAGAGAAGAACATAGCATACCACGGGTTCCTTTTTATAAATGTAAGCAGATGTAATACAGCAGTAGTAATGATAGTAGTGAGATTGAAGTATTAACTGCCAACATAAAGGTCCATTAGTGATATAATTTCTAATTTAGCAGGTACAGAGCAGTAGGGAGACTTGTCATCACAGATCAGACTCTACAGCTCCAGAGGCAGAAATACCTGCAGAAAGAGACAGAAGAGGAGAGAGACGGAAGAGCACACAATTACTACAGGAAAGGGAAGATATTGAGTTATAAATATGTTAAGTGATGAACTGTACTGATGGAGAGAGAGAGAGAGAGAGAGAGAGAGAGAGAGAGAGAGAGAGAGAGAGAGAGAGAGAGAGAGAGAGAGAGAGAGAGAGAGAGAGAGAGAGAGAGAGAGAGAGAGAGAGAGAGAGAGAGAGAGCTCAGTGCATCATGGGAGATCTCCCCGGCAGTCTAGGCCTATTTTTGCAGCATAACTAAGGGATGGTTCAAGCCTGAGCCAACCCTAACTATAAGCTTTATCAAAGAGGAAAGTTTTGCCTACTCTAAAGGTACAGGAGGTGTTCGCTCCCCCGGACCGAACTGGGAGTAAGGTTCCAGAGGAGCCTGATAACTGAAGGCTCTGCCTCCCATTCGACTTTGGAGACTCTGGGAACCACCAGTAAACCAGCACTTGGGGAGCTAGAGTCCTAGTGGGACTGTAGGGGACTATGAGATCTTTTGCTGCAAGATGGAGCCTGTCCATTAATATGGGCTTTGTAAGGAGGAGGAGGATTTTGAATTCTATTCTGGATTTGACTGGGAGCCAGAGAGGCTAACATGTGAGAAATATAATCTCTTTCCAGTTCCTGTCAGTAATCGTTGCAGCATTTTGAATCAGCTGCAGAGTCTTTAGAGACTTCATAGTAGCCTGACGAATTACAGTAGTCCAGCCTAGAAGTAACAAATGCATGGACCAGTTTTCTCTGCATCTTTTAGACAGAAAATGTCTGATTTTGGTGATACACAGGTGAAAGAAGGCAGTCCTAGTAGTTTGTTCTATGTGTGAGTTAAAGGACAATATCCTGATCAAAGATGACCCCAGATTCTTTACTGTGAGCCAAGCTGTATATAAACCCCATATAAAACCCCTGTAAACACTAACAGTCATTTGTGTACATTTGTTTATCCCAAACGCACATCAGTGATCTTTAGAGGAGCTGATAGAGATTTGTTGTGGACAGAGCCAGCCTAGCTGTGTCTGCCAGTTTCTGGTGTTTGTTTAGTTATATTCTCTATTCAACAGACAGATGTGTGTCTCACTAACTCCTGCCAGACAACAAAGAGGCAGATTTTATAGCAGAGCTTATAGTCTAGGACTTGTGAAAGTTTGCGCTAAAGGAATGGTTGAATCCATAGTTAAAAGAGACAGTGCAACATTTATATTACCTCAGTTTCGGTAAACCAACAAAACTGAGATAACCAGTTCCAGCTCTCACGCAGAGAGTGCAGTCAGATCAGCCTCACAGTGACTCAGCATGCTGCTCACTGACCTCACCTGGCTGTGAGTCTCAGTCTGCTGCCTGTGACCCAAAAGACAGACATATCTACGTTGGTTTTGACGCTTAGTACACAGAAACATACGTGTGAGCACTTAATACGCCCAGGTTTTGTCTCTCTGTACACACACGTTCTCACACAAACCAGGTGTTTCTGCTTAAGTTACTGTGATGTAAGAATGTGAAGTGATTTCACATGGATTAATGGATTTTATTTATGGGGAAAGATCGTGAACCTAATCCTTTAAAAATGAGACCAGTCAGCCGTAACAAATTGTGGACTCATCGATAACTTGAAAACCTAAAGGATGTGATGTTTGTACACCCTGCCTCTGTTCCACTCTCCTACAGTACCAACAGTGTGCAGCATCAGCTAACAAAAGAAGGAATGAAGCCCATCTTGCCAAACAGGAATGTGATCATCGACATTGACATCGACTTTCTCTAGTAACGACAAGATCATTTCACCTACCCACCGCCACACAAGCGTGACATAGATGATCAAATGAAAATTGTTATTCATGCCAGCAGTGTCTTGCAGAGATATTTTAGCCTGTAATTTCACAACGACACCAACAATTATATAAAACACAACGGTTCGAATCTCGGTGACCTTAGTGGTCTGGCACAGCCATGATTTTTAATTACCCTGTTCATCAAGGATGTCAAAGGTCACTGTTTTGGCTGATGCCCAGAATGCTGCTGCTGTTCATTTACTATTACTGTACATTATAATAAGGGTTTTCTGAATGTTCAATCCTTCATCTTTAAAGTGTTAAAATAATGTTTTCATTGTAAAAAAAACTCCAAATCAGAACTTTCCTCCACCGTCTTCTGATTACCGTGTGACCGGTGACCCCATCGCCTGTCACCTGCAGGCTGC
The DNA here is from genome assembly GCA_033238685.1 of Lates japonicus. Lineage (NCBI taxonomy): Eukaryota > Metazoa > Chordata > Actinopteri > Centropomidae > Lates > Lates japonicus. The sequence goes on from BRZM01000014.1 coordinate 2,462,257, forward strand.
TGCGCTTACTACACTCAAAATACCCAAAGGTCTCTGGCTTGATATCTGCTGAACCAAAGTCACCGTCATATTCTAACCACCTCCACTCTGCCTGAAATTTAATTTAAAATAGCCAAACAAACCATTAAGGATGCACCTACTAACAACACTCGAAGGTACTACAGGAGCTTAGGTGAGTCAAGAAACATGTCATATGTCATAACAAGCACCAGAATTCACCTAGAGCAGGCAGCATGTTTCTGATCCTCTGCTGTAAAAAGGAGGAGCAGCAATAATAATATCACTGACTAACTGGTGTTTGGTTTGACAGCAGGTCTATGAGGTCTCATCAACAAATAATAAGTTTTAGTTGAAGCTAAACATCTATAAAATTACACACTACTACTTCTGCCTGAGAGGTTTATCAAGTAAGTTATTCTGTAATTATGGATTCAAGTTAGAGGTCATGATGACTCAGTTATATTGGCCAGGAAATGATGGCCACATCATTACTGGCTTATTCCTGCTTCTATTTGTTTATTTAACAGATCATTGCTCCTGTGAAATATCAAAAGTTATCAACTAATTTCCATCCAAAGGGCCCAGTGCTGTCTTCAAACTGTCACTTTGATTGACAGTGGCATGTTGAAGGTATTCATTTAACAGGTGCATTGCACAGAGAGAGGGTCACCAGTGGAGAACTGGTAAATGAATGAATCCAATGAAATCTGTTATCAAAACTGTCATCAGTTCATTTTCTGTAGCTTGATCTTAGTGAAGAATCAAGGACAGTAACATTCTCTGTTGTGTTTTGTACACCAACTCTGATGTTAAGGCTACTCCAGATTTAGAACTGCCTACAAGCTGGGAGACTAAAAGTGTTATTTTAAAAATAATGTATATAATAACATTAATGAAATAATTTGAAAAATAATAAATCATAACAGAATTCCTCAGGTTTGAGTGAGCTGGAAACATGTTTTTGGCATTTCTGCTTTAAAAATTGACTTAAAGGATGATGATGGACCAGTCAACTGTTTAACTGTTTGAGCTCCAGCTACAGTGTTGCTATGTGAAAATCCATAAGAAAGGAATAATTATTGCTTGGTTTATTTTGTGTTTATTTGCTGGGGATCAGTATGCCAGGAGCCATGTTACACCGTGCTGTGTATGTCAGTGTGGTCACCGACGCCTCTGTGGTTTCACCCGCCGGCTCAAACATTACACCATTACATAGGTTTATATCACAGTTCACCACGTCACACTGCACCTTAACCTCTCTCTGTAAACTCCTGTTGAGGCTTGCATTCTGCGCCTGCATCACTGTGCTCACTCTACCCAGCGTTATCGTTCTTCACCTTGCTCTTCCCCTCTCTGAGTCAATCATCAGCTTCCCGCCATGTCCTGACGCCTCCATTGGTGGCGGTTCGCATGGCAATGTTGCGTATAGGATGCACCCTAGGTCAGGTTGTGTTGGCGCCTGCCAGGGCAGCAGCAGAGGTTGCAGCGTGGAAGGAGGAAGGATGATGAACCAGGCTGCGCTTGAGCTGACAGCATGAGCATTGGGCCACCCGACGCCAGTCAGGCAGCACAGACGGGGATGGGCAGTATCACATTCTTTAGACAGCAGCACCAAAGAAGAGCTGCAAACAGAGAGTGAAGTGACTAGAAATCTCCCTGTAGCTGCTCTTGTGGTTCAGGCGGTGGCTGGGAGGATGTTTTAGACGCACACTGAGCTGGAGCAGAAGCAGCCTCCAAGAAGAGGTTGCCCTGGCAACAGTGAGAAATGAGAAGATGCCACAATGCAGCATCATGGCTCCACACTGAGGATAGATGCTTTTAAATGTGTTGATGAGGTCTGTTGCAGTGAATGAGTATCCTCCATGCTAACACACAGAGAGGAAATGAGCATTGCAATTGTAGTTCAGAATGTGGGTCGCTAATATATTAAATCAGCTATGAATGATTCTGTTTTGCACAGTACAGCTGGATCTATTCATTATATCCCTCAGCTTCATTACATTCCCCAAATGTTTTAATTCTCCTTCACTCTTGCCTTGTTTTTCTCTCTTTCTCTGCAAGTGTAACAGATGCAGTTACCAGCCCTCTGTAAGTGTCATAGCAAAGTGGGAGGACACAGGTAAACAAGCAGGACAAGTCCTCTGCCCTGTGCAGTGCAGCCAGCTCATGTTTCTTCCTGTTATATAACCCAGCAGGCTGGCTGCCTTGAACCCCAACAGAGGAGCAACTGCTTAATAGAGCAGCCTGCTCATGCTGAATAACACAACACGGTCACGTGATCTCACTAGATAGAGACCAACATCTAGGCCATTGAAGGCAAAGTTATCTGTGTCTAAATCATTCACTGTGGCTCTGCTCTGCTGAGGACTGAGCCCCGAGCTACAGAGGAGGTTGGCTAACAGAAATTATGTTATTATCACACCAGTGTATACATCAGAATGTTTTTATCCATCTCTGGGAAATTGCTTTCCATAACAAGTATAATTATTATATAAAAAATTATCACATAACTGTATGTCTTATAAAGAACTGTACTCAGTTTGAAAACTAATTAAACTCCAAACCTGAACTGTAACCCAGTCTCCACTTCTCTGTCCTCTTTATCATTCATCTGTGATGTTCCAGTGTCTCTCCAGGCCTCTGACTCTACAGGAGGGATGAGCACTACTTCTTCCAAAGACATTCCCTCGTTCTTGTGATGGTGGTGGTGGAGAGCTCTGTCTGACATGCCCCTCACACACATGTTCAGCTGAGTCAGAGGTTCCGTGATCAGAAAGCCGAAGCATATGATTCACATCATTTTCATACTCAGACTGTGCCATGTAGAGGGTGATACTGTCATCCTGAGAGACATCAACATTTTGAATCATAGAACAAACTAGACCCCAACTAAGCTGGCATTTTAGAGGGATAGTCAGTGGGTAGTTAGAGCAGACATGTGGAAATTAACAAGTTTGTTTCTTCACAGGAATATATCTGATTGTATCTTTGTGGTGCACCCCAGTTAAATCTACGAAAAAGAACTGCTCACCACATTTAACATTAATATTCCAAGAAAAGAAAGCAGCAGGTCATGGTGGGGGTCCCAGTCTTTTTGCAAGGCCTAGAGGTCACATTAACCTAGCCTTGTAGAGGTCCGGAGCCAGATGTTTTTGTCTGTCTTATGCAGATTCCAGTGGCTCACCAGTGTGCGACCAGTGCCTTCATCACAGTGGCCTGCCAAAAGTAGGGTGCAGTGCCAGGGCTTCTATTAAAACATCTGGGGCTAGGTTCCATGCACTGCAGGGAATGCAGACCAGGGCCCCGCCCAGCTCTGTCGTCACCCCGACACCGTCACCAGCCTCCACTGCACCAACAACACCACCGGTCCCAGTGCCAGCTCTGTGCTCCTGGATTCATAGGGACGCCTTTACATAACTGCAGCCATCCAGGTAAGACTGGCCCACAACCCACCATTTGGTCAAATACCGCTACCTACTTACCCACTCAGACTTAGAAAAAGGTTCTGACAACAGCTCAGAAACAAGACAAGTATGATCTTTTTCCGAAAGACACTGACCTGTCATAGCGGGAAAAGCACAAGTGAACATTTACAATTGCCATTAAAGTGTCCCACCAAGCCAGTATCAAATCAGTATACCCAGTATTAGGGCCCCCAAAACATTGACTGACATGGAAAACTGGTCGACTGTGCAACAGCTCACAGAGCAGATCTAATGCACTTATTATTAGATCTGCTAATTTATTATTTGATGTATTAGATATTTCCTCCAAAGAATACATTTTAGAAGAGGCTCTTTTTTTTCTCACATTTGCTTCAAAACAAAACTTGCAGAATACTGCCAAATACTAAAATAAGCGCAAGCAATGACCTTTCCCACAGCAGATGTTTCTAAGAGGAAAGCTCAGGTGGAACATGAACATGGTACCATTCTTTGAATTGTCACCATGAGCCAGCATGAACAATGTCAGGACTTCGGAACAGAGTCAGTGAACAGCTGATCAGTCACCGCATAAAACAAAAACACCAGCACCAAGCAGAGGACATGCTGAGGGAGGACAGCCAATGGAAATCATCACTTTAAGCTCAGAATTGCTTTTTTTTGTTTGTTTGCAGCAGGTGTTTGTAGTAAGAGGTAGTTGATCTTTTGCCACAAGATGTCACAAATTACTTTTCTTATAGTATCAGCAACCTGACCTCCAGTCCAGCACTATTTCTAGTGACTATTTCAGGCCGTCATTGAATTGCTTTTAAAGTTGTGAATTTATTAACACCGAGATAAATTGAAAATGTTCAGTCATGCTTCCCTACTTTCTCCTCAGCGCCCGACTCATTCCCACCAGCAGACATAACCACAACAGAGGCCCGTCCTCCGTGTTCGCCACCAGTAACACCTGACCTCCGTCACAGCGAGAGGCGCCCCGGCTCATTATCCAGCAGCAACACGAGTACCGCGCTGATACCGCCGCACCACCCAGGCCCTGCTGACAGCCTGAGCAGCCCCACAGACAACACTACAGCAGCTCTGACAGAGTAACTTCCTGGACGAAGTTCAACATCATCATCCTGGCAGTCATCATTCTGGCGCAGTTGCTGGGCTTGTTGGAGGTGTACACCTACCGAGCGTCGAACCCAAAGCTCAACGCCTTCGGACCATAGAACTGAAAGAGACAACATCAGCCCAGCAGCTACCCGCGACAGCATCCCCAACGCTGACGCAGTCGGGCCTGCTGGAGGACGAGGCCAATGAGGGCACCCAACGCCAGCTGGCACTTACCACACAGGCAACTGCTGGGCTTAGCACTCCATCCAATTCTGTTGACACCTAGATTTACAGACACAAAGCTGCTGGAAAGTACCAAATCCAAAGCTCCTTCATGTATGACTGCTGTTGTTACCCTGTTTCAGCCATGACACATTCAACACTCATAAACTGACCACAGATGTGATCAAAGATATGAAAGAGTTTCACTAAACATTTTCTCCTTTGATATAATTTGTGTGTGGAATGGGCGATCAGTGAAAAGGATCCAAAGACTAAAGTGTTTGTTTGAGTTAGCCTGCAGAGGGCACCGTTGTGCAGATTAGTTAGGTATCTGGCATCGCGCAGACAGATGCAAAGCATAGACCCGCTCACTGCAATGATCCTGGACACCAGTTAGAACTTACAGGGTTTCAGCACGATATTTTAAATGACCTTTGATTGTTTGTTGTAATGTATTCACGCAACAGCATCTGAAACTGAGACAATGATATATTTAATGAATTTTTATTCTGTTCGTATTTATTGGTTGACGTTTCAGTCTTGGGAGAAATGCTACATGTATGATAGTTTATTGTGTTTATTCATGGTGTTTTATCTGCTGTTGAACAGTAATTTAACTAATGTTCTCATATAGTTCATGTGTTTTGGAGAGTCATGGGAAGATGAAGGCTGCTGGCACACATTTTAACAATCATCTTTTATGATTCGTTTGTTAAAGCCGCACAGCTCACCTGATGTATCTATGAGTGTTTTTACAGATACTACACCCAATCGCTTATAAACTCTCACATTTGTCATTGCAGGGCTTGCATAACCGCCGACCCACCCTAATCTATTCGGTTTGCTGCCTACCCCAGCAAAAGACCTAACAAACCATCTGAGAAAATGTCAACATGGGGTATGAAGAGAAGGTTCTGTGACTCAGTCTCAAATGATTGGACCATTGGATCCTGTAATTAGAACGGTTCAAAAGCGGATACTGTTGTTAAGAGTGAAACCAGCCCTACATTGTAAAGTCCTCAGCTCACCGTCTTTAACTTGTACGGGTCGAAGTTGCATCAGCTACAACAGTGGCTGTTGTGAAATCAGTAGACTTCAAAGCTTCACACCTGATCTTAGACATGGATCCTGTGTTTTCTGTGTTGTTTCAGTTACCATTGGTTGGGTGTGTTTCTTTTTACCACAGTGACGAGTAGCTAAGCATGGAACTAACTCTCAGGTACTGGCTCTTTCCCTAATGGATCACTGTAAATATGATTACTGCACAGATGAATGTGAATAGTAGCACTATTACCGCACAGGTACTGTGTAACACTGTCATCAACAAGCTCCCAACCTTTCACTTTCTCAAGGGTGTGATGTTGCCAGCTCACAGCTTTTTTGTATTTTTACTTATTATCAATGACTTTGCCATAACTGTATGCGCATCGCAGGGACTAAAGCACCACCTGAACTTAGAACAAAGAATGAAACAATGTAAATAATAACCCAACTGTAGAGGTCAACTCTCAATAAAATTGGGGTTAACTGTTGGTTTTGCCTCACTCGGACCATTGGATCTCTAGACCAGAAACGGTGTTCTAGTGTTGATACTGTTGTTACAGAGTGGAGTCTAGCCTGCACATTGTAAAAAGTCCTCAGCCTACCGAATCTTTCTTGTTATCCTTACACGGTCGAAAGTTGTATCAGGCTACAACAGTGTTGTTGTGAAATCAGTAGACTTCAAAGCTCACACCTGATCTTAGACATGGATCCCTGTAAAGGTTTTCTGTGTTGTTTCAGTTATCATTGGTTGGGTGTGTTTTCTACCACAGTGAATGAGTAAAGTTAAGTATGGAACTAACTCTCAGGTACTCGGCTCTTCCTCAATGTGATCACTGGAAATATGATTACTGTACAGATGAATGTGAATAGTAGCACTATTAATGGCCAGGTAGAATACTGTGTGTACACTGGGTCACCAACAAGCTCCCAACCTTTCACTTTCTCAAGGGTGTGATGTTGCTGTCAGCCCACAGCTTTTTGTATTTTTTGCTCTTATTATCAATGGATTCTGCTATAAACTGTATGTACTGCAGGACTAAAAAAGCACCACCCTGAACTTAGAAATAAAGAATGAAACAATGTAAATAATAACCCAACGCTGGGAGGTCAACTCTCAATAAAATTAAATAATCGTTGTCTTTGGCTCACCGCATATCTGTGTAATGCAATGTAAGTTACTACCACATTTTAAACATCCACCTAGGTGTTTGAATACATATTGAGATATGTGACGCACAAACCGTACAGTGAAGCTCCAGATTAAAAACAAAGTTGCCACAAGTATGAGACACTTTGAGTACCGGGGGCTTTAAATGAATGATGAATTAAATATCACTGCAGATTCCCCACATTCCCTGTTTACACCCTATTTTATTCACTCAGAATAATGTTTGCATTTGCACAAGTAAGCTGACCAGGACCCAGCACGCTCATGAGCACCATTGTTCATTATCTCCCTCCTCCTCACAGCTGCAGGCTCTCCTCGGCCATTCTAATCCCCCACCTTTTCATATGACTATAGCCTGTCATCCAACTGAACGATGCTCATCCACAGTTTGAAGGACGCCTCTTGTTGCAGTTGTGGCCATGCCATAAAACTACTGACAGAAGGGATTTATTATTTTGCCCTATAATTCTGTTTTAGACGGTCTGTTCTATCTGCCAACGTTCTGAAGTTTCCAGTTGGTTTGACTGATCAGGAGTGATGTGGGTGAGAGAAGCCTTGAGTTTTCCAGGCATGAAGATGATGCTATTAATTTCTATCCAGCAGTTAGATTGGACAGATATTGCTATCTGCTGTGTGTGTGTGTGTGTGGGGTTTAAGACGGAGTCAAGAGGTGGTTCAAACCCTAACACAGGATGTGGTTGACGTCAATAATTTATTGCTACATTGTCAAATTTTAGATTTGTGACCACTGCTCTTCATTTGATGCTATTTGATGTTATTATCGCCGTTCTTTGAAACACTGGGTCAGATGAAATGTTGTTGTCAGCACTGCTGCTGTGTGTCGTTATGCCACCCAGGTAACTGTTCCCTGTGGTTTCACGCTGAAGTTAAACTGACATCAATACCAGGACTGACTTGTTTGCTTGCAGAGGAAATGAAACATGGTCTCGGTTTTTTTTCTGTCCAGACAATCCCTCATTAAAAGGAAGTGGCTCTGTGGTCAGAGGCTGACAGTATACTGTCTGATTACAGTCTCTAACAACCAAGACTAATATAGCTTAATTACACTGTGTGTGTGTGTGTGTGTGTGCGTGTTGTAAAATCCCAGTGACGGGGTTGTCCCTGACAGGGTGGGAACAAGTGCTGTGATACGTGGACCGGTAAAAGCTCTTCATTTCCGTATCAGGTGTTTCGGGGTGTGCATGTCCCATGGGAGTCCCATGATCCAGCGGACTATAGTGATGAAACGTTTGTAGTCTCTGACAACCAACTCCGAAAGAGGATGTTGTGGTTGAGTCCTGGCACCAGTGAAACTGTTGGAATCGAGACTCCTACCAGCGGTTTTTTCAACGTGGGGCGACACGGCGCTGATAAATGGAGCCTGGATGGGAGCCTGACCGATCTCTGAATGGGAATCTAGCGGCATGGAGGCAGAAGGTTGCCGCTGCTGCTGCTGCGGGGAGGAGGAGGCGGACTCTCGCCGACAACACCTGATCCAACTTCCGCCGAGAGAGACTCGGTTCCAGCGGATGGCCCAGGTTCTGGTTAGTGGTGCCGCTCGGTCACCGCTGCAGCGGCCTGGCTCTGCTGTTCACGGTCGTTCTGAACGGGCGAGGTCATCAGGCAGCGGAGACAGGTAACATTTTCCACACCTGACGACTTGTGCTCCTTCAGGTAACTGTGTTACTGTTACTGTGGCCGAACAGCACTGTCTGAAGGTGATTACAGTCCAGGACCACGGCGGTCCGGCTCAATCTCATTCAACCACAGCGTGTCGGTTGTGTTTCTGCGTGTTCTGTTTTATATGTTCGATCAAGGAGACATGACCTGAAGACATTCAGATTCTTGGAGCGTTCTAAGTAGGTCGAAGTGTACTTGTCGCAGTGTTTCACAAGTCAGACAGGTTGGATCAAATGCTCCGTTAACGGAAGTTCGGTGTATCGATCCGTGGTTTAGAAATCTCACTTTTCTTCACCACATGTCAAACAGCTATTACACCACTTTTCTGTCTTCATCATTCTACCCAGTGTCAGTACGTTCGTTTTAAATGGAGAACACACGGTGAACCAGCCACAGGTTGACGCCACTCTTTCTGAAGGTTTTAACGAAGTTTTGAGGTGTATGGGGACGGGGATCAGCCATCTGTCATCCTGTTGGTCTCTGTTGCCTAGTAGTCACACACCGTCCCATGATGAATCAGTGACAGGTGTCAGTCAGTACTGAGCTGCCCTTGACCTGCAGCAGGATGTGTGCAGGTATCTGACTGTAGCACACACCTGTCTGCCACCCTGTTCACTGCAGCATGAACCAGCCTCACAGGACACTGCACTGTTTGGCACGGCACACTGGCTGCATGCAGGATGAGCCCAAGAAATGCGTTGCTAAGATAGTGTTTGTGTCCTTACAGGCCATGAAGCAGACGGATAAACGTCAGTTTCACCAGGTAAGTATGTGGTCCCATCATCAAGTGAGATTACAGGTTTATAAAAAGAATCACTGGTCAGTGTGTGAAATCACCTGAATCTCTCCTTGTAGACATCTGGCACACATAAGCAAATATCACCACCTTTGAAAATCCAAGTGTGATGCTAACAGGTAAATATATGATTACATATCAAATAATACATAAATAATAATATACTGTATTTTTAACTATATAATTATACTGTAGAGTCTGTATGATTATACACAGACATACACACAAATATAAAGTGGAGGAAGGAATTCCTTGCTCCCGCCTTCCTCCTCAGCTCCAGGTACCAATCAGATTCTGGGGATTCCTTGAATGGGAGAGTGAGATTGAAATGTCCACTGTCATGGAGGCCTAACTACTCCAGTGGAACTCACGGTACCCAGAAAAGGCATTTACAGAGTCTTCCTGCAGATCAATACCCACGAAGAGTGTGAATGCGCGGTAATGGAAGTTGTACTAAGCCACCTGTCAGTGAGGTGTTTTATATCACAGACAGTTACAATGATAACAGGCGCCTCCTGTCATCAGAAGACACAGTGAGTTGCAGTTTAAAGCACTGAGAAAAATCCTCTATATCGTCCGGCTTGTTTGTCCTGAGGCTAACAGCAGACTACTTGTAGTCGTCGCACCCTGAACTTATTGTTAACAACAATACCTGGTGTTCTTCGTGCTGAGCTTCTGCCCCAGTCATCTGGTCAGACAGTCAGAGTCACCTAAATCCATCTGAGGTTTCCGCACCTCCACTCTGTAGAACACCTAATGGAGGAAACCAGTGTAGATATGGTTTCTTTTACTATTACAGCCTGCGAAAAGTCTGAACTAATTGATGATGATGATGCAGCAGCAGCAAGTAGCTACTAATATCTGCTCAGCTGCAGTTTGCTTTATCTCATTGAAGTTAGGTTGCATTTGTATTAAACCATTAATAACAGCTCACAGAGTACAGACTGCTGCCTTAACAATCATTTTCCTTCATATACTATCACAAAAGGCATCTATATTCCTAAGAATATCCTCAATATGTGTAACTGTACAATTCCATCTTCATGGGTTTTATATTATCGCTAACTGAATATGATTCCTAAGAAAATAGAAAGCTTCATTCCCTAAAATATTATGGCTTAGATTTGAATATTTCTTGTTCACGCAGAAAGTTCAAAGGATCATTCTTTGGGGAGCATGAATTGCCAGTGTTAGTTCTGTGCTGTTGGTGGAGCCTAAATGTCCTGCTTGGAGGATGTCTTATCAGCATCCTTTGGTTTTCCCCAGCTTTTTAAAGATGACAGACTGTTACAGGAAGAATTCCACCTTCTCTTGATTTTTTTGCTGCCATGAAAGTTTTATCTTGAGAGACTAACAATCTGCCAGGGCTCTAGGTGAGCCTGTCTTGTTCAATGTTAAAATAGCAAACAGTAGTTTGTTTGTCTGTTAAACCCTGTGAAAAACCCTCACTGAGATTAAAAATAACTCAGGAACCATCATGTTAAATAGATGTCAACTGATAAATATCCACAGAAAAAAACAATTAGGGTTGGAAGCATAACTTAAACAGGTCTGTCAAGACAGGAGAAACTGTAAGTTCCTAACCGGAAGCTGACACTATGACGTATGAATTGTGAACTAAAGGACTTTTGATTTTGTGGAAAAGCAGAAGTGGAAGTGGGAAAGATTAGGAAGAGAAATAACAGAGGCCGCAGAGGAATAGGCAAATATATTTTTATTGGGCCATTCATTCATTATTTTCTGTAAAGCTGTAGAACTCAGTGGTCGTGTAATACGCGTATCATTAATATTAAAACAAGTTTTTACTATAGTACCATGTATACCATCCGCAGGCACGCTTGTATTTGAATGTAATCAGTACTGTGGGACAGCATTGGTTATTTTAGTGTCAGTGAAGTGTGGTTGGTACACCAGAGAAGGCTGAACCACTGTTATTATTTGTACATGTCTTATAGTGTGTTGCTGTTGCCAGCCCAGTGGCTTACCAGGAAGGTCTGAACAGCATTAGTAGTGCAGGAGTTACTGGCAGACTATCACACACATAAACCCAGGGCCACACCCAATAATTCCCGCTCACATTTTTAGTGCTGCGTCTGTCGTGTTATGGTTTTATCAGGTGATAAGAGAAATACAGAACTACTTTCATCACTGCCTAACACAGAAGTTCTACCTCTGTATACTAGTTTGAGGTTTTTCTTCCTCTCTCCAGTACCTGTAGATGTGTTTTGAAGAAACATTATGCCAAGTGTTTCACTTTCTACACTCAGTTCATCAATGCTGTTTTACACCTTGTAAAGTAGAATGCATGCATGTGGGAAGTATATAATGAAGTGTGATGATGTTTCAGCTGGTCTCCATGTCTGAGTCTGTGTATGTATGATGACTACAGAGGCCCCATTATACCAATCGTTGTATTTGTGTGAACTAGTTAGGACTTTTTTTTTTCTTTTTTTTTGTTACCATGGGTTCTAATGTTGCAAAAAATATGGAAAGGGTTTTCCCGGTAAGGTGCTGTTGGACGCAGCTTATAGAAACATATTTAACGAGGCTAAGTACTGGGTTTGTTGTTTGTTTTGCTTTTTGTTTTAAATGTAATTATTTAATTCATTGCTTGGGCACTTTGTACTCAGAGTTGAAAGTATGCAAATTGATTCTTTTTTCCTACTTTCTTTGAAAGACAGCGATCATTCCATTTGTTTGTGTGTATGTTGTGAAATAATAATAAACAAGAAAACCTTTAAATGACAGAATATCATAGCTGTTTTTCTGTCAGAGTAAAATGTCCCAAATGTCTTCACTAGTTCCTTTTGTTCCAAAAGCCACATCAAATAGAGGAACAGGAGAGTTATTCTTTATTTTCACATTTATTATCTCTTGTGCTGGACAAACCGCTCCTGGATTACAGGGGCGTCATGAGTAGCACCCACTGAAAGACAGCCATTGATATTATAATTGTAATCACTGTGGGTCACCAACCCATATACAGTCATACTGTTGTATGGTTTGTTAGCCAGTCTACAGTTCCTGAGGACTGTGGGAAACCTAAGACTATTTAGTCATCAACGGAATCACATTGTAGGAATTTTTTTTCTTTTTCTTTTTCTCCACTTGCTTGTCTGTCATTGCTTCTTTACAGTGGAGGAGTGTTCCTCATGATATTCAGGATGTTCACTCTTTCTCTAAGAGGTCTGTTCGCCCAGTCACCTGTATCATACCCTAAAGAACTCGAGGGATGAATAAAGAATAAAGAATTTTACAATAATTAGTGATGTACTGTTTTAAGATGTGCAATATGTGTTGTTTATAAAACTATATGTCAGCAAAACTGTGTATTCACTCAAAATTTTTCAACTAATTCAATTTTATTGAAGAAATAAGCATCACAAACAAAGTCATCTCAAGGCACTTTTCATATAGAGCAGGTCTAGACCATACCTTAAAAATAGGCATTTATGAGAGAGAGACCAACAGATCCCACCATGAGCAGCACTAGTTACAGTGGCAAGGCAAAACCTTTAAGAGGCAGAAACCTCGAGCAGAACCAGACTCAGGTGGGCGCCATCCGCCCCGACCGGGTTGCTAAGAAGGAGAGGGGAGAGGGGGAGAGGGGAGAGAATAGCGAGAGAAGAACATAGTATAACACGGGTTCCAATGGGAAATGTAAGGTGATGCCAGTAATACAGCAGTAGTAATGATAGTAGTGATAATTAAAGTATTAATCACAATATAGCAATACAACTAATAGCAGTATAAGTAATTTCTAATTATAACAGCAGGTGTTGAGTGGAGTTGTAGGAGCAGCAGGAGACTTGTCATCACAGATCAGACTCCTCATAGCTCCAGAGGCAGAAATACCTGCAGAAAGAGACAGAAGAGGAGAGAGAGACGAAGACAATACTACAGGAAAGGGAAGATATTGAGTTAGTAACATGTACATGACATATGAATCCATATTGGAGAGAGAGAGAGGGAGAGAGAGAGAGAGAGAGGAGAGAAGCTCAGCACATCATGGAGATCTCCTGGCAGTCTAGGCCCATATAGTAGCATAACTAAGGGATGGTTCAGCCTGAGCAACCCTACCTATAAGCTATCAAAGAGGAAAGTTTTTAAGCCGACTCTTAAGGTACAGAGGTGCCCGCCTCCTGACCCAAACTGGGAGAAGGTCTCCACAAAGAGGAGCTCTGATAACTGAAGGCTCTGCTTCCCATTCTACTTTAGGAAACCTGGGAACTACCAGTAAACCAGCATTCTGGGAGCGCAGAGTCCTAGTGGGACCGAGATTTGTGAGATCTTTTAAGGTAGATGGAGCCTGTCCATTAAGGGCTTTGTAAGTAGAAGAAGGGATTTTGAATTCTACTCTGGATTTGACTGGGAGCCAATGAGAGAGTATGGGTTAAATACAGGAGAAACATGGTCTCTGTTTCTTAGTTCCTGTCAGTAATCGCATGTGCATTTTGAATCAGCTGCAGAGTCTTTAGAGACTTGCTAGCAGCCTGATAATAATGAATTACAGTAGTCCAGCCTAAGTAACAAATGCATGGACTAGTTTTTTCTGCATCTTTTGGGACAGAAATGTCTAATTCTTGTGATATTACGCAGGTGAAAGAAGGCAGTCCTAGAAGTTTGTTCTATGTGAGTTAAAGGACATATCCTGATCAAAGATGACTCCCAGATTCTTTACTGTGGAGCTGGGAGCCAGGCAATGCTGCCTAGTGGAACTACATCATTAGAAAATTTATTTCATGTGTTCATAGGACCAATTATAATGACTTCAGTTTTATCTGAGTTCAGTAGTAAAAAGTTGCTTTGTCATCCAAGTTTTAATGTCCCTAAGACAAGCCTGGTGCCTATTGTTTTGATTGTCTTAGGCTCCATTGACAGATAAAGCTGTACCATCTGTACACAATGGAAATTTATGGAGTGTTTCCTGATAATATTGCCCAAGGAAGGCACAGAGTGAAGAGGATTGGTCCAAGCACTGACCTCGTGGAACTCCATGTCTAACTTTGTGTACATGGAGGTATAGCAATATGTATTGAAACTGAAGCCTATCAGATAGATAGGACTTAAAACCAGTTTATGCAGTCTTTAATAACACAGTCTCCAGTCTCTGTAAAAGGATATGACAATTGTATCAAAAAGCAGCACTGAGATTCAACAAGACAAGTACAGAAACAAGTCTGTCCGATGCTATCAGGAGGTCGTTCGTGAATTTACAAGTGCTGTCTCTGTGCTGTGATACAACCTAAATCCTGACTGAAATCCTCAAATAAACTATTATCCTGTAGAAAACACAACTGTTTCTAAACTGCTTTCTAGGATTTTGGAAAGAAAGGGAGGTTAGATAGGTCTCAATTGGCTAACAGGTCTGGATCTGAGTGGGCTTTTAGGAGAGGCCTATCACAGCTACTTTATACGACTGCAGCACATACAACCTGTTACCATGACAGATTTAATATATCTAATATAGACTGCAAATTAAGGCAGAGCTCCTTAAGCAGCCTAGTTGGGATGGGGGTCTAGAGACAAGTTGAAGGTTTGGATGCTGAAATAATTGATGAGCTGGGGGAGGTCAGATGGGAGAAAAGAGTCTAGTTAGGTTTTGCAGCTGACTTATGGATCCTGTTTTATTACAACCAGTGCTGGTTGAGGGCTGATGTGATTGATTTTATCTCTAATGGTAGAAATTATCATTAAAAAAAGTTAATAAAACCATTGCTGCTGAAGGTTATGGGGTGTGGATCTATAGAGTCAGGACTCTGTCAGCCTGGCTACAGTGCTGAAAAGAAACCTGGGGTTGTTCTTATTATCTCTATTAATGATGAGTATGGCGCCTGTAATACAGAGGCCTTTTTATATCTTTTGACACTATCCTGCCAGGCTATTATAAATGTATTAATAATTTTTTTTTTAAGTTTCAAAGTTTAAAGTTTGTACTGTCAGTGACACACTAGAAAGGACAGTAATGATTCCTGCATTGTGTTCCTTACACTGAAGTCATCCGCGATGTGTTACAGAAGAATCTATCCATTTTACGCGACTAGTAATAGCAGCAGCAGAAGTTTTGTAAGGAGGGACCAAACTGCAACTTGCACTACTGCCGCACCAACTACGAAGTCATCTCTGTCTCTGTTACAAACTGGGCAGAGTGTGGATTAAAAAAAAAAAAAATTCAGTTTGTCAGCATATGCAGTTTCTGGGAATTTCACTACAGCATCTGGAGTTTTTGTTGCTTTTTCCTTGTACAGCACTCATACCAAACTGTGATTGCCCAACTGTGGTGTGACTTGTGTACCATTGCACATCCACTGTGTACTGTGTGTTTTCAAATCTTTAAAAGATGTCACACAAAAGCTTTAGTGTACTTATTTGCAAAATCATCAAGTTAAACTAACTCTGACCGCCAGGGTTAGCTTCCTCAGGTGAACAGAACTTAATGATGGCTACTGGTGTAAAAGTGATAATGCACTCACAGGTGCTGGTGGATATACATACAGTCAACAGAGTTAGAGTGAGCTCTGGCTCAAATCCATCACAACAGTACAATTAGGCCCAGACTGTTGGGGATTTCTTCCATGATGCATTGAGCTTCTCACCTCTGTATTGATTCACATCCTATATTACATGTTACTTAACTTGATATCTTCCCTTTCTCATAGTCTTGTGCTCTTTCGCCTCTCTCTCCCTTCTGTCACTTCTGCAGGCATTTCTGCTCTGGAGCTGTAGATTCTGATTCGTGATGACAGGCCTCCTGCTGCTCATCTTTTGTATTATTGATACCACTTCACATTTTTTACATGGAATCTGTATTATACAAGGTTCTCTGTCGCTATTTCTCTACTCCCAGTATATTTCAGTATATTTTCTCATGTATTTCTTTTATTTGAATAATAACATTTGAATGCAGGATGTTTACATTCATTCCTTTCCCTGTGTGGGTATTTCTCAAATCACTATTTCATCCACCACTGTCCTAATGTGAGGCTTTGGTATTGTTGCCATCAGATATATTTCTTCCATCCTGCTTGTATTCTTTACCTATACTATATTTGGAAGAGTCTATGAGTGGTTTTAAAGGCACCAACTGAGGACTTGCCATTTTGTCTACTCATGATGGACAGTAGATCTCAAAGCTAGATGCTACAAAAGCAAACAAACAGAGACAAACAGCTGCAGCATTTCATTGGCAGGTTTTAGCGTTAGACCTTTTATTAAACTTTAAGAATTACTTATAGTCTAAAAACGATTAGTAAATAAAAAATTGAATTAATGTTTCAGCATTTTTCAGAGTTAAAAGGTCTGCTTTAGTAATATTTCTGAAAAGGGATGTTTTTAATGACCTTGTTAAATCCATCTATTTTCTATACTGTTACAGTCCTCCTCTCTCTTCCCCAGTTCCTGCCCTGGTTTTTGTAGGTCTGTCCTGTCTTCCCTCTGTGTGTGGGTGTGTGTGTGCTCTTCCATGGCACCAGCACAGCTGCAGTCTTATTAACTCATCCTCGCCCATTCATCCAACCTGGTCTGCTGCCACTCATTGCCAGTTTGTTCTGTCAGCCTTCGTGGTAACGTCTGGCCTCAGTTGAAATTGTGGTTGTTTTGAGCTTTTGTTTGGTCTGTGCTCCAGTGAGCTAGTTAAGGGACCCTGTCTCTTTGCTGCCTAGTCTCGCTTGGTGCCGCTGTCTGCTTCCTGTGGATCCCCAGTCATGTCTGCTGGGTGCTTCCCAGGCTACCCCCGAACACTTCCCCTCTCCCGCCTCCACCACCAGACTGCCTGCCCCAGACTCCTGCCCTTTTCCCCCATCCACCATGCTATTAAGGAGGTAATAAACGTCATTTGTCTTGGTTATTCCTGTGTTCTGTTGTTTGACCCAGCATCTGGGTTCAGTACACTCAAACCCTGTAACATATACAGAGCTTATCTGTCAGGGTTGTAGGGTTGAGCTTTGCACCAGCTGACACTGATGAGAGACGGGTACACTCTTGACAGATCACCCCATCTATCACGGGGCTGACATAGTAGGTAAGCATGCCTGCCTGAGCCAGTCTGTGTTTGAAGGCAGGACCCTAGTGAAGGTACCCTGTTCAGTTCTGTGCCCAGCCCTCTGCCGCTGCCTCTGCCACTGCCTGTTGCTCCATTGACTGGTAGGGAAATAACTCAATTGAGAAGTTCATCATTCCACTCCCTATCCACGCTCCTTTCCCTCCTGATCTCCTCTTTCCATTCACCTCCACCCTTCAATAAGACTGAACTTACCTAGAAACTACCCCTCAACTTTCTGCTGGTGTTCCAGTCTGTGTCTGCTCTGGGGTCCCAACTGTTTTACCTAAAATGACAATCTGTTTTATAAAAGCAGTAAACCCAGAGAGGAGGTAGGATTACAGTGATTTTAGAACAGGGTGCTCTAGTAGGCATGATGCAGAGATGGAGTAACATCGTTTCTGGTAGAAAAACACTTTTGCTTTAAAATGTAGACAAGTCACTAATGATCATACTAGCTCAAATAATGTTATCTAGCTACTGACTCACACACACCATCATGCTGGCAGCTAGGCTAACGTTAGTCACTAACACTGACACTGGAAACTAACTTGGCTAACTAATAACAATGTTAAATAGCTGTAGTGCTTTTTAACATCATACAGTCATTCAGCTGTGAGTACCTTCCTGCTGCATCATTCTTTTCAAATGATCTTGACCCAGATCCACAGTGATGTCATGTCCACCGTTAGCCTATCAGGGTTTGAGGACCCATGCCAATTGTTCCTAGCATCAACCCAGAAATATTGTCGGCTGGGTATTGGTTTCTCAACTTGGGCTGACTTTTGATCACCTTTGATGGTCAGCGTGAACTGTCAGTGACTGCAGAGAATATAAAAAGTAGTGTTAGGCTGATCTAGTGGCATTTGCCTTTTACCAGTTACACACACATGGAAGAACTGCTGGGGCAACACTTAGAGTGGATGGCAGTCTTGGCTTATTTCCTATTTTATTGACAAACTATATTCTGAGAATAAAAAAAGGAACGCTATGTATGAAAATGAAAATGAAAGAAATGAATATGAAGGATAAAAATATGACTACAAAATGTTATTTCTTCTTACAGTAATAATGTGAACTAAATTGTTTTTACAGCTTTCTGTTTGGAATGAAAAACCATAGTGTTGGTATCCATATGAAAAAAAGTGTCAGAAGGAGGAGACTCAAATAAACTGCATCACCTTTGGAAGAGATAACCAGGAGGACTGATCTAAAGTTCATGAATAAAAACTACGACACATCATATCTCTCCACTGCAGAGTATTGGGCCATGAATTAAATGTTAACTGTCAAGAAAATCTAAAGTATTTCCCTGTGTACAGTAGCAGGGCACTTTTCATCATCAACTCTACTATCTATTCATTCATCTATTCATCTATCTATCTATCTATCTATCTATCTATCTATTCATCTATCAGTTTTTAGATTATCAGACTTCACAATCCAATAATTCAATTCAATTTTATTTATATAGCACTCAATCACGACGATATAGTCATCTCAGGCACTTTTCATAGAGCAGGTTCAGACCATACTTTAAAATAGGTATTTACAGAGAGAGAGACCCAAATAAATCCCACCATGAGCAGCACTAGTAACAGCAGAAACCCCGGCAGAAGGCAGTAATTGTAAAAGTAGCAATAAAACTAGAAGCAGTACTAGTAAGACTGTGCTGAAGGAACCTGTATTAGGTCTTATTGTCCATTAATAATGAATGATAGATGGTTCTAATATCAGAGGGCTTTTAAAATATGCTAGTTTAAAAGCCTGCCAGGCTAAGTTCTTCTGATTGTGAAGTGCCATTTCCTCTCCAGCTTTTTGTAGACATCATTTTTAAACACACATTTGTGACTTGTACTATGGAGCTAGCCTCCTGATTAACTACTGCTGTGTAGTGAGGCTGCAATACTATCAATAAGATTGTTAACTTAAAGTGAAGCTGAGACAACTGTTCTCCATTGTATTGACATATGGCACTGGAGTAAATAACAATGAACCATTTCCCAAATTTAGAATTTTCAGAAACCTCCTGTCAAGGAATTTTCTCTCAAAATGATGTGTAGTCCATTAACAACGTAAACTCAAACATTACTAAAATACGACAAAAGAGGATTTTTCGATGCCATAAGCCAGAACAAGGTTGGGGTGTGGATTAAAACAGTGTGAGTGGGCTTTTAATAATTCTAAGAACTGTGTGAGTCTAAAAGTGAATGAAATGCAGAACTAAGGCTGCCGTAGCCAACATCTACATGAATGTTGAAATCTTCTCACTGTAACCGCTTCATCTTTAATAAGCACTGACTCAGATGAAACAAGGAAGACAAAAAAATCAGAGTAAGGAGCAGGTGGATGTGATGGACAGTAACAAGTGGAACTGGTTTTGAGCTTTCCCGCCTGTGTGTGAAAACTAAGAGAGGCTGATTCATGTTTCCCCGGCCTCTGCTTCAAGGGGTGGAGGATCTATGAACAGTGAGTGCTGATTCATCTTAGAGTTTTCTACAACCAGGTTTGCATAAACAATGTGATGATCAGTTAAGGTCACTGACAGGGATTGAGAGGATCTAATATTTGCTAGTCCACGTAATTTCTCATATTAGATAGAGTCCAGTTTGTCTACAAGCACAAACACCTCCATGTACACAGGTTAATCATGGAGTTCCATAGGTTCTGTGTTAGGACCAACACTTTCACCCTATCTATGCCTTCCTTTGGCCATACTATCAGGAAGCAGATTTCCATTAATAAGCACAGATGACATCCATTCTTAAGTTCTCTTGCAGCAGGTATGTGGCATTTTAAGTTTTTTTATGTAACTCCTCTTCTGTTTCTAGATATGAGAGCAGCTTCCACATCCAAAACCGCCTCTCTAGAGAGCCGTCCAGTAAAACTAAAAAAAAAAAAAAAGAAAAAAAAAAAAAGCTGGACACCACCTACAGCTAGTGGTTAAAACTAGAGGTTAAAATCCAAGAATAAACTCAACCAGGTGCCCATCATCCACAGTGCGCTCTTGGTTGGATTCTTCTGTTGTGGTTTGACTTGACTCGACTCTGTCCTCAAGTAGAGATGAGGTCTGTTAGCTTGCTTCTTTCCAACACTCACACCTACAGATTTTACTTCAGACCCAATAGAGGTTGACTCATGGCATCATTTGAGGACATTTGTCAGAATTCACAGCTCCATCTGGACACACAAATAATACTTCTTAATGGTGCTTTCAACATATGTGGTAACAATGGCAAACAGACCGTGATGTACAATCAATTTGAGTTCCTTAATTTACATCAAGAACTTTTGGGTTTTCAGGTTTTATCTAACAACATGAAATGTTATAGTTATACAGCCATTATAAGAAATCTTCTTAAATCTACTTAATAGACAGAGTTGATGCTGCTCCATTCCTTGTGGTGTGGCACAATGTCATCAGGTATAAATCATATACCATCATTTACACTAGGGGGTGAAATTGACTTTTTACATACCATAGTTTGTGGGTATGATGTATAGACAGTCGTCAGAGGTGAAAGCAAAAGCAGTAACTGTAATCGTGTGTGTCAGAGTCCAGATTTCTAAAATGGTTTCTAATGTAATTGTTGTTGCACTGACACAATGGTCAGCAGCTTAATTTTGTATTTCTGTTTCATTTGATGGCTCCTGCATAAGGTGCTTAATAAGTGATAGTGATATAACAAAATGGTGAATGACTGTGGGAAATAGACAAGACTTGTTCTATGAAAGTGCCTTCTAGAGGTAACTTCTGCTGTGATGGGCACTATAGAAATAAAACTGGTTTGTCCATACTTTTCAGCTGGATGAAATGTGTTAATTTATGATTATATGCGAATGAACATTTTCCCAGTGGCAACAGCTATAGTTATTGTTTATTTAAGTAGAGTCTCAAGGAAATTTCAATCAAACACAACTGGACTTAGTTATTGTTCAGGAAGCTGTTTCAATCTCCTCATCCAAGAGGCTTCATCAGTTCGTCAGATCTCGACCAGGCTGGGATCATCCTAACTAACTGCGTTTCAGCAGACTCAACGATTTGGCCTCTAAGAAACAACGACCACAAATGGCCCCATGTGACTCAACGACTGTCGCTATAATACAATGGGGCACTAACAAAGTCGAAACCAACTTTTCCAATTCAACCACTGTCAATTTAACGACTGTCATTGGGTGTTATTGGAGCACAAAGGATCCATGACATCATCGGTCTGTGAAAGCCCTCACAGAGGTTAAACACCTGGGTCTCCACACTAGTTAGTTAGGACCAGTCCCAGCTCAGCCGATGCGAGCATGAACGATGAAGCCTCTTTTGGATGAGAGGTGAAACGCTCTAGACAATACAATCTAAGTCCAGTTGTGTTTGATTGAAATTTTGAGATAACTAAGTGACCTGGATGAATGAGAATATTCACAGGCCTATTTAAGTAGAGGTTCATATCTTTTCAGGTCTGCCTTTAAACATATGAGAAAAATGTTTCATATGTTTCCTTCTTCCTGTTCAGACTGTGCACAAGCTCCCTCCCCACAGCACCTCCGCTCTACAGGATGATAAAATATGCCTCTATTTGTAGCTTTTGAGAGAGGTGCTCATGAGTGCAATCTTTATTTCTTTATTTATCTGTGGTTTGACCAGTTAAGTGCAAAATGTTGTTGCCTCATATTCCTGCTGTTCCTAAAACATAAGTTACTGTAATGGTATGATAACATCCCCTCCTCCCTCTTCTAATCTCTTTTTTTCCCTCTAATTTCCTGTTGTCTGCTAACCGAAGACTGACAGAGAGACAGAGAGGGAGACAGAATGTGAGTATGCGTCACTGTGTGGATGTAGGAGGAGGGGGCAAAAGAAGAATGAGAGTAATGGCAGGGGTGAAACTTCCTTAATAGCTCTGTGGATGAAACATTTCCTCTGTCTGCATACTTGACCTTTCAGTGTGCAGCTGCAGGAAGTGAGTGTGTTGTGGTGGATTTGGACCGATGGTGGGCATTTATTGTCCATTGTGAGACATGGTGGTCGTGTTTCCTCTGCCTCACTCATCATGTGTGATGCAGTCATGACCATCTGTAAGTTAAACGACTGTCAGTATCTCTGTATCTCTCTCCTGTCTCTAGGTTTCACTTGCCACCTATCCTTTGGCCTCCCACACTAATAATTCAATTCAATTCAATTTTATTTATATAGCGTCGAATCACAACAAAAGTGATCTCAAGGCACTTTTCATATAGAGCAGGTCTAGAAAGTACTCTTACAGTACAAGAATAACAACAAGAATAGAGAATAGCAACAGAAGAACATAGTATAACATGAATTCCATGTAAAAAAAAAAATTAAAAAAAATAAAGTGATACCAATAACACAGTAGTAGTAATGATAGTAGTGATAATTAAAGTAGTAATTGCAAAACTAACAGAAATCCTAGAAGCAGTACTAGTAATTTCTAATTATAGCAGCAGGAGACTTGTCATCACAGATCAGACTCTACAGCTCCAGAGACAGAAATACCTGCAGAAAGAGACAGAAGAGGAGAGAGAGACGAAGATACCAATACAGGAAAGGGAAGATATTGAGTTATAAATATGTTTATGGGATATGAAATAATTGAACAAGCACAGAAGCTGACACCAGGTCAACGAAGTCATTAACAATTTGTATTAACAAGTCCTCCAACCTAAACAAAGCGAGAGAGAGAGAGAGAGAGAGAGAGAAGCTCATTGCATAATGGGAAATCCCCCGGCAGTCTAGGCCTATTGCAGCATAACTAAGGGATGGTTCAAGCCTGAGCCAACCCTAACTATAAGCTTTATCAAAGAGGGAAGTTTTAAGCCTACTCTTAAAGATACAGAGGGTGTCTGGTTCCACAGTACAGCAGCCTGATAACTGAAGGCTCTGCCTCCCATTCGACTTCTTAGAAACCTGGGAAACCACCACAGTAAACCAGCATTCTGGGAGCCGCAGAGTCCCAGTGGGACTGTAGGGGACTATGAGATCTTAGGGCGATGAATGGTCCATTAAGGGCTTTGTATGTGAGGAGGAGGATTTTAATTCTACTCTGGATTTGACTGGGAGCCACGTAGAGAGGCTAACACAGAAATATGGTCTCTTTTCCTAGTTCCTGTCAGTAATCGTGCTGCAGCATTTTGAATCAGCTGCAGAGTCTTTAGAGACTTGTTGGGGCAGCCTGATAATAATGAATTACAGCACTGATCCTTGTGGAACTGTCTAACTTTTGTGTACATAGAGGAACTGTCGTTAACATGTACAAACTGAAGCCTATCAGATAGATAGGACTTAAACCAGTTTAGTGCAGTATCTTTAATGCCAATAAAATGCTCCAGTCTCTGTAAAAGGATATGATGGTCAATCGTATCAAAAGCAGCACTGAGATCTAACAAGACAAGTACAGAAACAGTTCTGTTGTCTGATGCAGTTAGGAGGTCATTTATAAAGTTCATTCTGACAAATAATTCAGATTCTTCAAACAAGAGGCTTTCTTATATTTTTTCCATTTTTATATCCCAAAATATCAAAACTGAGCAAAAACAACAACATTTTCACTATTCACATTTATGTCATTCCTCACTTGTATTTATTTTGTTGTTTGTTTTTTATTGTTTGTTTTGTGTTATTTTTAATATTCATTTATTATATTTATTTCAACATTTTTTTCAGCCCTCTTGTCTTATGAGCTCTAACTTGATGAAGCTGGTTTGGTGCTAAAATCAGCAGGGAGAAAAAAGATCTTATTTAGAGTCCCTGTGCCAGGACAGTACACCTCAGATCAGAGTCTTATTCTTCATTCTGACTTAACAAAAACTGCCTTTTATATTATAATATGTCCACAGTAAAAGTCTGTGTTTTTTTTCAATCCCGTCTCACGACTTTTTCCTCTTGTCTGTATGTTTATGTAGTAGATTCATTAAGGCGTGGGATCCTGTTTTTTGTTTTTTTTGTTTTTTATCTTAGTTGCTGGAATATAGACCAGACTGCATTAGATGTACACCAGCATGGACACTGTGGACTGAAAACATTCCCTTTCTCAGGCATTTTGCAGAAGGAAACATGCTGCGTGTTGCTGTCATCACTGAATTCCTACCATCTCTTTAATAAAAAAATATATCACAGATTTAGGTAGCTTTTAATGCAAGGTTGAATACTGAAGTTGGACATACCAGTTTTCACTACTACAAAAAGACTTTTACCAGTGCATTGATACCAATGGGTCGAGTACAACCAGAAAGATCAGCCTTCACATCATCTTGGATTAACGTGGAAATCACTGAACCTGTCTGTAGGTTTCACTTGCCACCTACACTTTTTGTATCATGCTGGGCTCCTCTATTTCAGGTATGTACAATGCATTCCTTTGTGTGTGGGCTGGGACACTTTACACACTGTGACAATAGTGATTCATATGAAATGAAAGTCAGTGCAGGGCAAGTGCAGTTTGAGTTTGATGATTTCATATATAATACCATCATCCATACAGCAATCAAAACAAAACCAGTTACTGGCTTTGTTTTGTTTTCACACACACACACACACAAGTTGTTTGACATGAGAGTCACAATGATTCATGCTCTCTTTTTGCCCCTTTAAATATCTAAATACAGGAATAGTAGCCACCTGGTCTCATCAAAACCTACACAGAGACTGGGTGTTCTTTGACGTTCTCTCTGGATGATGAACTGAAGGGGATTGTCCCTGTTTGCTGTTGATGTTTGTTGCCCCTTGTATGCCACCTACTCTGTCTGCATGGTAACACAATGTTTGGAATGTACATGGCTTTGTATGTCAGTTGCCTTGGAAATGTGGGTGTGTGCAGCAGCAATGATTTTGATGAGTCATGTTAAATTCCTTTCAAGTCCACTTACCACTACATCACCACCTTCCTGTCCTGGAGCAGCGGTCAGTGTGACCAAACACCAAAACTGAAATGGATTTGTGTGAAGTTAACCTGTTATGAGGATTACTACTCAACCTGCAGAGATAGGTGGATACTGTTCTCTGTAGCTCTGAAGGAAGAAACTCTCTATGATCTCATAAGGTTATTTTAGATTATTCCTCAACTTTAAACTTTGTTACAAACTCAATTCAGTTCAATTTTATGTATATAGTATCAAATCATAACGTGCATTATCTCAAGCACTTTACAGAGCAAGGTAGAGACCTTACAATATTAAAGAGAGAAACTTTCACAGAGAGCAGGACTCAGCAACAGTGGAGAGGAAAAACTCCAGGAAAACTCTACAGGATGAAACCCCAGACGGAACCAGACTCAGGGTGGGCCATCTCCTGTACCAAACAGAGAGGGGCTATAGAGTCCTGCAGGGGTGACACATTTTTGTTGGCTGGCCTGGAAGTTAGCACCAGCCTGGTTCCCCCTGACAAAAAGCCAATGGGATTTTTTCATTGGGTTTTGGTTTATTCCAGAAAATAAACTGTGACCAACTCAAGTTTCTGAGTTTCTTAGTTCATCAGTTAATCATCACAGATGAACACCACTGTTCTGATGTTTGAAGCCTAAATACAAGCTCCCAAAGTAAAAAGCTAATGTTAGGCTTATAAACCAACTACACCAACCACATGACGTCAGTGTCTCCACCACTAAGCTTCCAACTTGTCATTTCATTTAGCTCTGAGGTCATGGAAAGTTAGGGTTTTAGGAGTCTTCCCTGCACCACTCCCCTGACTTTAAGTGCTATTTAATAGCATCATAGGAACTGCAGGATCCAGTGCTTTTAGACATCAAGTCATACATCAGACTTCTGCCCCACTGATTTCAAGTTTTTTTTTTTTTTAATTGCCTCTTGTGAGACCTGTAATTCACTGGAGTAGGCCTTTAAGTAATATAGAAATTCAATTAAATTTTCAGTAAAATGTTATTTATATAGCACCAAATCACAATAGAAGTTATCTATCAGTTATCTGCAGTTTTCATATAGAGCTGGTCTAGACCGTACTCTTTATATTATTATATTTACAGAGAGCAACCCAACAGTTTCCACCATGAGCAGCACTAGACAACAGTGGAGAGGAAAAAGAGAAGAAGGAGAACACAGCATAACACAGATATAAAGTTTCAATGTAAAGATGTAAAGTAGTATCAATAATACAATAGTGATAATAATATGTAATGACAATGTAGTGTTAGCAGTAATACCAAAAGCAGTTCTAATAATAATCTCTAAGTGTAACAGCAGGTGTTGAGTGGAGTTGTAGGAGCAGCAGGAGACTTGTCATCACAGATCAGACTCTACAGCTCCAGAGGCAGAAATACCTGCAGAAAGAGACAGAAGAGGAGAGAGAGACGGAAGAGCACAATACTACAGGAAAGGGAAGATATTGAGTTAGTAACATGTATTTATAGGATATGAAATAATTGGAATGTTATTGCAGCTGACACCAGGAGTCAACGGAAGTCATTAACAATTTGTATTAACAAGTCCTCCAACCTAAACAACCTCAGCGGTGACAGATACAACCTGTGCATACCAGCAGCAAGTCAACCACACCTTTGTCATCATGGCAAAAATAATGGTAACAACAGGTGGTTAAGACTGCAGAACAACAAGAGACAGCAATGACTTTCAGTTTCACACTGGAAAGTCCTGTGTTTTGTTGGTCCATCCATCCATCCCAACCTCCTCCTGATGTGGCCTTTCCTGCTCTTTATACTACATCACCTGACCTCACCCCTTGCTCCCATCATAATTACTATGGCCACTAGAAGTCAACTCACAGAAAATGTAACTATGAGTCGCTATAAGATGCTGGCAGAGTCAGTTTTTTTGTGCTTTTGTTTTTACAGTTTTTACAGTTTTTGCACATTTTGTCACGACTCGCCTGCTGCGTGACTTTAGTTTTAGTTTCTGACTTTAGTTTTCTCTTGTGTTTCTAGTGTTTATGTTCCTGTGTTGTTTTGGTAAATGTCATTTCTCCTGTGTTTCTGGTTTCTTTATTATATTTTATTTTGGTATTCCTTTCCCTCCTGTTTCTTGGTCTTGTACTTCCTGTTTTATTTTGTAGTTACTGTCCTCGTTTATCTAGTGTGCGTTTACTTCTAGTCTTTGTCCTGTGTTTCCCTCCTTTTTTCAGCCCTCACCTGTGTCCTATGAGAAAACCCCCCCACTGTGTATATTAAGACCTGTGTCTTCCCAGTTCTTGGTCAGAGGATTGAGTTTGTTCCTGTGTCCTGTTCCTCTTTTTGTGTTTTCCTGGTTTCCCCAGTGTTTCACCCTTCTTTTGGATTTTGTACTGATACGTTTTTTTTGTTTGTTTGTTTGTTTTTGTTGCCTCTTGTTTTTTCAGTTCAATTATTGAACTCTCCTGGACTCTCCTTTTGCATCAGGCTACTCACCAAGAAGTCTTAAATATTATCTGTTAGGTTTTAAAATGTTAAAAAAATGTTTTTCATGGTTTCATGGCCTGAAAGATGACTCTGAATAGCTGGTAGCACCCAACTCAATTCAACCTAGTCATTTCACAGCTGCCTTTCAAGCCCACCAGGGATGAATTCTTGAAACTGAATGCTGATCTCACATTTAGCAAGACCGCAGTAAGATTAATTACAGATTAATTACATGCTTGGTCATGTTGTGCTCTATTCAGCTATGAAAAAGACTCTCATGAGAGTTTTACTTGTTTTGCAGTAAAACCACTACATTTAGATGTATTTTCAAAAGAATCCTTGAAGTAACTGGCAGGGCAGTTATCAAAGAAAATCTGACTCTGCTCCGTGTAATAGGTCCAAAAGAGTCTGCCTCAATTTAATCAACAATTGAGTCAGACAAGGTCTCCTATTTTCAAATTACACTTCACCATTATGTCACAGTACAAATACACAACATGAACTACAATCAACAAAAGGGAAATGAAACAGTTGTGAAATATTGCACAACGGAAATTATTTTCTCAGTATCTCCAGTAAGTAAGGTCACCCAGCAATCAAAAATGTCCATTTTTCTGAGCAGTTGAAAGCGCTCCAGGAGTTTAGCTGACTATGGGAGAAAAGCAAGCCATTTCAAAGCTGAGAAAAGAGGGAATATCCATCAGAACCAAAAACAACAATCTAGAGTGTCCTGAAAAAGAAAGAAACTACTGGTGAACTGAGCAACAGACATTGAATAGGTCAGCCAAGCACAACAACAGCTGCTGATGACAGAAACATTGTGAGAGCTGTGAGAAAAAACCCAAAGTGGAAGGTTTTGGACTGCCCGAGCCGATCACCGGACCTTAACCCTAGAGGATGCACTTCAATTGAAGGAAACTGATCTGGATATATTCCAAACAAGAAGAGTTCAGGGTGGGATCTTGATTGTTTCATCCAGTGTTTGTTTAACATCCTTCCAGAACTCTCCTTCCTTTCCACTCTCTCACACAGTGAAAAATTTGTTCCCTTCATCTAGTACACAGATGTGGAATTTCAGTGATGTATTTGTTTCATATTTCTACTATGATATACAGTATGTCCTCATCAGCTAATCATACTGTAGTATTTTAAGATGGGTATTTATGCTTCCTTCCAGGCAGTCTTTAGTCATCTCAGCTTCCACTGTGAATATAGGAGGGATATTCATAGACCGATTTTAAGAGGAAATTTCTCAACTGCAAGTATTTTTAAAAAGGGGGGGTTCTCGGTACTCCTTTTAAGTTTATTGACTCTGAGTATTAATACTGAGTGAGTAGTGGTGTAACTGGGTAATATTCCATGTTTCATCTAACATTTTTTAAAGTCTCCTGCTGCTCCCACAACCCAGCTCAACAGATTTTGTTACAACATTTAAAAATGTATTAGTGTTTCTGCCTCTTAAAAGGAAGTTTTTCCTCGTCCCTGTCGCCTAGTGCTGCTCATGGTGGGATCTGTTGGGTCTCTCTTTGTAAATTCTATAAGATAAAGTGTACGGTATAGACCTGCTCTATATTTACAGTGCCTCAAGATAACCTCTGTTGTGATTTGGTGCTATATAACTAAAAGTGACTTGACTTGACTTGAATGCATACACTCTACTCAGCAGTCACTACACACTACATAAACAAATGCAAAACACTGTACTCTGGGCACAGTGACAACAGGAGTGTTAGTTGTGTATATTATTATTTTATGTGTGTCATTCTGGGTCAAAGTGCACCACACTGCAAAATGTGTTTTGTGAATGTGAATGTGTTTAGAGTTTTGCAAAATGGGTGTTTCAGATTTGCAAATTGTGTCTAACCAGATAAACAGTGTTTAAAGTTTTGCCAACTGTGTGATTGATCTGATGATGTTATTTTGGCAGTTGACAGTTTAGAAAATGAGGTTTAGTGTTTTGGCAATTCAGAAAAACTGTAATACACATTTTCACTGCTCTAAAGCTTAAAATGAAACATTGTCCATGTGTGACTCCAGAAATGTGTTTTTTCTGCTCTTCTATCTATCTGTTGTTAATCAGGAACCTGCTGGGAACATTTCACCCAGCGCAACACTGTGGCACAGAGGCTTTGATACACACACAATACTTCACAGGATTTGTTGATAAGAAATAAGAATATTGAATACACAATATTGCCAGCTTTATCCCACACCTTGGTGTTGGATAGTGATTAAAAACACGAGTCATGGGAGCTTGACAGGATTGATGAAGTGATCTTTTTTAAAATGTTTATTAAAGGTGACCACAATACTCCACACTCACAGTCCCTGCCCGGCACAGCCACAGTCTGACGTGTTGACTACTGAGTAGAATGAGTGAGTGGCCTGCTATCAGACTGTGTGATTTTCCTGCCTGCTGTAATTTTGAAGCCTGGATAAACTATTATGGCAAAAAGAGCAGAAAGTCTGGGCAGGGCTTGGAATGGCAGAGAAGGGTAACTGACACCTGAATGGAGCAATGACTCAACATTATTGAGCAACTGAAACAATAACATTCTTGTGGGAAAAGACTGACTGTGTCCACTTAACATTGTACTTTAAAGCACTTCTGCATTGGCTTTAGCTTTTAACCATGGTGGTTTTCAGATGGTTTCCGATGACAAGTAAAAATCACTGAATTCAAATAAATCAGACTTTTTATTAAATTCTATACATTTCATTCATTCAGGATGGTTAAGGAACAGGCAATACATATTTTGACGAAATAATAATACAAGATGAGGTACAACAGAATCACAACAGCTGTCATATTAAAAAATAAATAAACAAGAAATTTGAGAAGAAAAAAATTCCCCAATATTTTGTGAAATGAGCACAAGAGTAGAGAGCAGGGTACGTGATGGGAATTACATTCCTCCACCAACAAGAATTATTAAACCCCTGCTGTCACTGACAGCAGGTGAGAACAGGTTCATTTCACTTCTCTGCTGGCAGATTTTTGCATTTTTGTTGCTGCTCATTTTACAAAAACTCCTGAGGCCTGCCTGGTAAAAAGAAAAATAACAGAGGGCATGCATGTCTACATACTGCTTGTGAGAGAACATATTTGTGTTTGTGCAAACATTTTGGTGTTCTAGATCTCACATTAACAGACTTAGCAAATTATATACTCATATACACACATACATGTCCAGCAGGACAGGCTACTAGCTGTAGCACATGCAGCACTAAGACACTTTCAAGTATTAACAGACAAAAGAGCAACAAACAGGAACACAGTAAATCCAAAAAACACTGAAGTGCAAACCAAAGTCACACAAGAGACACACATGATTAGAAGGAGTTAGAGTCTGGCATGCTGTAGGTGGTGTACATTAAGTCTCTGGACATTTTGTTGTGAAGAGCACATTCTCTGGTTTGCAGCAGGTGGCCTTAGCAGTGCCTTCCCATCATCTTAAGGCAGTTAGGATGGGAGTGTTTACTTTTATACGCTGCACAGGTGTTGTTCATATTGTTCAAAGGGACATCTTCAGTGCTGCGGAAAGGCGTGGGAAGCAAAAAAACAAAAAACAAAAAACAAAAAAAACGTGGGAAAGTCTGATCAAGACAAATCAATGACATGACTGATCCAACAAAACTGTAGTAAAGTTCCTTCCAACTGTTCACTTAAAATAACACAGGGACTACATTCATTCCTATCAGCAGTTAAGGTAAATCTGTCTCCCAAGAGTTAAAAATGATAACCCATCCCTGAATAACTTTACTTGCCGTTTCATAGTAACTGATTTTCATTTTAAGTTAATGTTTGTCATACTTAAAAAAAAAAAAAAAAGATACAACACACATGCAGTTCTTTTCATGTCATACTGGAAGAGAGGAGAGGAACAGAACATGTCTGCATCACAACTAGGGAGCATTTTTGCATGTGATTTAAAATAAACCATAAAGCACAAAAGGTTTCCCTCATCCTGTCTGGTAATTACAGGAAATGTGATATTTCAAAACACCATGAAGACGTGTGTCATGATGAGGTCACAATGTCACTACTGTTGACACAGCGTCTGTCACACAGATAAACTGCCATCTCCCCTTTAACCAGGAGAATCAAGAAGGTGCTGTTATTGCATGTTTGTTTTATTCATGTGACTGCCTTCTCAAGATTAACTCCTCAAACATTTCTTCATTCAGTGCAACCTTGACAAAGAGTTAAACAGAAATCACACAAAGTGTTTGTGGCCGTCATGCTGGATTCATATTTTAGAGGCACCACAACTCATGACTGTGTTCCCATCACAGTTCAGCACTGAATTAATGAACAAAGGCAGCTTTAAGAGACAAAGACACTTTTTAAATAACAAATCAACAATATAACTTGGTCGGAAACCCGTCTGAAGACAGTGTGTCACAGGTTGTCTACATCCAACCATGGAATGGTCTACCTGAACCTTTGGGATGCACAACAATAAACAGGAAATAAATAGGAAAAACAAACCACATCATAATAAATCACCAAACAAATTCAAAAGGAATGTTACTCTTCTCGTTGTAACAGTGTCTCCATCATCACTGCTGTCAGTGTGAATATACTTTATTATGCTCTGAGAAGCACATGGATGAGTGTGTGTGTTCAACTTAACACTTGTGTTAATGCTTAGTGTGGAGGAGAGCTGTTGGAGGTTACAGGTTAGTGTAAGATTGTGAAATTAAGTGAAAGAAATATCCTCATGGCTTTAGTATCCACTCACACTCACATGCACATTAGTATAACCCACTCACACGCACATGCGTGTGTGTGTGTGTGTGTGTGTGTTCTTTAGCTGAGAAGCTCCAAGTATGTGACAGGCACTTTTCCTTTCTGGTTTCCTCTCTCTCCAATCAGCCAGTCAGAGTCCATTCCCGGCACTGTGTAAACTGTAATGAGCTGCAACACACAGGACATGCACACGATCAAGCCCAGTATTCAAAATGTACAGCTACAGCAAAGGTTACAACTCATACAAGAGGATTCAAAGAAAATAAAGAAAAACAACTTTGATGAAACAATTGAAACAATGGTGTCTAGTTTCATGGTGGGCTGATGTGCTGGCAGAAAGATCAGCAACAGTGTGAGCAAAGCCGGCTGTGATGAGATGGACACGTGGAGTTAGTTAAAATTACAATCCCTTACATTTTCTTGAAATTAGTCACTTGTTTTGATACCATTTCAATGCATTGACACTCAGTAATGACCTCTCTGTACAGTAGTTTTCATCATTAGTGGTAGGGTCTGCCATGCCCATGCTGGATTCAAATGACTTAGCACAAGAGACTGGAAAAGGAATATGTTACTGCTTGTATTTTGATCTCACTGATATCAGCCTCACTGTTTACTCTCCGACAGCCATATCAGAGTGGATTAAGTTACTGCTAAAGCTCACACAACATTACCTACTGCTCCTGCTTAATTTTATAAGTGTCCAACTAGCAAATCAGAGCTGCTTTATTGTCGAGGAGTCACAGGAAACACCAACACTTCTCCACCTACGAAATCCTTTTACTGTGTGGAAAACTACTCATGCTGAGACATGAAATCAGATTGCAGTTGCTATTATTATTCACTGACAGCTTTATTAAAGCCACACACATTTGTCTGCACTGACTGTTTCCTACCTCGTTTGCTATTTCTGACAAAGAGGCTGCTGGAGGAGTGTTGGCTGCAGTATTTAACAGCTCTTGCTGTTATGACCAGTAACCACAGATGTTGCCAAATCAACCAGGACTCAAATCTGATAATTTTGCACTGTACTCATTGTACACTGATTTGGCAGTTTATTAGTACACCTAGCTAAAAACATCCTGCAATCCAGCAGAGAACCCTCTGGGCCATTGCTACAGGTATATAAAATCAAGTATCTAGCCATGCAGTCTGTCTTTACAAACATTTGTGAAAGAATGGGTCATTCTAAAGAGCACACTGAATTCGAGCGTGGTACTGTAATATTGTAATACTGAAAATTGGAACCATTTAGGAACCACAGCAGCTCAACCAGTGGCTGATCCTGTGAAGTTACAGAGTGGGGTCGCCGAGTGCTGAGGCACGCAGTGCATAAAAGTCGCCAACGCTATGCTGACTCAATAACTGCAGAGTTCCAAACCTCCTCTAGCATTAACATCAGCACAAAAACTGTGCACCAGGAGCTTCATGGCGTGGGTTTCCATGGCAGAGCAGCTGCATGAAACCTTTACATCACCAAACACAACGCCAAACATTAGATGGAATGGTGTAAAGTGCGTCACCACTAGACTCTGAAGCAGTAGAAACGAGTTCTGTGGAAAGACAAAGCATGCTTCTCTATCAACTTGTGGGTGGGACAATATCCCAACATCTTCCAGACATTCATGAATACTTACTCTGAACAGCATAATCTGAAAGTGAATGTATGAACTGAAACTGAAGATAATAAGAAATTGAATTCAGTTGCTCTGAAACTGTATTTGTTTAAGGACAGAAAGTTTTGTTAGCAATTGCATGGAAGAGCAGACTAATGGCTAACAGTAAGCTAGAGGAGTGAGTGGGCGAGTGAGAGTGAAGGAGTGGCTGCTGTCAGGGCAGTCAGGTGTGGGTGAGCAGTATAAACTAAATGAGGCTGTATAATGATCCACACTTTGCTATAAAAATAAATGATACAGTCCTTCAAGCAAATCACAGTTCCTGAATTTTGTTGTACATTTTACTGATTAATGACTTAGCTGCAATTTAAAGTTAGCGTCAAGTGTAAAGTTAGGCCACTGTTAGTGTCTCAGAGCATTTAAACAAGCTATTGTATAAATTTTGATATATCTTTATTTAAATTCATCTTGTTGTTGAACAGCATTCACAGGCTGTACTCTGTCAGATACTTTGTAAGAGTGCAATAGGTTGTTTTTTTTAAATGTATGAAAAGAAAAATGGTGAATAAATTGGTCATTTATAACAACATATTACACATTTTCTAACCCTTTTTGGATTTTGTATATTGTAAAACCACTTAGCCCAAATAAAACTTTGATATGCTGAACCTCCATGTAACAGGGCTCTGGATATTAGTTTATGATTACATCATGTGGTCCTTTTGAAGGCCCAAGGCCCCAGGCCAATAAATTCTACTATTGTAAAGGATATAATGTTCAGTCTTTATTGAAACTGTTTTAGCAAGTTGTTGATTCAACTGTATGATCATTCTGGAGGATGTGGTCTGTGGTGCTGTTGAACTGTTGATCTTTACCAGTTGTCAGGTCTCAAGTTTTTTCTCATGAGGCTGGTGTTACAGGAAATGTCATACTCATTAAAAAGGGGGTTCATCCTGTGAAGACATTCCTACAGCTCACAGTGAACAACAGAGATATAACTTCCTGTGAGAAGGTCTTTGGTGTCTGTTTGCAATGGGAACCTAAGAAGCTGCTGATGGACACTGGCAGTGAGAGAAGCTGTCAGGCTGAAGAAGGCCCTCCAGGCTTGGTTGTTCTCCTGAAGCAGGAGACAGGTACCAGGGGGCAAGAAGGGCTGCAGCATCAGAGGAGTGTCGATGGAAAGGGACTTTCAGTTGGCCTCAAAGAAGTTCTGGAAAACTGTTCGACAATATAGGAAGGGAAAGCAGGGCTTGGCTCAGGATGTGTTCAGCCAGGGAGGAGAACTGCTGACCTGGACCAAGGATAGTGCAATGAGTAGTGGAAAGAGAACTTTGAGGAGCCCCTGAACCCTGCTAAGAAGTCCTCTGTGGAGGAAGCAGTCTGAAGACACCTCTTCAATGTTGCCTGGAAGTCAAGGACAGTCCCTGTGAAGTGGCAGACTGGGGTGGTGGTTCCCATTTTCGAAAAGGGGGACTGGAGGGTGTGCTGCAAATATCACAACAGCACACTGAATAAGCTTCCCTGGGAAAGTTTACTCCATGGTGCTGGGGAGAAGGTTTCGACTAACTGTTGAACCTTGGATTCAGGAGGAGCAATGTGGATTCGGTCCTGGCCATGGAACAATGGACCAGCCCTTGATAGGGTGTATACATACAACACTTGCTACATATCCAAATGGGCCCTGTTTATCATGTTGTTAAGGGTCTGTTCTGCAACTGTGGTTACTAAGCTGGGTTTTTATCAGTGTTTTCATCAGCTAAGCTAGAGAACAAAGAAATATGGTTTATACTAAGTTATCTGAGGAAATACTACCTTAAGACATAATGAAGCAAAATCTCCTTCACACTTGTACACAAATCTCTGGTTCCACTTCCTTTGAGCAGGTGGTGACCTGTTATTGACATGAACTTAAAAACACAATATCTGACAGAGATTGCATAAACAATGGAGACACAGTAGTGAGTCAACAGAGACATCTGCTGAACAGGTCATCCTATTAAAACAACTAGAGCAACAATACAGAAACATGTTTGATTTGTGGAACTGGATTTTTTGACTAGCTCTGAATCACTATCACTTCTTTTCATGAGGCATGAAAAGGCAGTTTCCCAAAAGCAGGTTGCAAAACATGTCTCAAACACTCTTTTTAGTTTTCTTAGTTTTTTTTGGCAAATGCTGTAAGAACGCATGTGTTACCCATATGCTCTATCAACAAGTATAAGAAACCCAAGACATATCCTGCCTATCATCAACACAATGAGGGACAAAGGAGTTCCACACTCTCCACCCATCCTTTCCTGTCTAATGGCATCAAATCTGAATCTGACGTTCAGCATGCCTGAACAAAGTGACTGACACCAGAGACCAGACTTTATCTCAATGATAAACAGAAGATTGTGACAGTGTGTGGGCATATTCTTATATATGCCAGCTGCATTGCATGAAGTGACTTCTTCCCTAAACTCTGTGGCTTCTAACCTTTTCACCACTGTCACTCTTTCACTTGTGTCTCTTTCTGCAGGCATTTCTGCCTCTGGAGCTGTAGAGTCTGATCTGTGATGACAAGTCTCCTGCTGTTCCTACAACTCCACTCAACACCTGCTGCTATAATTAGAAATTACTTATACTGCTATTAGTTGTAGTGCTATGTTAGCAGTTAATACTTTAATTATCACTACTATCATTACTACTACTGTATTATTGGCATCACCTTACATCTTACATGGAACCCATGCTATGCCATGTTCTTCTCCCAATATTCTCTAATAAATAAAATTGAATTGAATTGAAATTCATTGGAAGTACCCCAGAGCATGTGAGCGAGAGGATAAGAGGGAACCAAAACCTGGTAAAACACATGGGCAGGATTAAAAAGGGCACACACAAAAACTCCTATTCCATAAAGAGAGGAAGTCCTCTACCGACTTTAGGAAGTGGTGTGGATGCCTTCTGACAATTTCCAGTATATTACTGGGCATCATTCATCAGTTTGAGTACGGCCTGTTGTTTATAGTTCAGTCTCTATTCTCATTTTTTCATTACAGTTTGTTGCTTATTATTAATGGTGGGACTTGATTTAAAAAAAAAAAAATCTAATTAATTAGGGGCTTTGTAATTAATTAATTGCAATTAATTGCATATCAATATTTGACATATTTGACAATATTTTTAAATTCAAACAGATTTTGGCAGATGACTGAATCAATGAATAGACATATACATATGTTTAAACAACAAAATCATGTTTATTTATTCGTTTTTATAAACTTCCAATGTCTAGAAAACATGTTTGTTTGTGTGTTTTTTAATCAACATCTTAGTGTGACTTAACAGTAACAATAAACTCACTGGCCTCAGTGAGTTTATTAATTTGTCAGACATGGACTTACTCATCTTGGCTCTGAAACCTGTCATCTGTCTGAGTGTCTGACGTCACTCAACGCATTTGGTGCATTGTTATGATCTGTATGCCGGGAACTGAAAGGAACTTTCTCAGGTGCACTGTGTACTCTCTCTAACAGAGAACTGGTTCTCTTAACATAAAATTTATCCACCTTCATCACAGGCTGGGACTTTCTGGTCAAAATTTTGAGCTCAACTCTATTCAGATCATATTCACCTCCTACTGTTGCTCTAGCAACCAACTGAAACACCAGCACTGGCCCACAGATAGAATATTAAAGACCCCATAAAGGTTGTGGGCATCAAATACTGTATGCTGTAGAGCTTGTTTTCATTTTCATCTTCTGTATTTGTGACAACTTTGTTTCTCGCTTTACTGTAGGTTACTATTGTTTAGGGGGTGTAACGATTCAATCAACTTATGATTCGGTATGATATTCGATACAGGGCTCAAAATTTGATACATCCATGATACATCTAAGGAAGTATGAAATCAAACCAAGAGAGTTCTTATTTATTCGTTCTTAGTGTAAAATGCAAAAATAAAATCTCTTATCTCAAATATCTTACCACAAAACCCAGTTTCTCCCAGTGTTTTCCTTGTTGTTACTAAATTCCAGTTAAAATCCATCCATCCATTATCGATACTGTAAGGGTCGCGGGGTGGCTGGAGCCAATCCCAGCTGAGACGAGAGGTGGGTTACACCCTGGACAGATCACCAGTCTATCGCAGTCCAGTTAAAATGTAAAAATAAAATCTTTCTTGCAGTATTCCCTTATCCTGCAGACCATGTTGGCCATAATACAAGGCAATATTCTTTCCCATGGTACACTTACGTTTCCATTCACTACAACAGATATTCTTTGTACATGGAGCAAGGAATAGTGTAACTACGGTATCTTAGAGGACTGCGTTGAGGATTGTTTGTAGCCTTATTTACAATGTACAGTTAGGTTTTTTTTCTTAGTAGTGTTTGGTTAGTTCAGTTTAAGTTGCAGGAGAGGAAATACATTTACAAGTTTACAGCATTTCCTGACATCTTTACTGCAGAAATGAAACTAAATACATCTGTCAAACAGCCGAGAGTTATAGCTGTCACAGATGATGAGCTCTGAAAAATATTAACTGTCAGAGAAAATAATAATGCAAGGGGAATAAGAGAGACGGAGGGATCGACTGGCTGCAGTCACTCGGTCAGCTGATTAGTGAGCTCGTCGGCCTGAACTCTACCCAAAGCCTATCAATCACTCATGCAACAAGCACAAAGTCATCATCTCAATACAAACCACCCATCACACAATACCCGTGTCAAATCAGCATACAGCTGAATCTAATAAATGACTGAACACATCTGAACCCACAGCAGTTGTGTGTTAACGTGTCATTGCGAGGAACTAGCCTTATACTGACTCAGTGACTAGCAGCTGTGAAGGGTCTTCCCTCGGCAGGGGCGACATCTCAAGTCACAGCAGCAGGCAGTTAGTGAGTTACCCAGCATGTGAACATGTCCCACTAATGTTACCATCCACACTGTCTTCAAATAAGGCGAGAAATACAGTCTGGTGGCTGCTAGTGTCCAGTTTAGCTCTGTTGATAACGTACTGATGTTGGGTAGTAATGTGTGTACAGTATCTTAGTTCTGTTGATGACCAGATAAGTTACAAACACAGTCTAAGGGCTGGCTGTCTGGAGCTTAGCTCTGTTGATAAGAGTCGGGTTACATATTGAAGAAGGGTGGGAGATGTTTGGCAATAAATGCAGTTACTCTTAGTGGTAGTGTGCCACTGGTGCTTTTGCTTTTATGTCAGAACCACTGTTCACACCTTGCTGCTTTGGTATCTCCCAGCCAGCACATCTGGTCCCGTTTTAGAAAAGCAGGATTCAGCAGCCCAAACAAAGCAACTGTGGACTTGAATCCAGTTACTTCACCAACCATAAACTGGGTCCAAAACACAGCTGGCTATTGAAACCCATCACTTGTCCTTGAACTAGAGCAATTCTAACTTATTAACAAAGTTTTGTACCAGAGGGGGGCCACCTAAAGTAAAACCCAACTGCACTATTATCAGGAAAAATGTTTACACTTAGCACATAAAACACGAACCTTCGGGGAAAAGGGAAGACGGACGACCATTGATCACTCACTGAGAGATTTTCAGCCAGTGGTCGATGGTTCTTATTTGACCCACTGGCTGCAGTTTAATGATGAAACCTCACCTCGTCAGCTAGAAGGGAGAGCTCACTGGAGTCAGCAGCATCATAATCGTAAAGGACTTTGGCCTTGCGAGTTCCTGTAGCTGGAGCCTGAACTTCCTCAATCTTCAGAGTATCTGTCTCCACAGGGCTGCTGATGCCTTCTGCTGCAGAGCCAGCAGCAGCCATAGAGTGAGTGGAGTTCAGTGCAAAAGCATTGGGGAGCCTGGGGGAAAGCAGGCAGATGTGATGGTCAGAACATACAGTATAAAATACAAACCATAAAAAACCATAAAAACAGCAAAAACCAAACATTTCAGAAGTTACATTTACACGTAAGACTGTATAAAGTGGTAGGTCTTGGGTGCTGTGAACTGTGTGGGTGCTTCAAAGCATATCTGCTATTTTGGTTCATGGTTGTTGGGCAGTGCAAGGTGTAAAACTGCTGGACTAAGCGGAAAATAGGTCACAGGGTGCGGTGATTAATAAACACACTCTCAACCAGTCACATCAATGGTCTCATAGCTCTAAAACATCACAGGGAAGTACGAATGCAACAGAATCAGCAAATGCAACAATTGATTGCATCAATTTTATGCTCTGTCAGTCTTTCTCATGTTTTAAATTGTCACATCATCATTTGCCACAAGTTTGTCAGCTTGCTCTCGTCGATAAAATCACCAGTGGAGTGATGTTGGGCCAGAAACATTCTTGTGCAACATTTAGGACCCAGTATCTACTACAATACCAATTAGTGACTGGATTCCTCAACTGAACAAAACCTTCCACACGTTTGTACTAAACATAGATGGATTTGCTCATGTGTGCATCATAATACCACACTGACAGGCAAAATGAATTTCATGGTCAGGAAAACACCAAACTAGGTAGAAAAGCAGAGATTTTAATTCTGTTCCTAAATATCAGTTCATAATTATAACCTAATCCACTGATTTCCAGTCTACAACACTATTTAATTTATGTTTAATATATACAAATGGGTGATAAATTAACATAAAGTGTCTTAATCTGGACTCAGACTACAGGAGTTTTAAAATCGTCATCTGTCTAGTGTTAAACATGCACACACTACACATCACAGACTACAGAATATTATTAGGATTATCAGCATGACAATGCCATTGTCAGGCCTGATCCCTTCCTCAGTGTACGCCACGTATTCTCTCATCCAGTTGTAGAGGATATGGTGAAGGAAGACTCATCTGACTGTCACTTCTTTCCACATCTCTGTAGACCAGCACAGAGACCAGAACATGTTCATTCATCTTTGTAGTGAGGGGTTCATGCACTGCAACCATACTATGTCCCTCTCTACGAAGCTGTTGACAAACTGTTGTTGCTGCCACAGTCTGATCATGTTCTGCATTGATGTTCTCATCACCTGAGGAAGAGTTAGTTTTTCCTTACATATCACACTAATTCTCAAGCATCACGGTCATCAAATGTGATCTGCTGACTACAATTTGAAGGTTTGATGGTTGAATGTTAACTGCTTAATTGTACAACGAAAACAGTGCCCCCATGTGGAAGCACTGTTTTCAGGTTTCATTTCATTTAACTTTAATCACCTGTCTGTATTTGAGAAAGCAAAAAAGCAAGAAAATATATGGGTCAGAACAGACACACAAAGAGAAGGATAAACTGCAGCATACTCACACATCCTCATCAGAGCTGAGGGCATGGGACAATGAAAATGATTTGTCATGATGTGACAAAACCAAAAACAACAAAATAGTGGACCTGACTGGTACTGGGGACAAATCCAAGTTTTTCAAAAATATATCTATAACAATACATTTATCAAATACAAAAGAACTCAATTTATATTCATTTATTTGTTACGCACAGTATACTGTGCGTATCTATATCCCTCCTCACTGTATTGGGATTTAGATCAACACTGCCATGAACTAGGGCTGTTGATAATCAAAAACTGACTGAACAATTACACTATGTGGAGCCAATTTAATACAATTTCAATGCCTTAAAATTTGAAGCACATGCAAGGTAAACTGGGCATCTGTGTCAAATAGTAACAGATCAGTGTGTGTGGTGAGTCTGTTCACTGGAACATCTTGTTGAGAATAAATGGGCAGATGACATTTGTGAAATAGGATACTGCAGGGAGGAATGAAAAGCAGCCATAGTGGACAAGTTGGACGAAGAGATGCAGACAACCTGCTGCAGGTTCCTGCTGCAGTCTGGGTGAACTCCTTTTTTCTTGATCGATCAAATGTGATGAATTAATCACTGATTATTCATTAACATCCTTAACTGAAACGTTGCAAGTAATTTGGTGCCACCACAGAGTAAAAACTGACTGTATGACTGGCTATCCCATATTACTGGTTCTCACCTTCCCAACTCTTTCTGTAGTTCCTGCATGTGGAAATGACACTGCTTATAGTAAGCTGCTTGGGCCTCCACAAACTCATGCAGACAGCGCAGGTGATTCACCTAAAGGTAAGCAACAACACAACAGTCACTCTTTCAGAAACACAGATTTAAAAAAAAAAAAAATCATCTGAATGAAGTCAAACTCAGGTCCTTTACTTAAGCAAAAGTAGCAGTAAAGTAGCAGTAGTAATATTACAATTCTCCAGAAGTTTAAATACTCATTATGCAGACAAGTGGCTCCTTTGATGGCACTGTATTATACATACATATATATTATACTATAGGATTATTATTACTGTTGCATTCATGTGTAAGTAGACTTTTTCTGGTGTAGCTGGGTGAAGTGGAGCAAATCTGTACTGTTCTATGTACTGTTGGGAATTTAATCTGCAGAACATAATTTCATGAAGACATTTCTGAGTATAATAATTTCCTTAAAAACATATTTTATTAAAACAAAATGTAAAAGTAACAAGTTTTTTTTAATGCTCAGTTTGTGCTTGCATTGGTTCAATATCACTTTGACTTTAGATCCATTGTCTAAATATTGATCTCAAAAGAATGACCTATGTGAGAAGGCCAGGATCATGACCATTTAATCTTGGGTATGTGACTGTTTAGGGATGATGTAGACCAGTTTTCTAAAGTGTATTTAGAGTGTGATTTTTAATGTCCCACAGGCATTGGAAAGTACAAACAAAGGTGAATAAATGCAGCCACCACAACTGCCGAACAAATTTCTATTTATATATCAAGTTTTGAAAAGCACATCTCGGAACTTTTTGATGTGGTTTAAAAAAATGATTTTCCTGCCTGTATAAGCTAAAGTGGCACGGCAGACATACATGTGTGCTACTGATGCCCTCCAAAAGCAGCCGTGTAACCTCTGCTTGGCGGTCAAACTCTGTTTGGGCCACTCGCAGTTCATGTTCAGCCTGAAACCACAAGAACAATATTAGTGACATACAGTATGTCTTTCATATCCTTTGAAATGAACTGACTGAATGTTAGATTGATCAATCAATCAAAAAAATAATCTGTTAGATCGAGTGATTTAACTGTTATATAGGTCAGGAAGTCACAAATGTTTTCACAGACACATTTGATGTAATTGATACCAAGGTGCATTCATAATGGAACAATCTTAGTTATGAATTACCTAATTATTTGTACACTGTAGTATACTAAGTGCAGAACAGTAGTATGAGTAAAATCCGATCGTACACTGTCAACATGTTCTGTTTTTCCATTACACTTTATTGTGCTGGGAATAGCTTTGTGCCCAGGTTTGTTATTAGACATGATCAGAAACCAGATCGTCGTTGTTGTTCACTGAAGCATACCAGGCAGTAGGACAAAGTTCACAGCCAAAACATTGCTGTACTCACTTTTTCCACTTCCTCACTCCATAGCTGAGAGGCCAAAGCATGCAAAAAAAAAGAGGAGAAAAAAGGTGTTCATTAGTGTGATGTAACTGTTGTTTATGGTATATGACTCTGTAGAGTGAAAATGTCACAGTTTAAGTTGAGTTTTTATAAGATGCTGTTAACTTTCAAATCAACAGAATATATTTAGAACCAGATGTTTCTGTACAGGTTAAGACACAGGAGCTACTGCAGAGTATCTCAGTGTATCAGTGTATATGTTGGTTAATAAATAACAAGAAACTGCAGTACGGAGTTTTA
Organism: Lates japonicus; assembly: GCA_033238685.1. NCBI lineage: Eukaryota > Metazoa > Chordata > Actinopteri > Centropomidae > Lates > Lates japonicus. The sequence continues at coordinate 2,506,169 of BRZM01000014.1, forward strand.
AACTCCCTAACACCAGACATGACACAGAGGTCTTGTATGCAACTCTAAGATCTTAATCAGTGTTCTTACCAGAAGGAAACACATTAGTCAAATTCAGTATTATTACAGTGAATTGGCCAAAGTCACTGACTTCAGTTTACAAACTTCAGTTTAAAAAGCACTTTATTTCTGATCATATATATTTATATGGGCCACCTTAGAATTATTATTACATAAAATGACTACATTACTTAGCTAAAGCTTATTGTACATGTCCAGTTTTGTTTAGTGAAGCAGAATTGTCACCTTACCGCAGAGGCACTGGCAGAAAGCACATAGTTGCGGGGTCTAGTTTCCTGAAAATCTGGAGCCATCTACAGAAACATTAAGGTTATTTAACATTTGTATAACTGTGCCCTCATTTATACAGGGCAAGCATACTTCAGCAAACACTGCAAGAAATGCAGACAAAACAATCAGAAAGCAGAGCAGAAATGAAACCATGATCTTGATGAATTACACTTTAAGCAGCACAGAAAAATTGGACAACTAATTGGTCAATCTCTGTATTACTAGTATCAGTGTCAAGTGATAATTCAGTCTAGTACATTAACTAATACATCAGTACGATATTATGTATTACATATGTCATCTATTAAAATCAAATGTCACTCATGTGGATGGACCTCTAAAATGGAGGTTGCTACAGAGAAACATGTCTGAAAAACCTGACCTTAAGTTAAATTTTCATTCTGTCTTTAAATTTAGTTTGTTAAATAAAAGTTGTGCAGTTTGGTTAAATTAAAAGGACAGCTGTGATTCCCAGAGTTACCTCTGTTACCTGCCTGCACACTTTTATGTTAGGTGTGTGTCTACTCATAAAAAGAAAGATGCAGAGAGGTGATGCAACACAACAGTAAGTCAACATCCTCTCCACACTACTAAAACTCATGACTAATGTGTAATTCACCAACCTGACTAATCCACTGTAAATGGGCCACTCATCGATATTAATAGATTTCAGGCCCATCAGCAGTAGATTCCCATGCACATGCTAACATGCATACAGGTTGCAAAAGTCTGACTTTGTCAGTCGGCAAAATGTGCGGCTGTCAACATCGTACTGAAAGTTCTGATAAAAGTCAGACTTTTTTCTGTCCAACAATGAAACAAAAAGAAGCTTTGAAAAAAGCAGAGGGGGTTCTGATATCCATTCCTAGATCATGGTGAAGTTTTCAATTTCTATCTCAGGCACATGACTCTATTTGTACTTGTGTGGTACAAACAAATTTTACAGCGCCATCTGATTTTTGTGCAGAATTCCTCTAAAGCCCATGCATTTACACAACAGATTAAAAGAAACTGGTCTGTCTAGATGTGGGACAAAAAAAGATGGATCTTTGAATTTTGGAGCATAAAAAGTTCTTTTTGCCTTGACTCAAAAGTCCTAATGGATTTGTATCCATTTTCCAGAGAAGAAAAGACTGAACAGGCCACAGTGCCTTAAAAATGTTGACAGCAGTTATTTATATTGCTCTACCAGCCAACAAGTCCTACTGAATGAAATACTGTTGGATGTCCAGAAATTGTAAGCCTGTCTGTATTTAACCACATAGTCCTGAACTTTGCCCATTTGCCATCAGAACGACTTCCACTGTAAAATACATTATCATCACCGTCATTGTTATTTGTCTGAGGCCTGTCACAGTAGTCGCAGAGGAAGTCTTTTTATTGTGTTTCCAGTGCAGAGTGATTTGCATAACTGAGACTGATGAATTATAAATCTTGAACCTGTGCTCTGAGGGAACTTGTGAGTCTAGGGCATAAAAACTGATCTGTTAGTTTGATTCGTCAAGTTCCACTAAGAACAGTGGGCACTGGTTCATCTCTTTGCTCCATGTATTGTACACTCATGCAAAAAAGGCTTTGTCAGCATTTTTGTGTGTATGCACTGAGTTTGATTATTTCTAGCAGATACCCTCACACCACAGCTGCCACATCCTCAGATGCCACTACTCACAGCAGCAATCTATAAAACTGTTCAGTAAACTTATTTCTATTACGGGTAAATTTTATAAATATTCAGGTAAACTATGCATGCCAGGCTCGGTGATGGAGCACAGCTGTACAGACTGTTAGTGAGTTATTGCTAATTTATAATCCAAATCTTAAAAATGCAATATTGTACTTTAATCTCCATTCACAGAAAAGAAAGCAAATCTCTTCAGCATATAGCAATATATCTGTGTGAAGTCAATGTTCAATAGACATTTACATTTCCAAATAAAGACATTTATGAAGAATTTATCCAAATAGAATTTATATTTATACACAGTCATATTTTTGTATTTTTTTACTTAGAAAAACCAAGTTGTGACGTAGGAGTTTAATGAACCATCAGATCCTAGTAAGTTGTTCTCACACTGCTAAATAAACAAGCTTTCTCTGCTAAGAGTCAACATCAGGTCAAAGATGTTTTATCAGTCCTTGTCTTTGCTTTTCTACCAGTTGTAACTAGTTTCCTGCTACCAATAAATGACTGGAACAGAAAATAAATTCCAAGCAAGTGAGACAAGAAGAGGAACGTAACAAGTGAATCATACTGAAAGTCTTTAATACTCACTTCACCCTCGCACTGAAATGGTTGTGAATATAAAGACAGACATGGTTAATACCTGCGCCACCAAAAGTTTTAATTCAGTAGAATGATCATGGGAATGTGTGTAGAGATGGGGTTATGTGCTGGACAACGATAAAGCACTCACCGCAGCTTTAGCCTCAGCCAACCTGGCCTTCTTCAGACGTGTTTTGCAGGCATCCAGGTCCAGGCGAAGATTTTCCAGAAGACGCCGTTCTTTCTAAGAAACATAAAATGACACAATCAGCAAGCAGTTGAGGTGCGCTGTGAGCTGTGAGCAACCACAGCTATTCAAACTGTGCCAGTACGGTGCCAGTCAGAGCTTGGCATGGTGCAATTAAAGCAGGCTATAGTGGGAACATTGGATTAACAGCAATGAGCCTCCACAGACTTGTGCAACATAATGTGGTGTCACAAAGAGAAAAGCAACCTCTCTGACCTGTGGTGGTTAAGTTCAGATTTTACAGGTATAAGGCTCAACGTCTTGTTACTAAAGGTTTATACTTGTGGGCTGTAGATTGTGAAATGTAATATTTGAACATGTAAAGCTGGATTTATAGGTCATGTGTGTACTTGCACTACCCACCATAGTTGTGTTAACGTTCTTTCATTCATTTTGTGCTAGAGAGTGACGGCTACAATATATATAACTATTTGTATAACTGTCTTGCCTTTATGGAGTAGATTCAATCACAGTGTTCAAGTTGTTATTCACTATGAGACCAGAGGCTGCATCTTCATCCGTTTTCTTTAGTGCTGTCTTCACTATGAACAGTTTTCACGGGCATCAGAAACTTGTGGGAGAAAACACAAGTTGCCCATTATGTGGGCTTCACATTGCTACAACCACCACAGCTCTGATGTACTGTAACATCTTTGAGGAGGTGTGCTGCAGCTGTAAGCTCTGTAGCAAGGCCATAATCTCTTAATGCAAACCAGCCTCACATTCTGCCAGACCGTCTGGTGGATCCAACTCATACTGTACAGAGGATGGTTCAGACCCACAAAATTTAATTTATTGTATGTAGTGACAATCCCAAATATATAAAGATAAGTCAGGCAACATGGCTTACTCCATCATGTTCAGATGACTATTAAAAAAGTACATGTCATTTTTATACAGGTGCATCTCAAAAAATTTGAATATCGTGAAAAAGTATTTTTTGTCAGTTAATTCAGAAAGTAAAAATGTTTACATATTCTAGACTCATTACATGTAAACTAAATTGTTTCAAGCACTTTTTCATTTTAATGTTGATAATTACAGTCTACATCAGAAAAACAGAAAATAACATATCTCAAAATATTAGAATATCTCATTTGGAGTTTAGGTAAATCACTATTTATGCAGTATAAATACCATGGATCTCTCAGTCTGGTTCAGTACACACAACCACAATCATGGAGAATGACTGCTGAGTTAACAGCTGTCCAGAAGACCTCATTGACACCCTCCACAAGGAAGGTAAGCCACAGAAGACCATCGCTGAAAGGGCTGGCTGTTCGCAGAGTGTTGTTTCAAAGCATATTTGTGGAAAGTTGACTGGAAGGGAAAAGCATGGTAGGAAAAGGTGCACAGGCAACAGGGATGACCGCAGCCTTGAGAAGATCTATCAAGCAAGGCCGATTCAAGAACTTGGGCGAGCTTCACAAGGAGTGGACTGAAGCTGGAGTCAGTGCATCAAGAGCCACCACACACAGACGTGTCAGGAAATGGGCTACAAGTGTCGCATTCCTTGTGTCAAGCCACTCTGAACCAGAGACAGAAGTGTCAGAAGAGTCTTACCTGGGCTAAGGAGAAAAAGGACTGGACCGTTGTTCAGTGGTCCGAAGTCCTCTTTTCAGTCAGTCAAGTCAATTTTGCATTTCATTTGGAAATCAAGGCCCCAGAGTCTGGAGGATGAGTAGAGAGGCACAGAATTCAAGTTGCTTGAAGTCCAGTGTGAAGTTTCCACAGTCAGTGATGACTCGGGTGCCATGTCATCTGCTGGTGTTGGTCCACTGTGTTTTGGGGGAGGCTGTGCCTCAGGAGGTAGAGCGGTCGCTCGATCCCCAGTTCCTCCTTGGGCAAGATGCTGAACCCCAAAAGCCGCTACTTTTTTCACACGCTTGGGCCTTGCAGCTTAAACAACGATGTGGCTAATTTATAGATTTTTACAGGCTGACGAACTTCATGCCGCCAAAACATTTAGCCTCAGATCAGTCATTTTGCGCTTGCACACACCCTCATCATGGAAAACACAAGAAGAAATGCATATGATGCAGCTTTTAAGTTAAAGGCAATCGATCTGGCTGTCGAAAAAGGAAATAGAGCTGCTGCACGTAAGCTTGGCATCAATGAATCGATGGTGAGTGAATGTGTGAATGTGTGAATGTGTAAATATCTCATGTTACAACGTAGACACCTGCGGCTTATAGACAAGTGCGGCCTATATATGTACAATTTTTTTTTCTTTTTAAATTTAGTGGGTGCGGCTTATTTTCAGGTGCGCTCAATAGTCCGGAAATTACGGTATGTATGAATGTGTGTGCGAATGGGTAAATGTGACATGTAGTGTGAGTGGTCAATCTGACTAGAAAATCGCTATATAAGTACAGTCCATTTACCATTTATCAGGTCCAAAGTCAATGTAGCTGTCTACCAGGAGATCTTCACTTTGTGTGTGTATGAAAGTTACACTTTTTGAATTAAATCACAGACAAAAATGAACTTTTCCATGGTATTCTAATTTTTTGAGATGCACCTGTATATGCCTTGGATAAGCAATAATCTCAGCCTTGACTAGGAGCTGTTGTGGCACCACAGATCTGTTTGCAGGACAGTAAGCATGATCTAGCATTGTACACTGGATAAACCCATAAGTAATAAATCCGAGCGCAACAACCATTCTCTCTTAACAGTGCAATGTTCTCCCTAACAATGCTCTTAGAATGACTACTGTGAATGGCCATTCTACCAGTATCAGTGGATGTAGTGTTTCAGACTCACTGAAATGGTCTTCCAGTCTCCTTCCAGAAAGTTTCTGAGTGGGGTAAGAAAGCTGATGGCTGATGTCTGGAGGAACTCCCTCTCTGCTGCTCCTAATCTTCTCTCACATTCCCCCACCTGGATCAAAGTGCTGCCTGCAAAAAAACAGATGAGATCCATTCAGTTGAACTCTAGTCCACACTTGGGCCTTGTTATGAGATGGGCCCCTGAATCAGCATTTGGGTACTGTACCTTAACAACTACTTCATTCTGTGTGGTGCACCAGATGTGCCACGACTGTCAAATGATCCAACGTGCTACAACAGTTTGTGTTGGACTTCAGACTTTGATTAATTTCGAAGCTCTGCTTAAATCAAAAAATTTGCTTACATCTATAAAAACAAAATTTAAAAAAATACAATTTGATTAATTACAATTAACTTCAATGGTCAAGGTCATCATTTGATATAGGTGGCCAGTAGGGCTGTAAAACACAGCTACGAGACTTGTCTAGCATCGGTGAAATAAATATTATAGGCTTGCAGCTGCAGTAGATAACAATTAGCAATAACTAGCTAACATTGGCTAGTTTCCCCACTAACGTTACGTCGTGCTCTCTGCTTGTATTTCCTAATTTTCTTCGTATTTTGCTGTGTTCAGGATGTTTCTGGGCTATAGAATGTAACTGCCATGAAACAATCAGAAAATAACAATTCATCTCTGATTCACTGCTTTGGGCTCACTAATCTCTGTACGGGGAGAAGGAGGAGGGGCCAACTTTGAATAGTGTGTTTACGAACAGCAACCACCAAATCCTGCGTAGTATTCCTTTAAGAAAGGAAGAGGAAGATTTCAGTGACTGTTGCACTTGTTGGGTAGCTTTTATTCTAGTGGAAGAGGTTCCATGTACAGCTTACGTTTATTCTTAGCTGAAATTCACAAACACTGCGAGCCGCGAGTCCAATCACATTCCAGCTGCAGAGTATTCTGCATGCATTTATACCTTGTGTTAACCTGTTTTTCTTGATTAACATAGAGATTGCATGTTACAGGGTGTAAACAGAGTCATGATGTTACCAGATTTTAGCCCTTTGAAGCTTGTGCTTGCGTACTTACCATATGGAGTTCCTGGGCCAAACTCCTTTGCTGCATCCTGCATATACTGACCCAGCAGCTCTCCATTGGTAATTCTGGACGGTGCCTTCCTGTCCAACTTTTCATAGAGAAACTCCTCAATTCTGGCACCTGCAGACAAAGTCAATGACAGTTAAAGTTATGGCACAGATGGGAAACAATGCAGCACCTGAAACGTATAGCCGTTTTACTCCTCATGCTAATTAAATAAAAACTATACCTAAAAATAATAACATATGTACTATACATATACATATGTGTGTGTGTGTTAAAGACCCCCATGAAAACGAGATGTTTAATCTCAAGGGGTTATCTTAGTAAAGCTGTTGAAAATTGGTACCACTGCAACAATTAGTTGATTAATTCACAAAAAAAATTTAAAAAAATAAATCAACAACTATTTCAATAATCGACGGAGTCTTCTTTTTTCCTGGTTCTAGCTTACAGACAAACAACTAATTGATTAATTGAGAGAATAACTGACACATTCGTCAATAATGAAAGTAATAGTTGCAGCCATGAAGCAATATATGGGAAAACTTTTACTGTGAGCCATCAAAGGTTATGATGTGAGAAGATAAGTCTAGAGAATAAAAGTCATTTTTAGGTATAGTAGTTATTTAATCACCACATGAGAGAGAGGTTTCTCTATCCAACTGCAGCATCTGTAAGTTAAAAAAAAGCATGGAGGACAAAATAACATGAACACTTTACAATGAATAGGGGTGGATTAACTTTTTCTTGTAACAGTGCTTACAAGACCACCTGCGCAGACATGAATAACTGGCACACATTGGTTATTTCTTCATAACGAAGAGTTAATACATATGATCCTCTCAACATAGACAGAACATAAGGTTCCTGTTAATTTGTCCACTGCCTGCAATGTAAATAAAGTAAATAAAGATCACACATTACACTCTCAAAAATCTTATAGAGGTGAATCAAAACTTCTGACTCACCCCCAACATTATAACCTTTACAGATGCCCTGCACTGCATCAGAGTACAGGCCCTCTTCTGATATCCAACCCTGATACAATGGCAAGAAAAAGTATGTGAACCCTTTGGAATTACTGAACATACTTTTTCTTGCCTCACACATAACATGACTGAGATGTCTATTAGACTTGGGTGGTACCTTTGTGTTTGATTTCCAAAATACCTTCAAACATATTCAGTACTGTGCAGATGTTTCGAGTCATGTCCATCAGGAAGGTGTCTGATTGGTCTCAGATTCATTCTGCAGCAGGACAACAAGCCCAACATACTGCCACAGTCATAAAGAACTACTGCAGGACTGGTGGCTGTCGGTGTTGTTTTTGTGGGTGGGGGTGAAGGTGGAGGTGGAGGATCATGATCAAATGTTCCTTTATAAAAAGAGAGCCCACTGCTGTCACACATGCTTTAAGGAAGGCTTTATGCCAAAACAAGACAGCAGATTAGTTAACCTATGGATTGAAAAAATGAAGATCATCACATGACTTTATCCTCTATTCCTGAACCTGACTGAACTTGTGTGGGAGAAGCTCGTATGTCAGCTTTTATGTCAGATGTCAGGTCAGAAGTATTACCACAACTCCAAACATCAGCTGCAACATATTTTCCTGCCCCCTAGTGGACAAAAAATAAATCAATGCTACGTAAAGCACCTGGAAGTTTAATAATTGTAATCATATATAGTACTTGCCAGGACTTTAAAATACCAGCACCACCCAAGTCTAATGTCTGTTACACAGGATAAATGAATATCATGGGATAGTTTATCCTAGTGAAGTACATAGCTACACATAAGAAAACACATTTTCCACAAGTACATTTTGGAGCTGACGAGTAAACACATTAAGCAAGAGGCCAAAACGATATTTCTGAAAGAAACTTGATCAGGGCGTCCTTACTTAGGTTCACATTCATGTTTCTGGACATTGTTTCTGTGTTATTCTATGGATCTGTGAATCTTTTTTCAGAACTACTTATTGCTCACATACTTGTCATAGATTAAAAGAGCAATGTGTTGGATTAAGTGGCATCTAGTGGTGAGAACACTAACTGCAGCCAACTGAATACCTGTCCTCTGAACGCTCCCGCTCCAAGCATGTCGGAGAGTCTACAGTGGCCGTCAGGTGATAAAAAGGCGTTAACTTCTGCACTGCCTACTATGTCAAGAAAACTAAATATATTTATGTTATATAATGTATGTTATTTACATGAGTTATGTGCACTCATTTCATTTCAGTATGAGAGTCTGTTGTGTTTTGTTGTCACTTCAGACTATGTTTATCTCCTCTTCTCTTGTTTTACACGTTTGTGTGTGTGGCCCTATATAGAGCCACTTTTTGGTTCGATTTGTCTGTTCTGGGCTACTGTAAAAACATGGCGGCACAACACAGCGGACTCTGTGGAAGAGGACCCACTCCTTGTAGATATTGTATATGTAGATATTAATTGCTCATTCTAGGCGAATGAAAACTCACAGATGATTAGTTTAAAACATATTATATATAACAATAAAAACATATTTTTGTATATTATATTACATGTCTGCCTGTTGCACACTGGACCTTTAACTGTGCAAAATGAATTCTACTGTTAATCACATACGAATACAAGGGTCATGACTTGTTTTGTCAAACTGACATAGGAAATTCACTGAGACTTAAATTGTTACTAAGAAAGAAAGTTAGTGGGTTAACTGATAAGTCATACTGTACTTGTGGAAAACTGTACGTCAAGGCAGAAATCTGCAGTCGGCACCCTGTGTGCAGGAAAACACTGAAAAAGAGTTAAGTATGGTTTATCTACCCCACAAACATAGACAGCACCATATAAGGTCAAGGTGGAGTAATGAGAATAACATCTTCAACCAGTAGGAGACAGGGATGTAACGGTATCAACTTCACGATATTGCGAGAATAAAAGTGTCTGGATACCATCCTGGACCTGGAGGGTAACAAACGATAGTTCTTCTGGGCAAAACTGTACTTTTGTTATAGCCACGGTGGAGTAGAGTGAAGGGAATAAGGACTACTTAGACCATCATCCTTTGCGCTCTGCTTGCTCCGTCTTAAAATCTACAGCGAAGCTGGCGGATGCCGGTGTTGGCGGCGAGGGAGAACAGAGCAGGGGAGAGAGAGACGGAGCCTTTGAAACTATGGCTGCTTCAGCGTCTTTTAGATCTGACGCGTGGAAGCATTCGGTGTCCCATGTCACGAAATGAGAGAGGGGAAAAGGTGACAGGTGACAAAAAACAATATGCAGACACTGTCAGACTGAAGTTACCGACAGGGTATACGACAAACTATTGTTGTACTTTAAAATGAATACCTTGTTCATTGTTCAATAAAAAAAATTTCTTCATTTGCCTTTTTTAAAAATATTGCAATAAATATTGTATCATGGACTTGTTATCAAGGTATTATTGTATCATGAGATTTTGATATCGTTACATCCCTGGTAGAAGATGATGTGGGGAAAATATTAACAGGATGGGTGGGAACTGTGAAAATGGTAGAAATGAGGGCACACAAATTCTATGGTACAGATCAATCCTGCCCTGTTTTTGTACTAGCTTCTCTTCCTCTAGCTTTCACTGCCCAATGTAATCTCTTAAAGAGATTTTTTTTCATAATTTTTTCCGAAAAGGTAAAAAATGATAGTGTGGTTTTCTGTCCACATTCTACACTAAACTTCTATGCTAGCTAATAGTCTATTAGCAGCATTTTTGCATGAGCTTTGGTGTGTTAGACTCATGTTAGGTTGACTGTTTGATGAGTACTTAATAGGCTTCACTTCTCATCCAAGCTCCTAAAACGTGTTACTGGATTCAGTAAACTAGTTTGAAAGAGTGTCTCATGTCTGCATATATTTGCATACATTTTGTAAATTACTTGACTCAGTTCAAACCTTAAAAAAGGGACACTCCACCAAATTTAACTCAGTTTACTTATGATCAGGAGCACTGAGCAGCCAGTTTCTGAAGCTTCATACTACAGAATGCTAGGTACTTAAAAGTAGGTACCTAGATATAGATATTAAAGATAGATATTAAAGCTCCTTGTAATCTCCTTGTATCTTCAAATTCCCCCAACTTTGCTGAAGTTACTAACTCAGGACATTTTCTCTGTTTTTTCCGATGTTTATGAAACCTGTCTTAACAAAGACAGGTTTCATAAACATCCTTCTTAAATGTGCCTGTTGATGGAACTGCAGTATGCAGTGCGACAGGTTTTGTATGACCATCCTTTCTTTTATATTCATTTAATATAACTTGTCTCTATGGTCTGCCTAGAAGAGCATGCAGAAGGTTTCCTTTTCTGTGACCAGGTTTTATCTCTAAAAGCGCCTTCAGAAAGACATAGAGTCTCTACACTACATATCATGTTCGGGCTCCTCTTGGCCTGGATATAATAGAGTGCTCAAATCTGACAAACCAAAGCAGTAGTAAATACTCTTCTATTTTTGGACATGGACAGAATACCCACTTATCATGCCTCAGCTATGTAGCAAGAAGAAGACAGGAAAGATGAGATAAAAATCCCCTCCATAATGAACAAAATACAGTGTCTGGTCAGAGCCAGATATCTCATTAAAAAGGGAGCACAAGTTTTAAATCATCATAAACCCATGTATAGTATGTGCTGATTCACAATCAGCTGCGTATCAAAAGAAGATCAGACCCTTGGTTATGTACAGCTAGAAGTGCTTCGCCTTGAAGTCACACTGATGCTTTGAGCTTTTGCTCTGAGCATTAAATGTATTTAACAGCCAGCTTTGATCTGAGTGAATCTCAAAGAATCATGTATTGATTTGGTCCTGTTAATGTTCATCAACTACTTATTTTCTACCGATAATTCAAAGGCATGAAAGGTTTCCACGGCAGGGCACCAGAGTCGGGAGGCAGAATACTCACCAGTGTGATCAACTGTAGCATGAAGAATCAAAAAGTCACACGTTAGAGCTCCCCATTCTACAGTATGTCATTCCATATCACTCTATACCTGGAAATAATGCTAATATGCTACATTATGCACACAGTATTTGACCTCTCTTGTTACCATACCAGGACCATACCAGTGGTTTTGTATGTTTCAGCCTTTTAACTGTAAATTTCATTTGCCTTTAGTCTTGCATTTAGTTGCATTTGTAAGTTTGACCCTTTCTTATGGAGCTCTGTGGAGTGTCTGACCACTAGTAGCACTATAGAGCAATACTTTTCTGATATCTCAACAGTTGGTGGCAGTAGTGCACAGAGAAGCACGGCAGTGAAGACAGGAAGCTAGTAAATATGGATGTTTACAATTTAAAATATTCACAGAAAATTTGCTTTTTAAACATTTTATAAGGAAGGACATACAGTGGCTTATTCAGTATTCAGATCACTTTTAGCACACTTTGTAGTGTTGAAGTATTTGATTACAAATAGATAAAATTGTCATTTTTGCCCCTCAATCAATACTCAATAACCAACAGTTACAAAGTGAGATCATTTCATGTTTGAAAAAGTATTCAGACCCTTTAATTCACTAATTTGTAAGAGGCAGCAATTACAGCTTCTAGTCTTCTTGCGTAAGATCCTGTCAAACTCCTGGGAACACTCTGAGCTTTAGTGCTTAGTGCTTCATTTGTGCCTTTCTCAACTATGTCCATTCGATTCAGTTTGCCAATAGTGGGACTCTAGATACATAATAAAAGTAAAGGATGCACCTGATGACACCAGAGTTTAGAGAGCCACAGCAAAGAGTCTGAATATACTTGTAATTTAAAGATTTCAGTTTCTGATTTGTAATAACCTTGCCAAAATTTCTAAAAACATGTTTTAACTTTGTTATCATGAGTTATTGAGTGTAGATTGTCAGGCAAAATAGCAATTTTCATTTCCATTTTAAATTAAATCTACAACACAATTAAGTGTGAAAAAGTGAAGGGGTCTGAAAACTCCACTGTACATTCAACACTCTTAGACTTGAAGGACGCATATTGTGTATTCTGGTGACAAACGCATGCAAACGTAACATTTGACTGTTTACAAGAAAACTCCACAGGGCACATTTAAACTCTTCTGACAATGCAGGTGATGTTAGCAAATGTTATGAAAAGACAAAACACCTTACTCAAACTTCTCAAATGTAATGAAGATGAGTGAGGTTTGGGCTCTGGTAACAGCTTCTAACAGCGTTGCAGTGCTAAAACAGTGATCCTACAACAACAACTGTGTGTGTCAGACCAGTCACACAGTATCATACAGCCTCAGGTCAGACGATAAAAATGTATCCTAAGTTGAAGTCAGCAGCAGAGTAAACGTCCTATTTTTTAGTTATTGTAAAATGCGTATTGCAGAGAAGATGCCAAACCTGCAACACAATAACTGTTAAACCAAAACATGCTTATTACTATCATCATTATTATTATTTCCTTTATATCATTTTCAGGTTAAAAAAATGGAAGGAAATTCAAAATTGTACCGGAAAGAAACTTACAAGAAAAAGTGGCAAGAAAAAGTAAGCGAACCCTTTGGAATTATCTGCATTTATGTGTAAATTTGTCATAAGGAATGGTCAGATCATCATCTAAGTTACCATTAGAAACAAACACAACCTATTTTCACTGACAGCACAGAAATCATTGCATTGTTCTTGTCCATACTTGTTTACTGGATATTTAGTTTTAACTCTGTGACTGAAACCTGACTGGAGATGTGGGTGAGAGTTTAGATATTAATCAGTCCACAGACAAACTGTATCAATGGAGATGATTTCATCCAAAGACACAGAGTGATCAGTGCGGTGAAGCTCAGAGTAACAGCTAACATCAACATCACTGCAGCTGAAGTTCGTCAAACAGCAGCTGGACTCTCCACAACACCACTAGGAAAATGTTCTGTGACTGTTGGTGTTGGTGAAGAACATGCAGCTCTACATCTTTTATAAAAAAGGCCTCTGCAGACCAACATAAAAACATCATCACAGAGATGGATCAGGGTGGAGGCAGCTGTCCAGCCCCTGGGTCTGGTCAGTTCACCAGAGTATCTTACAGGATAATGTCTGAGGCAGCGCTGTAGGAAGAACGGTCCAAACGTCCTCCTGAATGTTGATCTGATCTGATCTGCAGATACTGAGGTTACTGCTGCCAAAGGAGATTCAACCAGTTATTAAATCCAAGGGTTTACTTACATTTCCCACCAGCACTGTGAATGTTTAATGAGTGTGTTCAATAAAGGAACAAAGATTATACTAGTCTGTGTGATATCAGCTGAAGCTCTTTGTATTTGTCTGTAGATGTGATATCGATGAAGATAAGATCACATTTTATGACCAATTAATGCAGAAAACCAGGTCATCCCAGAGGGCACAATTACTGTTTTTTTGCCACTGCATTTACCATATGACATGATTTAATTGAATCATTAATATAGGTATGCTTTGAAATATGGTCAGAAGTAATAGAGCATACACAGTTTCCAGTTAATGGGTTAAAACATGCAATACCACCATTGTGGTCCCTTCAGTATTTAAACTGTTTATAATACTAGTACTACTACTGCTAATGTACTGTCTGATTGTAATAAATACACTGATGAAGAGATGAAAAAGAAATGCTGAACATTTGATCATTCCATGGGCCTTTAGTGTGACAATGACTTGGACAGCCTGAGGTGACATACAGTATCATGCCTTCATCCTGCACTGACCTAAACTTTGATTTGAATACATGATAGAGCCCCCAAGGTCAGACAACACCTGTTATGCCAAGTTGTGATGTCTCACTTTATTGTTTGTCACAGGGATTACAGTAAATTGAAGGTGTTCTTTAAGGTACACAACCTGTGACTGTGGTTTAATCAATCCAGAAACAAATGTTTCATTTCTCCATCAGTGTGCCAAGCCCAGCTTTACTTTGTTGGACTTTATCTTATTGTTTATTATTGATATTTGCATTATATGGCTAATATCTTGTGTATTATGTGTATCTAAGATATTAAAACTGAACTGATCATCCCCCTCACAACAGTCATCTGTCTTATAATAGGGGAAGAAAAACAGAGTGAAGATAACATGTACTTTCCAGCTGTAATGATAGGATAGCTGTATGTATGTCATACTTGGGTTGGGCTGCAGCAGGACCTCAGTCTGTCTGTAAATTTTCTCAGTCCAGTTTTTGGTGCAGTCTGCACGGCTCATCAGGTTCTCAAAGTGAGCGTCCAGCTCAGTCTTCTCAGCCTGGCCCAGCTTCTCCTCTGTGAACTGAGACACAGCAGACAACACAAACTCTCAAACACAGCTCCTCCTGTTTTTATTTTTTAAGATATTTTGGGGGCTTTATGCCTTTATATGATAGTACAGTGATGACAGACAGAAAACGGGGAGACAATAAGGGAATGACATGCAGCAAGGGTCCGGCCGAACCAGAATCGCACCAGTGACAGGGCACTATGGCTCATTCCGGCTATCTGGCCGCCTCTTTCATCACTTATTATTAAAAGCTATGGAATCAACGGGACGTCGTGACGTCATGAAGGGTCCAGTTCACGACCCGCTCGTGCTCAGCTGATATCCCTTTCCGCCCCCTCTCCACCTGTCACCATCAAATGTCCACATAATATAAAACAACGCACCTACTACATTTTAATAAGCTTTTCACTGAGTCCACGGTCGTTTTACACTCGCCACCGGTACGCTACCTAGCCTCGGATGATAACGTAACATTATGAAGGCTTCGTTAACGGCTAACATCCCTGTCAGTGATAGCATTTACACAGAGCTGTGTTTCATTACGTAGGCCTCAACTATGACCAAGACTGAGGTTCAGCTAACTCTTATGTTTCCTGGGCTACTAAACGCGTAGCGTTACGTTAGCTCAGCATTACGGTCAGTAACAGCTGGCTGTCAACATGAAACGTCCTCTGCACGAGCTTTAGTACGAATGCTCCATTACCTGGACCGCTCGTGTGAAGAATAGTCCGGCGCCGGAGGCTAATTTCTTAACGTTGAAATCCATCGTGTTTTGACCTACTAGCCAGTGATGTTACACCCGAAGACTACACGACACCAGCGGTTATGGCACACGCCAAAGATCACGTGACAGCCACGGACCAGGGCCTCGTTACGTCAAACGTGTATCACTCACAAAAATCACAAAATATTTAAAGAGAAAAGCACGAGACTCTCTAAAAAATGGGTCTTTCGCTCGGAGTTAGCATCTTGTTCAGGATAACAGCAGTTTATATTTCAGTATGGGGTCTTTGTATTTACTTTTACATTACTGCAATACCAAAGACTTAGAAGCAGGTGTCGCCATTTTGGCTCGATCGTCAGCTTCAAAAAACCCCAAACCCCACTTAGTCTATTTACAACTTCCACTGGACAATGCTTCGTTTCCCCTATGGATGTATTATGTGATCAGGTAGATTAGGTTTTATAATACATCCATCATCTATGGTTTCCCTCACCTCTGCTGCTTTACTTACTGCTGATGAAGATGAAAAACCCAAAGCAAAATCACAAGATGAAGATTTAAGATGTGTGCCTGTTTTCTTTAGGTGCAGATGTTTATCAGACAAATCCAAGCAGGAACAGATTCAAATACAAAAAGACCAGACTATGTCAGATTAACTTAAAAAAATTTAAGAGCTTTCATTTCTTCAACAAGTTCAAGTTATTTACTCAAAAGTTTTAACTCATTCTTCCAATGGGTCAAACTGGGTTTAGTCAGTTTGAAGTCAGGTTTACCACTGTGAAGTTATGTAAATCTACTAATGTCCGACAGAGAAGGACTTGCTGATGGGAAGCACAAACTTTTAAAAAGTAATTAGCTACAATCAAAATCTATTCTATTCTTAAAAGATGTTAGCCACCATGATATCAAAAATCAATGACATTCACACCCCTGTCTTTATAGTTTCTAACATTGTCATTCTTCCTGATGAACTGATGTTAATATTATTTATATGTATGTATTTTTCAAACTTGATTTTAATTGATTTTCAATAAGGCCCTAGATTAGGAAAAACATGGAAAATTCCTAAATGAGAGTAATATTGACAGTATTATAAATATCAATCTTTTTTTTCTTCAAATCTTCAGTCATTTATTGATTTTGTGCCAGTATTTGAGGTCTACTACTAATGGACATGAGGATGTTATGAAGAAAACATGGTGTGGTAGCATTTTTCATTAATTAATTTTCATTAATTTTCATAGGACCAGAATGGTCTGTTGGGTAGCTGTAGGAACATGAAAATGGTCATTTAGTGAACAAAGATCCTGTGTCCTCCCATGCTCCCTTCACAGATAGAAACACATTTAAGGCATACTTTTATATGGAAACTCATTTCTGCCATTGTGATAAAATGCCAAAAGTATGCAAAGCTGTCATCAAAACAAAAGGTGGCTACTTTGAAGAATCTAAAATTATACTTTTGACTTTTTGATTGATTTTACAGGCCTTAGTTTTGGGACCCAAACATCATATAGACAAACTTTGAGCAAAGTCTGAGGTGGTGCTGATACAGCCACCAGTTTAGAACTGAATTACACTTGTCTATATTATTCCAAATATTCATATTGTCAGTTGTTGTTTTATCCTTAAAAATAATCCCCTTCTTAACCTTCTTCCTAATCTCTGTATTATATGATGGCTGCAGGGGATAGTCATGTTAATATTTCACATTTATGTAAATTCAATTGTTGACCTGAAGCTTGGTAAGTAGATTGTACAGCTAAGGGAATTAGAATTAGATCATTTAGTTCATTAGAGATCATCTGAAAATAAATAAATAAAGTTATGTCATCTGCCAGCTAACTTATTATTATGTCTTCCAATTGCATTTAACCCTTCAGTGCTTTTGTTTTTGATCAAAATAGAATAGCCGTTTTCAGACATCATGAACAAAGCCATCTAACATGACTTGAAAACCAGCTGACTGAGTATGTCTCTGACTGGTCTGTGCAGTCACCTGTCCACTTGTAATCGGATCACCCAAGATGCATGTTACTGCCAGGTATGAACAGGGCCTTAGACTTCCAGAATGAAATATAGTCCTTCTGGACTGAAGCGGGAGCAACACAGCTGCTCCAGTCTAATGTTAGAGTATTAAGAGATTCATTCTGGACAGCAAGGGCAACAAGAAGGAGTTGTTACACTGATACACTGAGAAAGCAAAACAAACACACAGAGGGAAAGAGAGACTGAATCTCCTGGAGGACAAAACCAGATCCAAAACACCTGGGCATGCACACAGAGGGCCATTTATCCAGGGTGTTACTACTGCAATATTAATATCTCCTCCAATACTCAGCAGAGCTACTGGATATTTAGTGAAACCAGTGGAGTATATGATCAGTAACATCTACAGGAGCACTAATGTCATTCTTTGTGTCGACCATGTTTATGATCATTATACAGGCAGATTTGTTACTAATGATCAAGCATACATAGTGTCCTTGAGGATCACAGAAAGAAAAGAAAAAAAATATAATCATTATTATAATTATATCATTGTAACTGATTAAACAAGGTAGACTTAAGAACGTTTAGATTTTTCAGTCCTATAAATATCACATCAAATCTTTATCATGTAACATTGAAAGTGTCATTTACAGAGTCATATCAAACACTAACTGGACGGCTCATGCTGCTCCATATCAAGAATGTTGCTTGAGGAGCTTTGGCACCATCTAGAGGACAGAACAGCACAAACATGCTGATCATCCATACTGTAAATCTACTGTTTCTTCACAAATCATTTCCCAAATTTTAAGGCAAATCATCTGTACCATGCCTCCCTGACAAACTGCATCACCAGCAAGAATCCAAGGACAGCAGATCCAGCCCATGTGATTTTACTGGGGTTCACCTCTAGAAGTCCTTTTAGCATGCGGCTTTAGTGATGGAACTTACAGCATGTTACAGTGGAGGTCTGGACCCTGGCACAACAGGCAGACCATAATTTGCAGGACCATATATGAATATTTTACAAATTAAACTATTGTTTATATTCACCAAAAACTTTGAAAAAGAACCACCCCCCGATGTGAAGTTCTTAATGAACCAGTCTTTATGTTAAGCCTCCCTTAAGATTTTCTGCAACTGTTTTCAGTTTCAGGTGGTGATGGACTGGTTTACTTTTTTCAAGTCATAACGTGGCCTGTGACACATGCCAGCAACTAAATGATTTCTTTTAATGAAAATAGACCAGATATTTTGGCATTTTGTGTGTGTGCTGACAAGCTGGGCACAGAGGAGAAAACTTTCTCTTTTTTTTTGTATAGTGAAATGCTTTTCAAACGAGCCCTGTGATAGACTGGTGACCTGTCCAGGATGTACACCACCTCTCCCCCTAGTGTCAGCCTGGACTGGCCCCAACACCCCCACAACCTTTAAAGGATAAGCTGTGTAGATAATGGATAGATGAACCATTTATGGTATTCTCATAGTTTTGTATTGGAATGTTGGAAATAAAGGCTGATATTCATTGTACAAAGATGCTTGACCAGAGCATGGTTGGTGGGTAAGTCAGGGTGAATCCACTCTGTGACAGTCTAATGAAGGAGGACTGAAAGGTTTGCTGTGATCTGGGGCCGGGGGGGGGGGGGGGGTGTTATCTACAGTATGATCAAAGCATTGCAGTGTTACAAAGAAAACTTCCACATGTAAACTGAATACATGTGAATTCCAAATGGGATTTTAGTCAGTCTCCAAACATGGACCTGCAAATTACGTGAGCTCTGATAAGACAGATATCCACCACATCCTTCACACTCAGGATGAGGAGAAGACATTGAAACTCAGGGGAGGTTGAAATAAAGCAGCAGCAGTTTACTCTGTAACCCCAGTGTGCAGGCTGGGGTCACAGAGTAAACTGTGTAGCAACAGACCTAAAGTTTATGTGACCTGTGTTTTTTTCTGATCTGCAGCTGCTGTGTTTTCTGAAACACATGGTCCACAATCACTACATTTCATCTTTTAATGATTAATAATCTAAAGTCAATGTGAACTGTTGTGTTTACACTGTACACCATGAAAGAAACAAAAAAAAGATTCAAAGTTGTTCATTCTGGAAATGTATTTATTCTGCTACAGGAAGTGTGAAGCAGAATGCAGAGCAAAGCGGTCATTCACAGCAGGACCTATAGCATCACTGTCCCTTCCACTGTCAGTCATTATTTTTATCCTTATTTCCAATATTGAACTTAATTTAGCACCTAAACAACTTAAAAGGCAAGCAAGCCGATAAAGATCCTTATTAACCAGGAGAACTCAATTTAAAAGCCAAAACAGTATGCAATATCAACACGTGGCCATGTTTTTATCTAAACATTATACAAATACTTTGATATATATGAAAAAGAAAAGACAAAACTACATTTAGGGCTGACAACTTCACTACAAACGAAGATCTATCAACAGTTAAAGTTCCTCTGAATCTGTGCGATGCCCCACATGACTTTTATCTCAAGTGTAGCACTGGGACATAACAAGAGCACAGCATCAAACATCACTTGCATTAAGCACAGTTATTCATATTCAAAAGGAAAACCTTGAAAAAAAATTCAGATGGCCAAATGAATGCTTCACAATAGTAACAACAAAGCAGTCCACCTCTGAATGCAGCTGTACAGATGAATGAAGGCATTGACATTTCTCATTCCTCCTGATCTATGGTACACACACGTTTGACTTCATCCTCCTTCGCCCACAACTTACAGCCAAACAGACACAGTTCACAGGGAGCGAGAGCAGAAGCTTAAGAAGCCACTTCCATCAACACATCAGGTAAAAACTGCTTTATCTAATACAGAGGGGTGTGAAGCTTGACTTTCCACAAAGAAATCTACAACTAAAACAGTACACAAATGGACTTTTTTGTTTGTGTAATACCAAGTGAGGCTGCAGTTACACTGGTACATTTGTAGCTTAAAAAAAACAATACACAGGAGACGGCACATACGTCATGTTAGTACAGTTTCGTATGCAGATTACTTTAAATTAATAACAGAGAAGCTTAGAAACTATCATAATCTTTCTTGTCTTTTTTGCCTTCGCCCTCAAAGCTGTCTGTTCCATCACTGTTGTCACGGCGACGCTTTCGGCTGTTGCGGATGTTGAAGCGAGGATTTATTTGCGGCAGAGGGTCCATGCCCAAAACTTTATGGATCTGACGGAACGCCAGCAGCCTCAGAGCAAACTGGAAGGAAATAGACACAACATCAAAACAGTGAGTGTGTTGGTGGAGGAAACCTGAGCAGAGCCTGGATCGTCTTTATCAAACCACATGACACAAAACCAAGCTTTTCAAGAACTAACAAATCCCCAGAACACATTTCATGTGAAGCCTAACATGTCCTGGTGCAGAGCTGGAGCCAGAAATACATACTGACAGTTTACCACCTGATAATGCTGCTGTGTCAAAGTACAAGAGATGGTGACAAAAGACCAGGGGTTTCATTTATAACTGTTAAATATGCACAAAATGAGGCCTGAATAGTCCTGTACAAATACAGGTAGGCTACCAATGACCCACCTGTAGCAGAGAGGCTCTGACTGTGGGATGTAATTCTTGCACTCGCTGCACTGACCACAGCAGCAACGTGCTGCCACTCAGTTTTTACTTTTGCTTGTGACCCCACTGCTGTGAAAACGAAGTAATATGTCCTTTCTGACCTCCGCCTCACCCACATGAACCTTGACTTCCGTGTCAGAAAACGTATCTTAACTTCCTCACAACAGCTGCTGTGATTTACCATGAAAAACCATTGATCAGTGGCTCATTTATATGTATTTATGGTTAAATGTGGGTGTGTCGAGGGTGGGACATGAGGCTGATTCACATACACACATTTCCAGAGAACCATGATTTATAAACACTGCCTAAAAGATTGCGTACGCACGATTTTATAAATCTGAATTTTTTTTTGTCGTGTACGCCATTTTTGGCCTACATACACTTTTAGTATGGATCCTACGCACAGTTTTATAAATGAGACCCCGGGTGATTATTAAAATCCTGCTCCTAAACTTTTCACCATCTGCAGCACTGTTCATGTCCTCATGTCTCAGTCACACAGAGTTTCTATGTAACCAGAGGTCGTACTTGGGCACTTGAGGTGATGTCCTCTCTCTGTTGCTCTCCCATGGGTGTCAGGGTATCCACAGGCTTCTTTTCACAGGGATCCACCAGTCCTGGTCCACCTGGTCACAGAAATCAAATTTCATTAGGTTCATCGTGTTTTCAGTGTCTCTGCAACAATGCACACATCTGGGACAATTCATCAGTGTGAAATTCTTTTCTCTCTGGTGAGCTGAGTAAAGCATGACCTCCACAGACAGCTCTTTAAATCACACATCTTCTGTTAATGTGAATATTTTTAATGTTCTGTGTGATGACTGATCAGCTCCCAGTTTCACACAGAGCTCCCTGGTTTTTCTTTCCCCCCGCCTCTATAGCAGGCAGGGAAACCAGTCAATCCAGACATGAAGACATTCAGGATTTCTTCCTGTGGGGCCTGAATCAAAGCTCTATCAAAGGTCACTTCTTCTCTACTATAAATCACACACATTCTGTTACCTTTGGAAACAGATGGGTTAGTGGTTTCCATGTCCAGTGTTTGTGTGAGGCTAAGCTAACTTCCTCTGGCTGTACCTTCATATTCTATGGACATGTTGCTTTGAGCTACTGAAACCTCAGCTGAGCCATTTCTGTCGAAGCACAGGATTTGTGGAAGGGAAAGTTCTATGTTAGGTTACTGCCAGAGGACAGGACCAGTCAACAATCTGGTCCTGCAATAACATCCCAATAATATCCCACTAAACACTCACTTACCAGGGAGTAAAATCCCCGAAGAAATACATTCAAAGACCCGTCTTAATGCATCACCGGGGCTGAGGGGGGCAGAGGCGCTGCTGATGGCCTTCTCCACCAACAGCTCCATGGCCTGAACACAGAGTGAACAGTGAGGATGGTTTAAAAACCTGTCACACACACCACCTCTGCAGTATCACAGCAGTCAGTGTTAAAACTGAATACACACTCATTACAGCAACTGTTCATAAGGTCAGCTCCACAATACTCCAGTGAAATGTTTCTGACTAATGCAACACACTTCTTAGTTGTGTATAGGGTTGCAAAGGGGCGAATAATTTCCAGAAACTTTCAATGGGAAGTTAAGCTGGGGAATTTTGGAAATACTGAATTTGGACCAAAACATTAATGTCTAATAAAATAAACATAAACATGGTGTTAGTTAAGAAAAGAAAAGCCCTAGTTGTGTACCTGCTGATATTCCATTATTTACAGGCAGACCATTCCACCACTGTCTTTTCTGGGAGAGTTCAACAGTACAGTATTTGACAGGTGAAGATACTCACCTGAGGTAAATTTACTATATATTGTGCTTTGTCTTCGTAGCCTTTGGTCAATTTATAGAAAAATCAAATATTCAGGACTGTCTGCATCTGTGTTAATTGCATTGATGAAAATTGTGATGAACTCTATTCATCTGACCCTTTTCTCCCCCATGACAAATACAAGATGTTGATGAGATAACAGTGAAGTCATTAAACAATACACACTAAAAATCACACAACAACAGGAGAGTGCTACACTGCTTTCAACTGTGGGTTTAGTTTCAGTGAAAACTCAGTAGATCAGCTCAGCTGAGCAGATTATGTAGAAGACTGGTGTGGGAGGACAGTCTGCTGAGCAGTAACCAGCTGTATGAAGAGAGCTTCCAAATATTTTCATTACACATGTCTTAAAACTGTAAAACAGACTGTATGAGGAAACAAACACTGAGGCCTTCACAATTACAGGATAAAATCAACACTAACCCTAACCCATAGCCCTGACCAAACTGAACACTATGAGGGTCGGATGGACTGCAGGGCTATTGGACAGGGTTCTGATCTTGGACAGGAGCTAAAAACCTTACTGAATGGTCACAGGAACTAACATGCTCAACAAACTGAATGAGAAACACCTTGAGGTGTGACAAGTCAACAAAACACTCAAAGTTCCTCTTTAATAAAGCATAATCCTGAAGTTTGAACTGCTAATGCCAACATGATGACTTCTGGCTGCTTTCTGCTTATTTTTCTGTTTGTGTCCATTATCAGATCCAACTAATAAAGGTTTCATTTCTGTTGCTCATCTAATCTCTACTAATCACCCAGTCTTATCTATTCACGTAGCCCATTTCTACAAGGTAAGGATGTTGCTTAAAGTCTTTGTGAAGCAAATTCCGAGATTTGTCTATAAACACATTATTTATGTTAGAAAATAGTGCCTGAAAATGTGTAAATTCTGTAAACTATGTATCACTGCATCGTGGGGTTAAACTGTTTCAGTTTTCCATCAGGATTTTATGGGCGGGTCTGAAATGGTGGAGCCACCACTCCAGTGTGTCATTGACTGCAAGTTATGAAAGGTTTTACTAGCTAGCTATGCTGTTGTCCCGCAAATGCATCTTCCCTGGATGCCAGAGTTTGCAGCACAACCGGCCTTTGCCTTATTTAAACTTTCAAAAGGCATTAAGAGGAGGTGGATTCATTTAGTGAAGAGCCACACTGATGGAGAGCTGAGGAACGCCACCAACACCTGTCTCTGCAGTGACCGCTTCACTCTGGTTAGTTTTACAAACTTTCATCACACACACAACAGGAATTCACAGATAATCGGCTGTAACCTTTGAACGGGGCAGAACCGACCATCTCCCCATTTTTCAGGTCATGGTGTGAACGGTCACTGTGCTGCACTGTTTGAGTAGGTGTGGTTTCAGTGGACACGCCCCCAGTGTCTCAGAGCAGAGAGAGCTCCTTATTTTGTTATGTTTTTGAAACCTATTTGTATATATTTACATATATTTTTTAACCATTCAAATTTAGCTGAGTGGTTGTTAATAGCACATTTTTCTCTGGTGTGACTAACTCAGAACACATTAGTATTACTGCTTTACCAGGACTTTAAACAACAATAATTACAACATGATTCCAGTCTCAAGACAAAGTTTGTGTCTGCAAGCGATCTTTAGAGGCAAAAGAAACCAAAACTGATACTATAGGCATATTTCCTGATGTTTCTGAAAAGGTTCCTGCTGTCAGAGTGGACATTCCTGATATTGTTCAAATGATGGTCCTAGACTGAGCTCTGGTGACCAAAGGTTTCATGTTTCTGTCATTAATGACAACTCTCCTCAGGGACAGCCCAGTTCACAGAAGCCTTTAACTGTTTCATTAGCACGTTCAGATAACACATACTTACCCATCCTGGGAAGGGCGACCACGTAGGAACTCTCTGACAGAGGTCTCGCAAGATTCGGATGATGATCACACAGGACTGAAGACCATTAGCTCTAGCCTTTTGATGTAATAAAAGTTAGGTTTACGGACTGACCAAGACAGACAAAAGATGGAGCAAACAAGTGAAATCAGTTCTGTCATAGAGGTCCAAACACTACTGTGCATAATGGAAGCTTGAGTATGGTTTGACGAGTGTATGAGCCATAAGAGTTTGCAATCAGCTGCCATTCCCAGTAGTCTTGTACCTCATAGTTAGTAAGGGAGTTCAAAGTTTGCAAGATGCACAAGAAAGGAGGACTTTTCTTGCCATCTTCTAAACCCTGACCCCTGGTTTATCCAGGTATCTCACAAACAGGTACTTAAAAGTACAAGAGTCCACCTGAGAGGAGAGTATAGGGACTGAAAGAGCCAAGGAAATCTGCTTTACTTTGTCTGTGCTTTTGCTCAGGTAGCAGAATCACAGGAAACTACTCAGATGTTCCTTTTTCTCTCAATCCCCATTCTACAAAAATATATAGAATAAAAACAATACAAATGTTGAACATGAAAGCACTTCTTGATGGCACAACTTTGTGCAAGTTATTGTGCAGCCTTATGGAATCACATGTAACCATAATGCAGTAACTTGGGAAATTGAAAAGGGAATACAAGGATGCCAGTTCTTTGCTAGAGTATTATTTCCATATAAAAGCTTCAGATGAACTTAGATTTATAATCAATACATGTGATGGACATCGACCAGATCAGTGTTGTAATGGGTGGCATCCTTGAATATTTGTTTTTGCTTCAAATAGTAATATTTTTCCTCATTATTATAAAATGAAAACCAAATGTGTAAAACACAGATAAATGAATAAACAAATAAATAATGCATCTCATAAGGCTACAATAAGAAAGTAAAATGATGTTCCGAACCTGGAACCACTTAGCGTGGCGCAGAGCAGCCAGAGCGTCAAGGCATTTTTGCCTGTCCAAGACGTCCGCTGGGTCTTTCACCATACCCGAGGTTACATCTAAAAATGGATTTGAAGTGTCAAAATGGTGATGAGGAACGGGTGTTTGACCAGGTCAGCGAGGCTGGCAAAGAACAAACACAATGCCACACATACCAATGTTTTTTCCATCTTTCCATCTACAATTGGTTGCTTTGGTTTGAAAAAAGGTGACTGACATTCAAAAAAAACTGACTACACAAACCAACATATTGTCAATCTGTATCTGTCCAGTAACTTTGGCACTGTCCAACATGTTAAGTCATTATATTCTCTAAAAGAAGTGTGAATTTACTGACTCAACATTCAGGACAAATAAACTAATGTGTTTGGAAACCAACAATCTAGCTAAATTACATGGGTTTAGGCTCACAAAAGTTTTGAAGCCAATACCATTTTATCAGGTAATTGTGTTGCAAATCTTACAGTAAGAACCATGAGAATTTTGAATTTCAGTAAATTTTCTTCACTCAAGCATTGGGACAGAGGAGGGTTTCTGTGGCTAATGATGATTGGTTTAAAAAGATAAACAAAGGGAAAATGGCTAATAGTGAGTGACCTGATAAAAACGTGGCATGGCAATAGTAGGTGTGGCAAAGTTTTTGGGATGTGAGAAAACCTTGGTCAAAAATCCTTCCGAAGCTGTTGGGCCTTACTAAACCTCTGATGAGAGACAACGTACTGGAATTTCTTCTTTTTTTTCTTTTTTGTTCAAAGGAATAAAGGAGTCTTTGTGCTGGACTTATAAAAATTACTACAGATATAAAGAGGAGGAAGCAATGAGTGCTGAAGAAGAGAAAAAAAAAACATGAGAACTACCAGCAAACAAAAGGGGTTAGGATATCACTGCATGCATACCTAACATCAGTAGGTTGGAATAAGACCCCAACAATCATTGTATACCAAAGGCTGTACTCAGGTCCAACCAAAGATTCCTCTATCATAGCCTTCGTACCTGAACTCTTAACAATACTCCCCTAAGAATAATTTGAAATAATCTGATTTCCAAACAATACTTCTAATGGTTTATCTTTATCTTTCCATGGTCAATTAATTCAGAAGGGAAAAATTCTTCAAATTATCTGTCCTCATCTTTCCGTTGTCAGTGAAATCAAGACGACAAAAACTTGTCAAAGGCTTTCATTTAAACTGAATTAGGCTAAATAGTAACTCCTATTGAGCCCAATTTTGAGTCCTATGTGTGTAAAGGAAGATGTCAATCAACTCAGGGGAGCACTTCAGTACAGGGGACCTCAGCATGGTGAACTGTTCACCAGTACACAAACGGAAGATTTGTTTCCTGTGGGAAAATAACATCTAATTTCCTCTGCCTCAGGCCAGATCTTGATTTGAGAAAGTGTTGTAAAATTCAAACATCTTTGCACAATTGATTCCAAATTAAATTGAGGAACAGAAGTGCCTCCTGTTGTCTATTTGTTCATCTCCTCCAGGAATTTTTGTCTCCTTGTCACAAAGAGAATTTGGAGAAAAGATACTATAATGTGTGTCTCCCATTGATTGTAGCCAACAGTAAAATGGAAACAGAATCCCCTGGAACACAGGAAACAAAATAGAATCTCACCTGGGAAAAACTAGACTTAACACAATGCAAACACTGATCATGCTTGTTTAAAGGATAAAGATAGCATTTGAGAGGTAAGAGTTACAGAGCAAAAAGCATAAGAGCAATACTGCTGGCACTTGCCCCTTCATCTTTTTTAAATTTGACACTATAAGTGATCTGCTGCACATAATTGGAAATAGTATTAATTGAGACAAATAACTAACTTGGGGATCTCTCATGGACTCCCACTGTAGACCAATAAAAGCAGATTATCTAAATATAATGTTTAATTGGGAAAACACCAGTCTAATGTTTTCAGTTGTTTAACAGAGGTAGTATTAAATGTGTGCACAACAAACCCTGGAGGAAAGAGACCACAACTAATGTTATCAAGCTTGCACTTCCTTAGTGGCCCTGTCATTTCTAAACCCAAATCAATCCTACATAAAGTGCAAAGTTGCCAGAGTGATCCGACTTAAGGCCCAACAAAACAATCTCTTTGGAGTGCCAGCAGGACAGTGCTCTTCAGGGTGTCAACCAACATATTGAAACTGATTTCATAGAGAGAGAGCAGAAAGACAAGTAAAGAGGTGCAATGGGAAAGGCTGTGATGGGTTTCCCAACCTCCGTCCCGGCCATTTTCCTCTCTGATGACAGGTGAAGTCAGTGTGATTGTCACTTGCATCTTTGGCTCGGTACAGGATGTCAGAATGATGGCCGCTTCTTGGATTGATCCCTTGACCTCATATTTTTCTGGTGTGACCATCTGGAAGAAATGGTATAAACGCAAATGCACTGACATTATTTCAAAGTCCATTGTACTTAGGCATTTCTCAGAATAATAACTGCATCATACCTAGGTGTTGTCATCTACACCTAGTAGCCACTTTGATTGGTACAGTTGTTATTTCATGTGGACTGCTAGGCAGTGGTGGGAGAAAAAATATAAAGCACCTGATTCAATGGGCCCTCATCAGCAGAGACCAATGATACATGTTTAGATTAGAGTTACATTTTATAGGGTGACTGAGAATATAAGGGAAACAGCACCGCTGTATTAAAAACATTTCTTTTGCAGATGTCTCTGTAATAAGATACAGGGAATAGATAACGTTTTGAATGTTTAATTTCTTAAACATATCTCAGTCTCGTCAGTGAGGCGAGAGGTGTTGGGGAAGCGAGGTCAACTGACATCCCTCTCACTGAACACTGGACGATCCGAGAGCCTTTGTTCCCCACATCTGTTTCTAAGATGGGTCTTGATCAGCTGCAGTTTGGAGAATGATCACTCAACTGATGCAGTTGAGATGAAAGAACAATGTAAAGGGGGTGTGGCTGAGCAAATCAGTGAGTAGTATTACACCAAAATCAATTTTAAAATGGGCTTTACCTAATGTTTAGCTGACATTCTACAGAGTAAGTGCTTATAGGGCGCAGTATCCCATGTTCTTCACTATGAGAGCACTTGACAATGCTTAGCTCCAATATAGTGCAGGACACTTCACTTAAAAAGCACCCATACAGAACCTGTAGCTCCCCCCATTACACCAGCAACTGCATCACATATTTAAAAAAATGAAAGGGCACCTATAAGGGCACTTCATAAAGAGGTGCTCAATAGGGCCCTGTTTTACTGATAACTGAGAGACATTATAGAACATTATGTTTTTCTATGCAGGCACTTCAGAGGCTATTTAATCATGTTTGCTTCACTGTGACATCATCTCACATAACAATTTTAAAAAGGTTGTTAAAAATTGCTAGATCTTGTTATTTTAAATGTTATTTTCTAACATTTTTTTTTAGGAACAAAGAAACCAAGTTTCTAACAATGTTGAGTTGATCTGCTTGACTCAGTCCTCTACAAACCTACTTCTCTAAAAAGCCACCATTCTCCATACCATCTCGATTCCTTAATTTCAACAGAGAAAGATTTTTGACAGTTGTCTTAGGTTTGCTCAAAACCAGGTTGCAAACATAATGAAAAACTATGTGTTGTCTAACGACAGACTTTCAGTTTAATATTTGCCCTAGTACATTACTGTGACAGTAATCCCCTAATTTTTCTACACAAGTTTTACGATTTAAATTACTAAAATTTGACACCTAAACCAAAGGCAATGAGGTATCTTAGTAAGCATGAGGCAGGTACTGATTTAAGTGGCCGCTAGAGAAATCATCTGTGGTGTGACATTTGCAAAGATAGTACTGTTAGTTGTTTGGGGAGGTGCTCCACAATGCGGGTCAGGAGGCCCTTGGTGGGCTTCTCAGAGCAGAGTAGGACTAGGTTGACATTTTTGTCTCCACGAAGAAGCAAGCCTTTGGCCAGGACTCCAACCCTCATCACTCCCTTCAGGGCTCTAGACAGTTACACAAGGAGGATGGGAGAAAACCAAAACAAGCAACAATTAAAATGCTATCACTCTTAAAAGTTAAATTCATTCAAATACAGAATTCCAGTGGCTTATTGAAATAAATAAATAATGTATATCAATGCTTAAAAGAATAAAGAAAATTATTCTTGTGACCAAAAGAAATTTGGTTACCTTTAAGCATTCTAAACAGCCAAATAAAAAAGTGCTCACGTTTGGAGGAAAGGTGAAATGTGCAAAACAAAGCAACATGTCACTCTGCTGTTAGATTTATCCATTTATCCAAATAAGGGTAC
Organism: Lates japonicus; assembly: GCA_033238685.1. Lineage (NCBI taxonomy): Eukaryota > Metazoa > Chordata > Actinopteri > Centropomidae > Lates > Lates japonicus. The sequence continues at coordinate 2,536,402 of BRZM01000014.1, forward strand.
TTTCAGACAGTAAGCAGTTGCCACCACCACCTCCACTGTTTTCAGTGTAGACACAGAGAGGGAGGCCAGGTGCAGCTCTTGTGAAGGTGCACAGCTCTGTGCAGCTGCCATCAGAACTCACGATCATCATGAGTAAATGAATTCAGTTTCAGTGAGCACTATCAAACATCTACACAGTGCATGTGAGGTTACACTGATTGTGGGCCAAGCTCAAGTAATAGAAAACTTTGAACTGACAGTGTGTACCACATGCAGTCCAAATTGGACAGACCTGAAATGTGTACTGTGTATTTACTTCTGTACAATAATGACACTACAGTAAATGTAGGAAAACAAATAGTACAATAGTCTATCCACTTAGATCTCCCAGTGGGGTTTGGATTATTGACTTAAAAGACTAGAAGAAGTCAGCTGCCATGCTCTAAATGAGCTGTATAAAATTGCAATCTGTGGAACAGCTCACCAGAGTAAAGTAAAGCACAGATGATCAAATACCATCACATCCTACTGCTGTGTTGGAAGATATAAAAAACTATCCAGGTCACGAGAACCATGCAGAACGTCTCCAAATTTAGAGACTATAGATAAAACATAAATGCCTGCTGCTGTATGATGGCTACAGGTATTTAACTAACAGAAATAATAAAAAACCCTTCATATTCTCCAAACTATTGTTAATGGCATTTTGGTAAGAATCAGCTGTTCACTCAGAACAGACTCTGCCATAAAGACGCTTAAGTTGTATTTTGATGTGCAACACTGGATGCAAATGTAGCGCTTTTACAGTTTTGGGAGTCACTTCCGGTACTGACTGTATGTATTTCTATGCAAAGGAAGGCTAACCATTCTAATGTTACTGCATTCAGTAGACAATCTGAAAAGTAAAAGCAGGTATCTCACCTGTCTTTACAGGATTCTTTTTTCTCTTTGTCTTCTTCCTTGGCCTTGTCCTGGTCTGTAATTATGTCCGAGACCAGTTTGAGGGCACGTTCTGTGATTGACACAATCTTCTGAATGGACTGGAGCTCATCCTCTGAGGGGTAGATGGCTGCATGCTTGGTCATGACATAGCGATCGTCTGAAGAATCAGGCCGACGCGGGGGCTGAAAGACACAAAAGGTTCACTCCGTGTTTCAGATGGTCATTTTAGCTCGATTATGATGTGTGGACACTTGACAACACATTATAAACTTACATCTCAGTTTCTATGATTAATAAAGGCAACTCTGCAACTTTAAGACCTAAATACCTTTAACATGTACTTAATGAAGATAAGCGTTGCCTTAATTATTCACCAGTATTTTGACCAATACAGAGATCAGACGTTGAATGTTCATCTCTTCTCACAACCACCATGTCATTAAACCAAAGCCCTTCCTAACATAACAGGTGACTTGTAAACAGCATGATCTCCCTGATTTTAACCCTCTCTCCAGGAGTCATTTTTACAGTTATATTGTAGGTCCGTTATGCTTCTAGTTTGTATTGTGTGTTCCTTCTGACATCTATTATTTATATCCAATTCTAGTTAGAGTAATATGAGGTAAAGGGGGAGTACACAATATAGCAAACCCTGTCCAATATAATTAAACAAAAATTATTACTATAGACTTACAAATAAATACAACCATGGTGCATTACATCTTTGCTTAATACTGAGTGTGTTATCAGTATTTTGTCTCCAAGTCAGAATATTCAGCGTACTAATGTGTAATTCTGGTTTCTCTGGTCTTTAAAAGACACACACAGCGCAACGGTAATAAAAATAAAAAAAGTCAACGTACAAAATACTCGCCTGCAAATATACAGGAGCTGAAACTCTACCATGTCCGGTTTTTCAGTCAATGAGCCTCCTAATTTCTATAGTGAACAGTGGTGAGTGGAAGACTTAAAATCTAATAAAATGTTATGATAATGAAATGTTATCATTGAAGATGGTGCATTACATCTTCGTTTAATTTAAGTATAGGGCATTTAAAAGATGGTTAAATATTGCTAACAGGGATCAGTGTTCTTGCACATATACAGTATACAACAATACTGAGTGCAGCCCTGGTCAATGTCACTAAAATTGTAAGTAATTACAAAATCTGTCCATTTGAAGCCCAGGAGGAATGAAGCCATTTCATTTATAAAACAGAAATGTTTGACTAATTAAATTATAATGAAATCTCCATATTAAAGAACCAACTGCAACAACAGTCAGTATTAATGAGGTTCCATTCTCATACACATGTACATTTTAGAAAAATATTTTGAATGTCCACCCCTATTTTTGATGATATTAGATTCAATTCAATTCAATTTATTTATATAGCGCCATATCACAACAACAGTCATCTCAAGGCACTTTTCATATAGAGCAGGTCTAGACCATACTCTTTAAAATAGGTATTTACAGAGAGAGACCCAACAAATCCCACCATGAGCAGCACTAGGCGACAGTGGCAAGGAAAAACTTCCTTTTAAGAGGCAGAAACCTCAAGCAGATCCTCCTGGGCATGGGTGATATCAGTATTGCAAATATCTGTGGTGAGGTGTCCCATTCTTCACAGTTGATTTTTTTCAGCTACTCTTTGCCAGAGAGGTTTTGTTGCTCTACCCTCTGTTACAATATGGGTTGTTACACTGCCCCCTTCTTGCACGCGCACACACACACACACACACCACCATTTGTGTTCTGTAGAAAAACTGCTGATGTGGGGTTTATATGTCATCAGCCAAGTAGGACAATACATGTTTGTAGTGTAACCATGGGGCAACAATTACAAACCAAACTATTTCCTAAAGTTAACTTTAAGAAATAGTTATGGTCCCTAGCAACATATTGAACCGCACAGCATAGTAACCATCATAAAGCCCTACCACGGGACCCTGAGGCTGCAGACCAGGCATGCCAGGCCGGACTCCAAGTAGACCAGGAGGGCCAGGGGGGCCCTGTGGATACCCTCCGTCTGGTAAACGACGTCGCTCATCCCAGTGGTGCTGCTCCTCCTCCATACGTCTCCAGTACATGTCTTCTTCATAACGCCTGAAAACATAAACTAAAGCCTAAGTCCAGCTGCACAACACAGCCCCACCCCCACAGCCCTTAACCATTGGCAAGTAATTACTGTAACCATACCGCATCTCCATTCTCCAGCGCTCCTCCTCCTCTCTTCTTCTCCAGTACTCCTCTTTCTGCATCTGCTTTCTCATCTTCTCCTCCTGAATCTTTCTGGCTCGGATGCTGGGCTTGACCTCCACCTGCAGATCTGGGTTCACCTTTTTCTACAAAAAACATGAAGAAAAGAATAAAAAAACCAAAATAATTTCAGTCAAAATGTAGCACTTTACAGGTAATGTAAGATGAAGTATGCATCAGTCTGAGAACATCGCCTGATATACTTGGAATTGCAGAACTGCTGCTGCATCTCCTGCTCTGACCCAATAGACACAGAGGTGTATCAAAATTCTGTGGAGAGGTACAAGTCAGCTACAAACCTTGTACTGCAGTCGATGCCTACGACCTTTTAGATGCATTTCCTTTGCATTTGGATCATTGAAACTACATTCACACAGCTTGCAGTGGAAGCGGATGACTTTGCCTTCATCGTTTCGGACCTAGGAACGAGTTTCACATATTACACTCGATATTTTAATACATTTATGATCCATAAGTGTCGGCTGTCTCAAGCCCATGTGCAGCTCTGTCAAAACTTACTTCCTCAACATAGTCATGACCGACAGGCTGGACATCACTCTGCAGTCCAGCCAGGGCTGATGCGGACAGAGAATCTGAAACTTCAGTCTTGGGGTCCTGAGTACCTGATGAGGGTGTTGCAGGCTTAGAGGCCTCCACTTTGGCCTCTGCTCTGGCCTCATCCATCTTCACTGTGGTCTGTAATTTATTTCCACCTGCATATCAGAGATTACAATGTAGTTTAATCGCAGACAGTGCTCCTGTTGAACACTGATTTAATTAGAACCGTAGTGTATACATCTGATGAAATATGTGATGTGTACTTGCATGTAGTAAAAGACAAAATCTGTGGTTCAGCTGGGCTCCAGTTTAATGGCAGCACTCACTCTCGCTACTAGGTGACCATTCTTGTATGTATAAGCCAAACTGTGTGTATTTAAAACGGCATCAAAATGCATCTACATGTGTTTACCAACCGACAAAATTGATCTTGGGGGTGCTGACTTTCTTCCCAGCTGAGGCAGAGTTGGCAGTAGAGAGATTATTGGCTAATGAGTTCTTGACACCTGCAACACCACTGCTGACTATGTTGACAGGTTTAAGGTAGGGAGGACTGGAGCTGGTGGCAGGGGAGGAGGAGGAGGCAGCCACACAAGGAGAGCTGGTGGTGCTGGAACTGTTCAGGGTGGCTGTGGTGGTCTTGCTGGGGGCAGCTGTGGTGGAGGACGATGTCTGAGTGACCATACTGGGCTCTGTAGACGGAATGGGCTTACCAAGTTTGGTATGAAGCTTCACAACCTGGAGAAGAGAATTCAGAGTACAGAAAGAGCAGCTGATTTGAGGTTTCCATACACATTAGACTACTGATTCCAAGCAAATAATTTTTTTTAAGGATTAAAAACAGAGGTTTTATTCTTTATATTTATATTAAGTTTATTTATAACTTTTAATTGTGTAGTCTGCGCACTCATCTACTTGTTTTTAATATTCTCCCTTGTTTTCACCTCTCCTCTCTGGTGTTTGCATGATCTTAAGGTGTCTGTGAGGGTTTTCTACGGGTGCTCCAGTTTCCTACCAAAGACTAAGACATGCAGGTTAAGTTAGTTAGCAACTTATAACTGTCTGTAGGGTGTGAAAGGCTGTCATGATCATATACTGTATTTAAAATTCAAACAGAAATGAAACTGCCCCAGAGGACTGCCTTGTCTTTCTACCATCTAACAAGGGTTAGCATCACCTTTAGGCCCACTCATATCCTTACCTTCTGGTGCTTTGCTCCGCGGATATGGGCAGCATAGGCATCGGCCCCAGTGCAGGAAACATCACAAAGTTCACAGCGAAGCTGGTTCTGAGCATTGCGGGCCAACACCCCTCCACCACTACTACTGCTGCTGCTGCTCTGGGAAACCTTCAACGCTGCTTCCTTCTTCTTGTGTTTCTGGCCTTCCAAATGTTCCTTGTAAGTCTAATGCATTCAGTGTTTGGGGTGAGACAGAGACATTAGTTGCATTGCTGGACAAGTAGTTGTCTGGGCCACAAATGATTCCATTACTGTCATTTTTAGACAAAAAATATATATAATAAAACAAACAAAAAAACAAACATAATTTAATCTACATCATGCAGGTCACACACGTTTAACTTATTCATATCACTGTATGTTAACAGAGTTTCAACAGAGCATAATGGGGCGTTTCAGATAGCTGATGTAGTGGGAGGATTAGAGTGTATATACAGATATAACATTTGGAACCCCAGTCCTCTGGACTCTCTGGACATCTTTACTCAACAGCAATTTAAGAGTAAAGGAACTACTCTAGGATCACATTGACTCCAAATATATATACAGTCCTGGTCAAAATTATTGGCACCTTTGAACTTTAAGTCATAATTAAGAACATCATAAGTAATAAATGCAAATGAACCAGAAAATATCTAAAGTTAATAAACAACAACAAAAAGTGCTTTCATATGATGAAATAAAAAATACTGACATAAAACATACCTCAGACACATTATTGGCACCTCTCACTATTTTTTTTTTTTGCAGGACCTTTGGCAACAATAAGCCTCTAAACGTTTCTTGTAGTCATCTAGAAGCTTCTGTCTGCTGGTAGTTTCTGCCACTTTTCCGTTACTGTGACTTCAAGCTCTTTAGGTTTGCAGGGGTCCCCCACAATCCACACCAACCACTGCAGACTTTTTTAGGACCACCTCCTGGAAGCATCTTAACAGTTTTATGGCTGTGAAACTTCATGATAACATGAACTGTTGAAATAGGATCTTTGGCCTTGTAGCCTTTGGAATTGTTATGTTTTTTGATAAGAGCATTTCTGATGCTCTCAGACAGCTTTCTTGTTTGTTGTATGCTTGTATGCATTAAAACTATCATTCACTGGTTAATTCAGGTCATGTGAACACTGAAATTAAGCACATTTGAGCCTTGTTTTTTATTTAGGGTTAGGATGATGAACTAATTTAAATTCATTAAAGGGGTACCAATAATTGTGTCTGGGGTATATTTTAGGTCGGCAGCAAGATAAGATTTGTATGCAAGATGTGAGAGGCTGCACAACTCTGCACAGTTCAAACATTCACATGTAAAAACTTATACTGAGCACATTGGACTATATGGTGTCTTCATGTCATTGGAATGAACTCACCTGTGGGCCAGCACAGCTGATCTTACAGACATCACAATAGTGGATCTGAGGGGGTTTTGGTGGCTGCTTGGGCCGAAGCTGTTTACTCTGAAAGGGTGGTTTCTTGGTGAAAGAGTTCCCCGTCCATGCTGCTGTTGCTGCTACAGCTGCTACTGCCTGCTTCTGCTGCTGCTGCTGCTGGTAGTAGCTGGAGGCTGCTGAGTAAACTGCTGCTTCATAGCCTGAGTATGAAGTTCCTAGAGAGGATAAACCAAAGCCTACTTAAAATCTGCTCACTGTTCTGTTGTGGCCTTTTTGAAAAGACGCCATGAAAACTCTAAGCTAAGGTTTATTATCTGGATTAATGGCCTAATACTTGCCAGGGCTCCAGACACATTTTGCGACCACTTTTGGATACAGCATGACTAAATTTTATAACTAGGCACACCTGTGAGACCTGCCTGCAAATATGCACTCCCATTCTCAGGTGGGGTCCTAGACATTGATATATCTGTGGTGGTCCAACACAATATCAACACTGACCATCCTGTCGACGAGATTGCTATAAACCGTCTTAATATCGCTGAATCACTCTAACTGTGTGTTTCTTCCCTCAAGCACATTAGTGCCCAGGCTGTGCTTCTCTCTCTCTCTCTCGCTCGCTCGCTCTCTCTCCTACTGTCTCTTACTGCAGGGTTCTGCCTCCAGAGCTGTAGAGGCTCCTGCTGCTCCCATGATCCAGCTCAACCGATGATGCGACAATTATTAAACATTTATTAGTGTTAGTGCTACTAATGTTTCACTGTTTTGTCATTATTATTCCTTTAGCTATAATAATAATAATTGTTATTATTACTGCTACTATTTACATTTTGACTTAGTCTGTGTATCTGCAATATTGTCTTTCTCCTACCCCATTCCCCCACCCCCCCTCTCTCTGTCTAAACCCAACCGGTCGAGGCAGATGGCCGGCCGCCCACCCTAAATCCGGTTCTGCTCGAGGTTTCTGCCTCTTAAATGGAAGTTTTTCCTTGCCACAGTCACCTAGTGCTTGCTCATGGTGGGATCTGTTGGGTTTCTCTCTGTAAATTTTATAAGATAAAGAGTACGGTCTAGACCTGCTCTATATGTACAGTGCCTCGAGATAACTTCTGTTGTGAATTGGCGCTATATAAATAAAATCTGACTTGACTTGACATCACATACTGATTTTCTATTCTATCATTTATGGTCACTGCCCCTCTGTCTAGTCCTGGGCAGAGAGCGGAAGAGAGGACACACGGCGCAACCAGCTGAACAGAGAGGCTGAGCCAGGTGAAGATAACGCATACTGACAACGACAATGACAACTCGTTACTGTAAGCGCAATAAAAAGTAAAAGGCCAACAAGAACTTTATCAAACCACCTGTTCAACAAGCAAGAAAAGCGATACTCTCTACTAGTTATTAGTGAATTGTTACTTAGAAGCTAAGTGTCTGTATGCTGTCAAACTGATGAGCTTGGTTTGCTACAAACCTTAAAATTTGAGTCTTGTAAACTTTACTGGCTGAAACTCTGCTCCCTCTGTTGCTGCAGACAGTGAATCAGCAGAGAGAGGAAGACTGAGCTGATGTTCTGATGTCAGGAATATCATTTATTTTAATAACATTTCAAATTTTTTTCCAGTAAGACATTATTGAGTTTATAGTGACTTTGGTGTTTGGTGTCACTGTTGCTGCTCTAGAAACAGTGTTCCGTTGTTTCTAAAATAAATTAAATCTAATAATGTTCTGAATTTATTTTGTTTTTGAAATGATCATTTAAAAAAATAGTGATAAAGAACCAGTAACTGTATGAGCAGGTGTGGATCTGGACTTTTTCATGGGACACAATGTGATCACTCACTAAAATATGTAGGATTACTTCATTCTTCATTCAAAGTGCAACTTAAATCATTCATGCAGATTTTAAAAATAGTTTTTTCTTTCCAAATAAAGCAGAGCATGTGCATTAAAAGTGGTGCTCCTATGATTTTCTAAAGAATACATTTTTCCACTTTTTCCTACTGGTGGAAAAAGTTGGTCTGGAGCCCTGCTTGAAAATCAAAAAGTATTCTCAGTTTGAGTCTCAGTCTCCATAAGACTCAACAGGCTGTAGACTTACCAGAGTAGGTGACAGCATTTGTGCTGTAGGTTGGGCTTTGGGAGTAAGATGGGACCACAGAGGCGGCAGCAGCCACAGGCTGGACAGTGGAGGTCACTGGGTAGATGGAGAACGTGGATGAGGCTGGACTGGGAGCAGCCGGCTTTATCACAGTCACCTGTCGAGTCTGCTGGCTCTGGGTGTATGATGTTACCCCCTGGCTATATCCTGGTTTAGGGGCTAGAAAACACAAAAGTGGATATAAATCTCTCACAAAACATTTTCTTAGCATAAATTCTCGACCTGACAGCGGTCACTAGGGTAGACCATGGTAGTCAGGTTAGCACATGTATGGCTCATATGGCAAATATAACTGAGAAACCAGAACTGAAGGAGCAGTCCATATCATGTGGAGGGTATGTTCCTGTTGATGCATATTGATAATACATGCTGCTTTAAGATTTTCATACACTCAGATCCTATGATACTGCATTTTTTCTGCAATAGCCATTCAAAGCATTTACATTCAGTACTTCCAACAGTTCTGTAATAAATCCCCAGCCTACCCTCATTGATTTGAACAGGGTGGACAAAATAATAGAAATACCTGTCAACATAATGTATTGTCTCTCAACAGCACCATAGACTACATCGTCTAAAATGATCATACAGTTGAATCAATATCTCTTTAACACAATATTAACTAAACATTATAACCTTCATGAGGGTAGGATTTATTGCAGGACCATTGTATTAAGAGTGCATTGGTTTTAGTTAGGTGTTCCTAATAAACTGACCGTTCGTAACTGTGTGTATTCGGCATACCTGTTTGGTAGTAGGAATCTGCCACACTGGGTTGTGGCTGTGCAGCAGCAACAGCTGCTGTAGCGGTGGGCTGTTGGTAATACTGCTTACTGTCGTAAGCTACAGCTGGAGCTGTGGACCGGACATAGGAGTAGGAGTCCTGCAAAAGAACACAGTGAGTCGAATCTGACTGATGCATCTAACAGTCGAGTTTTAGGCGGCAGCCCTATGTTAGAGTACAGGTAATTGCTTTTTCTACATTTAGTGAGACAAGTGAAAAGTCTAAAGTTTGGAAGACTACAAGTGTCATGTAAATGGTTATTGAGCAGTTGATTAATTGATATCAAATTAGCCAAAAAAAACTCTAAAAATTGTAAAAAAAAACAAAAAAACAAAAAAAAACAAAACATTTTTACAAATGAATAAACCAATCGACAAAGACTAAATTACCATGTATTTCAGTAATACATATTTACAAATTATTATTATAATTGCTCTAATAGCATTATGGTTACAAAGGAGCATACTATAAACATGTTCTATCAATAAGGTTTATTAAAGAAACAAACTAAACCAATTAAAAGCAGATTGATGAATACCTAGATAATTGCTTTATTTTGATTTTAAAATCAACTTGAAAATTCTGTTTTAACAGTGAATTCACAAATTACAGATTTTAAATCAAGCAACTGGAAGCCCAGTCCTACTGCAGTTCCCTTTTGCTAGAGTCTGTTACTGTTAACATTAACTAGTTAACATTCCACAGGGAAAACAGCCACTTTGTGATCAATACTCAGTTAGCCCTACCCTCTTTAAAGATGTTGACATAAACCACAAACAAGCAATCACACCATACACATAATGTGACAAACTGAACTTATGAGATACAACAAGGCCTTTACTGTGAAAAAACACAAACTGTGCACATGACAGGTGGGTTCAGGTGATGAGTGGTATAAATTTTAAATGAAAAAAAATCAAAAGCAGATTACAAAAAATGGAAATGCAAAAGGTAAAAATGAATCACTTTTCTAACCTGTGCTCTTAGTTCAAATTGTAAATTGAGTTCATTATTTCTCTTAATATGAAATTTTTAATTTGATTCTAAAATTCCATTTATTTAGGCATTCATTCATCAATTTTTAAATTGATAAGAAATAAATTATAGATTTAAGATTTTTAGATTTAGAATTATAGATATAGAAGTATTTGACCTATAAGAACTACTATTAATTCCTGTTGTAACTGTCCAATTAGAAATGATAAATGTCTCTAATCTCTGTGGCACTAAGGGAAAAACCTGTATTGTACCTGGTAGTTCTGAGAGGTAACGGGTGGTGGTGGTGGAGGGACTTCAGGCTGGCGCTGAGGGTAGCCATAGTCAGTGGCAGCGTGGGTTGGCTGGTATCCTCCGTAAGCTGCAGCAGTAGCAGCTGCCACAGCAACCGGTGCAGGCCTAGCTACAGCTACTGTGGCTGCGGTGGGAGCGTAGGCTGCTGCCACAGTGTGTGCCGCCACAGGTGCTTGATGAACTGTGTAACTGGCCACTGTGGTGGGATGTGTGTATGCGACCCCGGCAGCTGGCTGCTGGCTGGTAGGGCAACACAAAAAAGAAAGGTCAAAGGTTAGCTGGCCATTCACATTTTGTTGGTTTTATCCCTATTTACGCTTTTATTAAAAGGAACACTTCAATCACACATCGGATTTTGATGAAAGAATTATTCAAGTTCAAAATCTTGACTGATTTACATTGTATAATTTGTTGAAACAAAATGACGTAACAAAGGTCAATGGTAACCAAAACTGTCAACCCACTGAGGGCTGGATTTAAAAATTACACCGAAAGTCAAAGTAAGAAACTGAAAACACAGGCTGATCCAACTTATGTGAATTTCATCACAGCAACTCATAATGTGACTCAATAGAGTGTATGCCCCCCATACTTGGCGACATCAGATGCACCAATACATAATGTCCCATAGATGTTTAATTGGATTTAGGTCACAGGAATGTGAGGGCCAGTCAGTGGCATCATCATCCAGGAACTGCCTACACACAGGCATTGTCCAGCACCAAGAGGAACCCAGGGCTCACTGCACTAGCGTAAGGTCTGGCAATCGCACTGAGGATTTCATCCCAGTACAGTCAGGGTACTGTTAGCTATGACATGGATGTCTGTGTGACCCTCCATGGATATGCCTCTCCAGACCATCACTGACTGTCTTGCTTTTGCCTGTCCACCTGTTTTCACTTTCATTTGCACCAAATCACAATCACTTGTGCTTCCTAAATGGAAAGATTGATATCCGTGACGTTTAACTGACTTGGTGTTATACTTTGATGATTAAATGTTCCCTTAATTTTTTGAGCAGTGTATTTACATAAAACCACACAAAAGAAATACAACACAAAGAATAAATATTAACATAAACACTGATCCCTATAAATAATCCAAGTAGACATCTGCACAACTTAATTACACAGACTAGTCTTAGTTCCATCTCTACTTCCCCCTTCTCATTCACTCTTCTGCAATAACCTACAGAAAGAATAGATTGAGGTTCACAAAACAACAGCACTCTGAACAGGACTGACTGTGAGTTTCTTTTCTACACAGGCAGGATGGCCAGTCCCCCTCTGCTCCCCCCCCATCATCCTCCATAGCCTATCCCCCTAAACTATCATTTCAAATGTATACTTAAAGAATCACAAAATCAACACGTGTGTCCATTCTCTATACCAATCATCCCATAACTAGTACTCCTGCTCTCTGTAAGGTAATGGAACCCCTAGTTTCCATTACATAGTGGCTATAACTTATAGTTTAGTGTCTTTTGTGACACAGAGTTAGAAACAAATTTCATTAATTTGGAAGCATGTGACAGTCTTCTGCCTGTGTAAAAATCCATCCATCCATTATCTAAACCTATTTTCCTAACAGTCACTGTGTAAAAATAATTAAATGAAACTCATTTGCTGACCAATATCACTGAAATAATTATGCATCACAATGAAAATTTCCAGTATAAAAATAGCCAAAATCATGGTTATCACAGTATGATTAAAATGTGCTGAAAATGTTCTGATACACAAATGCAGCATGTCTTTTAAATGCTTCAAGTGTGTGTCACTGTAAATGAGGACAAGGGACTAGTAGCATTACTGGGAATAGCAAATGTATTACCATTGTTATCATTATCGCCCAACAACTAAGACACCGAACCTCAAACTGCCCCTGGTGTATTATGTGTGTGTGAATGTGTGTGTGTCAGCACCGTGTATATTTACAAGTGCTGTATGAATGTGTGTGCGATGGCCATGCTCAAGTTACTTGAATGCAGAAGAGTCTTAAGAAAACTCCCTACACTGAACAAAAGGAAACTCTGAGTTCTCTGAAACAAACTGTTGATTAGATCATTCAGATCCTCCAGTGCCACTACAGTGAAATGACAATAAAATTGATAATGAAACACTATCACATTATAAAGGAAGAGATGAAATCCGTCCTCTCAGAGTTTGTGTGAAAGGACATCATCAGCACAGAAGAGAATTTAATCTAATGTCAGAAGTTCCTGCATATGGACACAGTGGGGGGCCTGATTATATTAAGTCTTTAGGGAACTAACTAACTGTACAGATGTGCCTCAGTAAGAGTTAAAGAGCTAAGTGGGTCCAGCTACAAGGGCTGACCTTTAGAGGAGGGGCTAACCCAAGTGGCCCTCAGGGGGATGTGCTCTATAGTGACTGGAAGGAGAGCCATAGAAGATGGAGTTTGTTTACTTGTGTTGTGGTTGTTGTGCTGTAATGACAGTAATGCACTGCTGGCATGGTTGACAGAGCATCCTAATGCAAACAAGTCTAGATGATATGCAAACCACTGTTCACAATGTTAACACTCAACTTCCTGGTCAGCTGTTTTGACAAAATGCAGCCACACCAACAACTTCTTTGACAGTCTGAGTCATGAGGAAATAAAAAAAGTCTATCACTTCATATTATTCTCTACTCTTTATACTGTGGTGTCACAAAATCAGAGTTGACCTGTTGATGTGGATGTGTGTACTGTTTGTTTACACTGCAGCAGCTGTTTGCAGTGTCTCTGTTCACTGGTAATACTGTACCGATTCCAAAGACTTTTGTCCCCATCAATCATTTACACCCACATGACCCGGGCTCAAAAATAACAGAGTTATCTCTTTTTACATATAAACAAAAAACTTTGGTTTTGCCTGCTGTTTCATTCACTGTTTGGACACGTGACTCGGCTCAACTCACATTAACATTTAGCACGACTCCGACATGTCTAAGCAGACATCCCTCAGAGTTCAGTCATGCTGACTACTTTAAATAAATTACATTTGTTGAATCATAATGTTTGTGCTTTACTGTTGTTTACATGTAGGCTGTTAAATTACTGTTTAAAACATATGTCTGGCAGTTGTTCTATATGACTGGAATTCTTGAATAATAACAGATATACTGGCCGTCAAAAAAGTCAGAGTAAACTCAGTGAAAAACACACCATTAAAGGCAGTATTTTTTCATCATTTGGTGAATACTTGTGGGGAGAGGACGAGACCAGGCATTGCAACATGTCAAAGGAGACAATCCATCTAACAGTCGAGTTTGTGTGATGACACAAGCACTACAGCCAAGGCCAGCAAGACTACAGGCAAGCATCACACTCATTAAGACATGGAAGACGTGACTGCAAAAAAGATGAAACAATGTTCGTTCAAAGTTCAAATGGTTAAGACATGAAAAGGTAGATGGAATAAACAAAATGTTCTGCACCATCTGTGAGAGGGCAGGTAGAATCTTCGGCAGTTAATCTGAAATCCCCTGTACTTGCAGAATATAGTCAGTGCTCTGACCACTGGGGCTGAACAATTTTGGAAAAATATCTAATTTTTTTGACAGCTATTGCGATTTGATTTGCGATACAAATTTTGAAACATGCTGAATTCAGTGTATTCATATTACAAACACTCTGCAAGCAGGACAAATCATCTTTAACTCAGTGCCCCCCTAAATGACAAGGACATGACAAGCCTAAAACAACAAATCTCTGTGAGCTGGCTCTCTTTGGGAAAGGCAGTGGATGCCATAAAGCTCAACTGGCCTGCACTCATAATGGAGCTGAATGAAGAGGCTGCTGATGGCAGTTTGCAAAGTCATGGACTTCTCGGTCAGATTCAAGCGAATAGATTCACAGCATTTCCCCTTGAATGACTGTGATGGGAGGGAGGAGGAGGAGAGGACTAGGGCTAGCCTTCTTGCCAGCAAAGCTAGTGTTGGCAGATAGCATGCATAATAAAAGGCAGATAATTTGGTCTGACTTTCAGACGTTTAGGGTCGGCGCCAGTCCATCCAAGACAATGCCTGCCCTGCCAAGACAATGGTAGGGGAAGCACTGCTTTACCAACACAGTGATGATCAAAATCAAAGGCCCAGAGGAAGGTTTGTCTTTTATTTTTGTTTTATAGGTTATTGTATGGCTATTTAAACATATGTTACTGTTCTATGTGGTTAATGACCATATGGCCATAAATACTGTGGTTTATTTATTTATTTCTACAGCTTACAAAGAGATCTGCACATTGCAAGATAAAACAATTCCCACCGTAATAACTGCCCAGAGTTATTCAAGTCCAGTGTCAGTCACACTGTCGTGTCAGCCTTCCAACTCCTAGATCACTTACAATCCTGAATGTCCAGTATGAGTATTTCATCAGCTCAATCTGTGCCTGAAGCAACATGACCCCATAAAAGCAACTTGCACATTATTTAATGCACAGCTGTTTTCTATCTGAATGGCCACTTCAGCACCATATCAATTCAACAATCCCATGATTGACCATGATCAACTGAGTGGCATGTTAAGCCAAGGCAGGGCTCCAGACTGTGACTATTTATTTATTCACATTTTGTGACTAGATTTTAGGACTAGGAGCAGTGCGACCTGCAAATATGCCCCCTGTCAGGTCCATAGGTCTCATCCACTGTTTCCCATACATTGATTTATCTGTTGCAGCCTGTCACAATGGCAATACATTGATCTTCTGTTTTATTATTTACAGTCATGCTGCTTCTCTGATGTCTGCTCTCTGTCCAGGACCAAGCCGTGCACACACACCCACACACAGGGAGCAATCAGCCAAGCAGAGAGAGACTTCGGTGGACCCATACCCATACCACAATGAACCAGGAGAAGTTAAGATAAGTCAACAAGAACTACACTTGTTACTCTAAGTGCAATAAAAAGAAAAAGGTCAATAATAATAATAATAATAATAATAATGATAAGAAAAAGAAGAATACTTTATCAAACCACCTGTTTTGTCTGCAGTCTTCCGGCATGTTTTACACAACCACAGCGCACTGGTTAAGCTAATAGCAAATTGTTACAAAGAAGATAAAAGGAAAGCTGTCTGTGTGTTGTCACTTGCCACAAATTTAAAAATTTCGCAAAGTTCTGATAAGGGTCTGGATAAGATAACATCTAACAATATTAATCCGTAGAGCTGGTTAGTGCCTTCAAACCCCTTCAATGTTAACATTGTTTAACCAGTGATTTTGTGATTATTTCCCCCATGCAGTGTGATCACTCACAAAAATGTGTAAGATTACCTCATTAGCTCCCATATTTAAATGCAAGTTTTACTTTATAATACTTTCCTTTAAAATATAATAGCACATTGTTATTTCTGTAATTTGTCCATTTATCAGTAACACAGGATGGGGAAAAGAAAAAAGAAAAAAAGAGTGTGTTGCGCTGAATTTCGATGCAAATATATTATATATATATTTATATATACACACACACGAATAACAATGCAGAATAATATGAATGTTTTCCAGGAGGAACAGTCTGAGAGCGTGCACCGTTATCCCCATATTTCAGAGATGACTGCACCCAGTCCTTATTTATGACAGCTTGCTTTTCATTCTGCCTGCAAGTATAGTGGTTATTTAGCCTCTTGACCTGGTCTAGGGACGCATCATACCAACCAGTTATTTTCTGACATAACCCCACCATTAAACTGCCAGTATGCGTCATCACAGCTGCTGGTCCTTTCCTTCATCAGAACTGAAGAGGCTGTGTCCTGCCATTCCTGTAACTTTCTATAGTGGACAACAGCACATTCACACCGTGAGTGGATGAACCTATATAAAGTTGTCAAACAACACCCTAAATGAAAGCCAGGTATTCTGTAGTGCTACCTGGTCCTTCCTCTTAGATGCAGGGTTGTTTTCACTCTTGGCCAGCCAGAATTCAGACCCATAGTGACACTGCAACATCTGACGCAGCCTCATTCACTTACATAAAGATCACTGGGTGCTCTGGCAAGCAAGTTGAACCAGCGTAGCCTCTTTGGTTTATTAACGCAGTGCCATTTTCAGTGTGAACTCCTGCTTACATCCAACTGCCGCAGCAGAGGAATAACCGCCCCCTCCCCCAGCCTGAACAATGGAGGCAGCCTGGATTTACCTGCACAACACACACACTAAGCTAACGTCTAACCACTAAAACGTTATGCAGCACGCTGTAGCCAAAAACAGAGTAAATAGGGTCCACTTACCTGTACTGGGCGGCAGCGCCATGGGTAAATCCAAAGTAATTGCCGGTAGCCATTTTGGCATCTTCACCAAGCCGGCTGGGCACTGCAGAGGACAGACACACAGAATAACGCTAAGCTAACAGTTAGCAGCAGGCTAAAACGAGCGGTCCAAGGACTATCCATTAACTTCACCAGCTTCATATTATTTGCACTTGTACACTTACTCGAGTCTTTCTAGCTGACTGTAAAACAATCTCCATGTTTTAACAATACTCACCATAGGTGAAGGAGACTACAGGACATATGGGAATCATTGGTTTCGTATGTTCTGCCGTCGCCCGTGTAGCAGACCAGCCTATTTATATTACATGTCCTACCCGGAAATTCAGGCTTAGCGCATGCGCGTTAAGGAGTAGTGAGGATGCAGTACAGGGTGCGGTTCGGTTCGGCCTGTAGTTCCAGCAACAGGAGGTATTGGTTAGCGTTAGCTGTTAGCCACCTCTTGAGGTCATCTCAGGCTACTTTTCTTAAAGTCTGCATTGTGGTTCACTTAAAGGTAGAATGTTACCTTTCCACATTCAAATGTAAAAAAAAAAAAAAAAAAAAAAAAAAAAAAAAACACTCATGACATGCTATGTTGACTTGTGTACCTACATTATCCCAAATATTTCCTTTAATTTTCAGACTGTAATTTCAGGTAACAGCCCAAGTTCTTGTCTTTGCCACTGAGAGGCTGAGATTGTTATTCTAAGTGTCTGGCAACACTATAGATAGGATTCCTACAGAAATAGAGCTTTTTATTAAAGAGTAAGATCCTATAACTTAACCAGAAACATCACTATATATCACTACCAGACTCCATTGACAAAAACAGGAATTTTCCTGAGCAGAACATAGGAGCTGCTGGAATACCACTGCCTCCATCTGTCAGTTTGTTTGTGTTACTGTGTGGTACCTCTGCCTTTATATAAAGGATCTGAATACTTCTTCCACTACTGACAGTCACACAGTGATCAGCCATCAGCCAAAGTTTGGCTGATTTACTATAGACAGTGTTGGTGCTGATTAATCAGTTGACCTCTAACGTGTTTAATCTGGCTTTCTAGGTTTGCTTCACCTTTTGTCATTGTATTTTAACCTTCTAGGCTTGCCATAGACAGATCACATGCTATTGCAGTCAGACACTCAAAACAACAAACAGATGGCTGCTGGTAACAATAGAAAGACTGATGGATGAAGAGGAGGTTGGTCCGAGGAAGAAACGAAGGCAATAAATCAAACAGCTGTCTGCTGCTCACAGAAACACTTCATTAGGACTGCACTGCAGTGCCATGTCAAAGTAAAAAACCCACCAAATGTATTTTACCACACACAATTAAAGTGTAGACTCCTCTGACATAAAAAACTGCTCCAGAGGAACTGTAGTGTGAACAGACAGAGGACTGAGGCCAAGAGAGGGAACAGAGTCCTCTGTAAGATGAACTCACAACGTGAACACAAAAAAATTTTTTTTATTCCTGAGCTCAACTAGACATTTAAATGACAAACAATCTTCTCTTTTAATAAAAGCAGATAAATCCTGTTCACTGTAAAGGTAAAATCAGCTGCTGAGGGTTTGACTCAAACAATTATAATGGAAAGAGGTATGAAGTGCCAAACACTGCTTAAAGTCTCCCATCACTTTCTTTGTATCCTTGGATTAATCAAATTCTTTTTTCCACTTTCTCTTTCTCCTCAGATTTTCTTTCTGTGTTCACAAGGTTCATCTGGGACTTGAACCCAGGACCTCATGCACCCAAAGCGAAAACCATACCCCACAGACCAATGAGCCAGTTGTTGCTATACACTATTGTTCTTCAAATCTTTGTTAGTGTGAATGCTGAGCATTTACACTATTGTTCTGCTATTTCCGTAAACTTTTGGCCACTTCTTCCGTTTTTCGGCATCTAACTAGTCCCGCATACTTTGTGCTATTAAAACCATTCAGGTATCAAAATGTTCAGCTCATTCAGGACATTCCTGCTTGTATACAACTTTTTGATCTTATGCTTGTATGATTTTTTTTTTATGAATTAAAAAATGAATGGGATCCTATGGGAACTTTCCCAATCCCAAGGTTCCTGGTTCGATCCCCGCTTCAGACACTGAAATTTCACTGCACTTTCTGCCATAGAAACTGTTCTGCTATGAAAATGTTTCACTTTTTAAGCTTTTCACTGTTTTGCTTATTCAACTTTGTTCAACTGTTTATGCTTTTATGCTATTTTGCTATTTACAACAATTTTGCTATTTTGCAATTTTACTATCACTACAATTGCTTTTACTACCAAGCCTTCCACTGTGGACTTCAGTGGCGAGATCGGTAACGCGGATACTTACCAACACAAGGTCTCGTGTTCAAGCCATGACCCAGACAAATATCAAAAACCCTCCAGAGAAAAGAAATAATAATAATAACAGAGAGCATTATGAACATTTTACGCTTTTTGCAATTGCGCTATTTATACTCTTTTTGCAATTTTGCAATTTCACTACGACTACAATTGATCTTAGCACCACACAGTACCCTGTGGTCTTTAGTGGTGCAACCGGTAGAGCAGTTGCCTATCGATCATGAGGTTGCTGGTTTGAGTCCAGCAGTGGATGGTTATAGATTTTTTAAAAATAGTATTACTAACAATAATATTAATAAAGATTTGAAGAGCAATAGTGTGACCGTAGGATTCACGTTTTTTTGCCATAGCAGCCTCTGATCATCAAGAGGAGCCCTCACCTCTATTCATCTCCATATTATCTGGCTCTCTCTCTCTGTTCATAAAACACCCAAACCAGGCCAGTTTTTAAACTGCCATACTGTGGTCGGTATTCACTTTATCTACACAATAATAATAATAGAGATCATTATGAATAATTTACGCTTTTTGCAATTGCGCTATTTATACTGTTTTTTGCAATTTTGAAATTTCACTACCACTACCATTAATCTTAGCACCACACAGCACTCTGCGGTCTTCAGTGGCGCAACTGGTAGAGCAGTTACCTATCAATCAAGAGGTTGCTGGTTCAAGTCCAGCAGCAAACGGTTCATGAAATCACCTGCTTTTGACTTCCAACTTTTAACTTTTTCTTCTTCATTTCAGCAATGATTTCAGCCATTTCCAGCATTGCTTCAGCGATCCATTCAGTGCTCAGCATTCACACGCATTTTCCGCAGGAAATGCATTTTCTAGTGTTAGAATTGAAATCCTCTTTTTTCTGATCCGGTTTTTGAGGTATGATCACCAAGAGCAGCCCTCAACTGCTCCATTCATCTCCATATAGCTAATAATAATAAAGATTTGAATAACTATAGTGTGAATGCATTCACACTAATAATATCTTTATAGTTAAATGTGAGCTTGAACTGTGTTTTTCTCTCCGGGCGTTGCCATGTTGATTGGATGAAACCTCTCAGGGTGAGATGTTCTGTCAGAACACACGTGCTGTTAGAACAGACCTGAAGGTTCCATTGTTGCCATGGGTTTTTTAAGGCGCATCACTCAGAACCGATCATCTTTCAAACACAAACAAACTCCAGATGATCAGAAAACTGTTGGCTTTCTTTTTGCACTGGATTTCTTTGAAAAAAGAGACAATTACATTGAGGAAAGAGACTTCAACAAGGACTTCTCATTGCACCCAAGCATCTACCTGACAGCTACTGTCACCAACGAGGATTTTTACCTGGAAAAAGTGAGATTTTTTTTTTCAAATTATAAAACCATGTTGTTTTCAACGTATTTTGCTGTTGAGTCCAACATTGACTGCGAATATTGGAAATGTTTTTTAACTACCAGTGTAAATTAGCC
The DNA here is from genome assembly GCA_033238685.1 of Lates japonicus. Classification (NCBI taxonomy): domain Eukaryota; kingdom Metazoa; phylum Chordata; class Actinopteri; family Centropomidae; genus Lates; species Lates japonicus. The sequence continues at coordinate 2,557,062 of BRZM01000014.1, forward strand.
AAATGGGGCTGACTTTGACTGTCTTGACTTAAGTTTGCCCAAAGAAAGCAAAAGCTAATTTCTGTTTGTTTTACGGTCTCCTTCAATCACCTTGAACTGTTAGCATGCTGAGAGGTAGCCTACTAAAAATAACGTTTGTATATTTTCTCTCTCACACCATAAGTAATACATGTAGTGACAATAGCTTTTAATTTTAAAATATTTTTGATGTATTTTACACAGAACGGCACACAGATATTATTCAGTTTTATGTCAGATTGTGAACTATGATATGTGCTAACTTGATAAACCATTTACATTTATTTAAAATTGATTAATCGATTAGTGGATTGCCAGAAAGTTAATTGGCAGCAATTCTGATAATTGATTAATTATCTCAATATTTCTTTAACACAAAAAATCACTTATACCAGCTTCTCAAAAATCAATATTTGCTAGTTTTTTTAATTGTTTGTTTGTTTTATCAATTTCTGACATTATATACACTGAGCAATCAATGGATTATTAAAAAAAAATGATAATGTACTTTGTGTTAGTATGACTTAATGCATGTCATTTATTTTTATGGTTCATTTTATTTTATAGTTTTATTGCATTGCGGTACCTTTATTGTGTATGTTGTGTATGTTTCCATCTTCAGATGTAGCAGGACACCTGGACAGCGCTTCTTGTTCCTGTCCCCAGTCGCTCCATCATCCCTCAGGTTGCCCTCCACAAGGTCCTGGTGGCAGCAGCCTCCTGCAGCGCTCCACCTCTCACCTCTCTCTCCCCTCCTGCCTCCTCCTCTGGCTCTTCTCCCTTTTCTCTCTCCTTACCAGGCTGCTCTTTCTGGCCTGTTGAGGCATCAGGACCTCCTCCCCAGAAGATCCCAAGGAGGGACCCTCAGCCACCCCCTGAGCCTGCAGAAGCACCCCCAGCAGATGCCTCTGCTTCCTCCTCTGGCTCTTCTCTCTCTTCTTTCCCCTCTCCTTTTCTCATCCCTCTCCTCTCTCCTCCTCCTCTTCTAGCTCCTCGTCTCCGGACCAACCTGAGCCACCCATCAGCTGTATTTCATTCTCTCTGTGCTTTGATTTTTTGCGCTCCTGGTCTAGGTGCTTGTCTCCGGACAAACCCGAGTCACCCCCTGAGCCTTCCGAGGTGCGCCACCCTGGACCACCTGAGCCACCCAGTCAGTGTTTGGAGGTGCGCCCCCCTGGATCACCTGAGCCAACCAGTCCACCTGGGTTGTTTGGGAACCAGCCTGAACCGCAGTGGGTAAAGGATGTCCGGTCCATCATGGAGAGGAGGGAGCCATATGACTCCATGGGGTGCAAAAGGACCATTAAGGCTGAAGGTAAGTCTCCAGGTAAGCCAGAGTGGTTACGTCGTTATCATTATACATTTTAATTTCCTGAATTTTTTTGTGAATGATTTTGTATTGAACTTCTGTGATTTGCTTTGAATTTGTTTGAACTGAATTGATTGAGGGGGCATGCAGCGTGAGAATGGTGTTCTTGTTGCTGCACCATGACTCAGGCAGGGTGTCTGCACAGAGTGAGTGTGATCTGGGAGGGATAGCGTGAACCTCAAACGTGTTTCGACCTCCCAGTGAAGCTCCTCTGTGACAGAGAAAGAAAAGGATGGCGACACCATGTCAAGGAGGTTCATATGTCTGTCGACGCCCACCCTAGACCGACAGGAGTCTGCAGTGATAAGGGCCTCATCGCAGGGGTCAGCTGTAGAAAGTTAGCATGTAGGTAGCATGTGTAGTTATGTTAGAGAATAAATTATTGCAATAGGGAAGAAATAATTTAGGAAGAGAAGGGAGGAGAAGAGAAGAGGAAGGAAAAGGGAAGGAGAGGAGGAGGAGTCCTTCAGAAATAGAAGGTAAGTATTTCATGTTATTATCAGATTTCATGCAGTTATGAATTATATCTCTGTTTATCTGATTTATAAAGTTTTTAGCTCAATCTGCTTGTCTTCTGTTTTTCTTTTAGAGAGATGATGAAAGAGGAGAGTGGAGGAGAGGAGGGGAGGTGGAGGGCAACATGACATGTAAACCCTCTCATATAAAAGGTAAATATTTAATGTTATTATCAGATTTAATGTAATGATGAATGATACCTGAGTTTAACTGATTTCTAAAGTTTTAAACTACAACCTGTTTGTCTTCTGTTATTTGTTCAGAGAGATGATGACAGAGGAGAGGAGGGGAGGTGGAGGGCAACATGACATGTAAACAACACAGTGTTATGGAGTACTACTGCAATACTGCAGGGTTTACATAAGTAAATGATTTGAGTATTTCATCCACATACTCACAATTTATTTACATTAATTACATGACCACACAGAAGTGATTTAAGTGTATTACAAAGGTTAAATGAAGGTAGTTTTATTTGTTGAAGACACTGCATATAAACAATTATTTATAAAACAATTATTATAAAAAGCATCAGTTATTCTTTATTGAAATTGTTATTCATAGCAATTATCGAGACCTAATGTTGACGTGAGCACATCTGTGTCTCTTTATTTTGACATTGTTTATTATCCAAGACATTGTTTATAACTAGAAAATGCATTTCCTGTGGAAAATGCGTGTGAATGCTGAGAGCTGAATGGATCGCTGAAGCAATGCTTAACATGGCTGAAATTATGGTTGAAATACAGAAGAAAAACTTAAAATTTGAAAGTCAAAAGTCCTTGCTGAAGTTTAAAATGGCTGAAATTAGCAGAGAGAAAGGGTAGATGCAGAAGCTTAAACTTAAAACCTATAGCTGAAGCATTCATTTGAATAGCAAAATTGCAGACAAAGTTGAACATTTTAAAAAGCAGAAAGAGTTGAAGAAAATTGAATTAGCACAAAGGTTAAGAGTTTAAACCTTTTGAAGAGTTTAAACCTTTTGTGTGTATTATTTGCCTTTAAGCTGATTCTACAACATGTTTGTGCTCTCTGCTTTTCTATCTAATGCACTTAAGCTTCCATCTCCAGTTTTACATTTTGACTTCCAACTTTTGATTCTGCATTTAGCTGTTTTTCCTTTCTGCTTCCACCCCTGTTTGGGTTGTAACTACTCCTGCATACTTTCTGCTACAGAAACCATTCAGCTATCAAAAGGTTTGAACCTTTTTACATTTATGCTTATTCAATTTTGCTATTCAAATGAATGCTTCAGCTGTTGGTTTTAACTTTCAGCTTCTGCATCTGACCTTTCTCTCTGCTAATTTCAGCCATTTTAAACTTCAGCAAGGACTTTTGACTTTCAAATTTTACGTTTTTCTTCTGCATTTCAACAAGTTCAGCCTTTCAACTTTTCTTCTGCATTTCAACAATAATTTCAGCCATTTTAAGCATTGTTTCAATGATCCATTCAGCTCTCAGCATTCACACGCATTTTCCACAGGAAATGCATTTTCTAGTTTACATCTGTATCTCTCTGCAGAGTAAAGGTCTGTGATTAAATCCTTCGAACTGGTGATGTGACATTTCATCCATTTAAACAGCAGCCCCTCAACATGATTCAGTGTCATGTAGCTGTGGCAAGATTACTCAACAACACAGTATTTGTTGTATTAATGTGCTGCTGAGACCTATGATTGAACTCTACTGACTGGTAATGTTGTGACTTAGGGCTCCACATGCACCATCCAACAGCACCCTCTGGTGGTCATATTTATATGTTTGTCTTACTGTGACATGACAGGCACAGACTAGTACATCATCTTTAAAATTCAATTTGATAATGACAGACACACATTAATTAAAACAATAATGATAATGACTAGATTTTGAAATAATAATGAATGCTGGGGATACATATACTAAATAAGAATAAGAAAGATTCAAAGATTAAAACTAAACCTTGGTAATGTATTAATATGTGTATGGTACAGTGGATGCTTTTACATGCATAATAGCCTGATAGTCTCTGGACTGTCAAGCTGTTTCACCATCCCTTTATACTAACAGACTCAACATGATACATGGTAATGCAATAATGCAACAGCCTAGAAAGGATGCATCATTTTGAAAAGCTAGTTGTTTTTAGCTTCCAGTACTTTTGTAAGGCATGAGTAGGACTGTAGTACAGAGTTTACCCCTTCAGCTGATCAGATAGGATAAGCTAAGCTAAGTTGATCATAACTCTAGAAGAAGAAAACAGTCTTTATTGTCATTGTATTGAAATACAAATTTAATGCGATGTACAAATCAAAACAAACACCAAGGACCTATATACTGATTTTTATTATTTGTCAACACATTTGAACTTCACTTTAACTTTAAATATTACATTGTCCAGTTCATACCTACCCATAAAACTGAGTTGATGATAAGTAATAAAAAAAAAACTGTTGGACAGAGAATGCAGCAGAACTGCACTTTTCTCTCACACATGGAGTTTTATCTGAATAATATCTGTGTTTGTTTTTTGACCGGTTCAATTTTTACTGTCCATGACATCCAATGGTGTTTTCCAGATGGGGACAGAGAGAGAGTAGTAGTTGAGTTGATATCATTATTGATGGTTTGGGTTTTCCTGGGGCAGCCAGTACATGCTGAGAGCAGGTCTTTCTCTGTGATTTTTAAATCCATGTAGGAACCTTTGAAGCAGGTGTTTATACCACATTTACTGCACACTGCTATTATCACATATGCTCTTACCCTTACCTTTCTGGACACTCCCACTGTATTCTTAATTCAAATATCAAATTATACAATAATATAATAAACATAATTCTAAGACCCAATTTACATATTCAAGATTCAATCTAATCATCATTATGCATCATGCAATTGTATAACAAAATGTTTTTTGTCTGTATGCTACTCACAAAAATAAATAAATCAAGTCAAAAATAAATCTATTTTCATGGTGGAGTGGAGGATGAATTCAGTAATCTCAAACCCTGAGGAAAGATTCCATTTGACTGGATTATATTAGTTTCAGATTTACTAGATTGTCCACTTTTATCACACAAGTTTCCTGCTCACTTCTCTGGACACTAGATCATATCACATGAGATTAGATCAAATTAGACTAGATGAGATCAGACTATGGCAGATCAAATTTATATTTCTATTGTATTTGTTTAGATTGTATTATATCAGACAATACACACTACCAATGTTTTCCATTCTTATCATTTTAACCCCCCTCATTGGAGGACAAATAACTTTATTCTAAATTACTATTATTATTATATTATTATATATAATAGCTACATTAGCCTTTTCTTAAGTATTTTAATCCCTGGTTTAAACTTGCTTTTTTTCTCATTTGTTCAGTTTTTGTTTTGTCTTGTTTTTTCTCTCTCCTCTCATTTGTTTTCTGTTTTTTTTTTATTGTTAAACACTTTGTGATGTCTGCTCTTGAATGCCTCTATATACATACAACCAGCCAGGCTGCATGTTAATGTGGAACCTTACTTCAGTTACTTGAAGTATGCTTCTCTCCTGCATGTTTCTCATGACTTACAAAAAAATTGTATTGGATTAATTAAATTACTTTATTCTAAATTACTATTATTATATCTATAATAACTATATTAACCTTTTTTAAATCCTCTTTTCTTCTTCTAACTACTTTACCCGCTGGTTTAGACTCGCTTTTTGTTGTGTTTTTGTCTTTTTTTAGTTTTTTCTCTCTCTCTTGTTTTCTGTTCTTTTATTGTTAAACACTTTGTGATGTTTGCTCTTGAACACTGCTATATAAATGAAACTAGCCAGTCTGTATGTAAATGGTGTATGTGGAACCTTACTTCAGTTATTTGAATTACTTTTTAAAATGTTATTTTATTTTATTTAACCTGCCACCACCCCCCTCGTAGGCGGACAAATAACTTTATTCTGTATTACAATTACTGTTTTAGAAATTATTTTTTCCTTCCTCTAAATACTTTCATCCTAGTTAAACCTAAAGAATGTATTACATTATCTTAGACTTTTAATGTAAATATTAAGTAAATATTAAATATCAAGTAATAAAGACAATATTGATTATATTGACAATGACTGGTTACAACTAATAATATTAATAATAATATACTAATTTATGTTTATATAAAGTCTAATTTGCACTTTAAAGAACAGCCATGTTCAGGTCACCATACCCCTTGAAGAATCCAGTCACTATCCGTAGGAAGAGACCAGCTTTCTTCTCATCGTCTTCCTCTGCCTCCTCTTGATCTTTCCTCTTCCTCCGCTTCTTCCTTTTGCGCTTTATCCTCTCTTCCATCTTCTGTTGTTTCTCTTAGAAACTTGTGAATCTGACATGTTAATAAAAACACTGGACTACAGTGACCACTGGACTACATGAAGCAACACATAGTGTACATGTATGAAATACATCCTAATAGTATATCAGCTGACTTTCTTACCACCAGCATCAATGGCCTCCTCCTTCTTGTGGGTCTTCGAGATGGCCTTGATGACTTGGTCTGGTGCTCCAGGTACCGGATCTTCAGGTTTGAAATGAGGCCCCTCTTTGGATGAGCTGCAGCTGCTGTCTCTTCCTCCGGTTTGTCTCCCTCATTCTCCTCCTTCTGCCTCTCTCTTTCCTCCCTCTCCTGTTGATTTCGATTTCGATGTAGTTTCTCTCTCTCCTCCCACTCCTGTCTCTCTCTCTCCTCTTGCGTGTCTCTCCTCTCCCCCACCCACTCTTGTCTTTCAACTTACCCCTGCTCCTGTCTGTCTCTCTCTTCTCTTGCTCCTCTTTCTCTCTGTCCTTTTCAGTCCTCCTTTTTTAATCCTCCTCAGTCTTTTGCTCTCCTCCTTGCTGTTTTTCTCTCTCTGTCCACTTGTGTTGTTCTTGCTCCGTCACTTGTTTTATTCCGACTTGTCAGTATTCTGAAAGATAAATTAGTAATATTGCTTTAATGCAATTGTAAAATATATTTCAAGTAGACTTTAAAATTTGAGCTCTTATCAGTCATCTACATATTCCCCATCACAGTGCACAATGCCGCTTCATTTACAGTTTACAGTTTACAGTAACCATCATGCTGTTCTCTCTATAACAACAGCAGCTCTGACTGACCAGTTCTGATTAGATCACCAGTCTATCACAGGGCTGACACGGAGAGACAAACAACCATTCACACCTGCGGGCAATTTAAAGTTACCAGTTAACCTAGCCGGAGTGAACCGGGGTTTGAACATGGAACCTTGGACCATGGAGCCGTGCTGTGCTCAAAAGATGCACATTCCGGGCAAATAATTAAACAATGCAATCAACTAGTCATTACACACGAATTAAAAAAAAATCGTAACCAAATAAATGTGTTTATGAACGGAAAAGAATGATAGATTGACGCTTAATTACTTTTCGTCATTAGTTGCAGCTCCATTAAAATATTCTGAAACCTTCGAAACTTTTACACCTACACACGTTGCATTTTCAGTATTTAACACTTGTAAAAAGCAAACAAAATATTGCACAACTAGCATCCAGCCTGCTGTCCTGACAATCAACAGCTAACGTCTCGGTAAACGCACTCCAGCGGTCCCGTCCTCTCAGTTCCTCTTAAGTTCACGCACCTCCCACAAACCAAAAACTCTCAAACCCTACTGCCCCCTAATTTGCCAAACCGGAACCGTCTCCGTTCACCCTCAGCACCAGCAGCGAAGCCAACAGCTACCGAGCTAACCGGAGGGTCTTCATTAAACAGAGGTACAGTTAATATCAAGCCTCCTAGTAAGAGTAAACTCTTCCGTTAGCGTTACCAAAAAACAACGTTAATAACATCACTGTTTGTAATGTTTCAATGGCACATAGTGCTGTGTTGCTCAATGTTGTAAACTAAAAAAAATAATAAGGCAATAAAAATATTTATGACAATGTGTATTTTTCCAACGAAAATAGTTAGCCAAGACGCTAATGTTAATGCTAGCAAACAAAGCTAATTAAGCTAGTTAGCTAAGATGGCCAAACCTAGAACACAGCTTAGAATGAAAGTTAACCACCCAAACATCTTGTAGGGCCGGGTCCAGAGTTCATGATTGTATCGTGATAATGCAACCATGAATTTTGAATGTAAATAGTGGTGACCAGTTATTTTAATTAATTTAATTTAATTTAATTTAAATTATTTTATTTATTTATTTTATTTTATTTTATTATGCCTTATTTCATTTTATTTTTTTATTTTATTTTATTTTATTTTATTTTATTTTATTTTATTTCTTCCTAATGCCCAGTATGATCAGTTTTGTTTGTAGATATGATTCGTATGCACTGGCACATTAAAAAATGTGAGCAGACGTGAGAGGAGCAATTGCTTGTGCACACAATGTATGATTTTATTATTTATTTATCATTTTATTATTGATATTTTTACTTTTTGGTTATATACTCCTGCATCTTTGTGCACTTGTGTTCAGAAAAAAACAAAAACAAATTGTGAGTAGCCTATAATATAGCCTATATAGAAATATAAGGATTTTGATGCCGACCAAATTGTTCAAAAATATCTTTAGATTTTAAGTTTCCTTCAGACATGTTTTAAGGTATAAAAACAAAACGATGTATGTGTAATATTAAATTACTTAAGCAAAAAGGAAGTCCCCCTTGGTATTTCTGTGCAACAATCACAGCAACACTTGGTGCATGAGCTCTGTCCTCTCAGCACTGAGACTGATTGACTCTGACTCTTTTGTTAATTTGATTCAACTTACATCACAAAAGATAATTGTGTGTCCCACAATCATTTATTCATTTCTTCCTTGACATAAGTAAATACTTGAAGTGTGTGTTTGTCTGTAGAGAAGGTATTAATAACTTAACAACCATCACCTGTGTATAGGCAGCTGCAGTAAACTGGCCCTGTGTAAGAGGCACACAATACTGAGATGTGGATTTCCCTCCATTCATTTGAATGGCAAAAATCTTTGAGAAAAAGCTTAAAATTTCCAAAAAAAAAAAAAAAAAAAAAAAAAACGAAAAAAGTTGATTACAAGCACACGTCCTTCAAAAGCTGAACGTTTTGATAGTTGAATTGCTTCTGTAGCTCCAGACCAGGTGGTGGCAGTGTTGCACCAGTACGCTGTTTGCCAACCGCCAATAAAACTGACGAAGAAGAAGTCTCCACCACTGCCGGAGTGTCCGACGTTATTTAACAAACAGATGGTGTTGCGAGGGAGAGGTCCTCGCTGTGAAACTATAGACTGTATAGTGTGAACCTGAGTCAGATTCAGACAGTGCCTCCATCCTCTCCACCCTCTCAGAATGAGCGCCCTGCGGACCATCCTGGGCTCCATATCCATGGTCGTTGTGCTGGCAGTCGGCTACGGGACGTGGTCTATCATAGCTCCAGGAGAGGACCGGAGGAAACAGCTGCTCAAGGTGAAGTCACTGTTCACACTGAGAGTGTGTTGTGTAACAGTCAGTCAGTCAGTTGGAGTTTTTATAAGCTGGTAATAGAAGTGTAATATAATCCTAAGAGGTAACTGCCGGTTACAGACCTGGGGTCAGGTCTTCACAGACTGTCCCGGTAGTCCCTGCACCCCTCCTGGAGAGTAGACAGAAAGCAGACAGACACCATCAGCCCTCAGTGTCTGTACAGGAGGTAAGGGACACTGAGAACCATCAGACCAGAGCCTGTCCTCAGTCTGCAGTGTTCGTCAGACAATGTTGTGATCTGTGTTTCTGGTTAAACTCCAAATGACTGAATTATTCTACATGACGATTCAGATGAGCAGCCATCATATGACTGCTCAACACATCAGCTGACCAGACCTGACTGCTGGACCTGTCATCCTCAAAACTACAAACAAAACAAACCCCCCCCCCCAAAAAAATTCCAGTGTTCAGTGTGTGGTAAGACTGAACAGTTAATGGAAATGTTAATGAAATCGCAGCATATGTAATAAATGTAATATCCAGATCACACGAGCTCCAGTCTTTAGATAAAGGTAAAATATGTCAAAGCCACAGACTGCATGTGAAGATATAATATTTATATATACACTGTGATAGACTGACCAGTATAGATAATGAATGAATGAATTTTTACGTACAGTCTATGGTCACAACACACTGTGAATGAATGATGAATGAAGCATTGTGGTGTCACAGAGGCCTTCACCCCTCTATAAGTCATATTTTCGAGTCATTTGAAGAATTCATTTATCTTTTTGTTAAATATTTAGAATTATTATTTGTGTATTTTTACTTGTATTGTCTTTCACTAATTATTAGAAATTATGTATTATTTCCCTTTTTAAACAGGTGCTAGAACTGTCTAATAAAATGTTTGGTGTTCCCACAGTGTAATGATAACTGATTATCACATGACTTGTATGTTACTCTAACATACAAGTCATCTATGTGGAGGGGTTCACACAGTTAAATCTTAACTTTAAAGTTAAACGAAGCCTTGTTATGTAAGTTGAATTCACCGCAATATGTCTGTGCACTCAGCTAATTAAGTTTTTTTGCTCCTCAGTCTACTACAACTAACAACAAACAACCCCCACCCCCCTTCTCTCACCCCCATTTCTCTCCTCTCAAACCAGTGGGTTGATGCAGACACCCTCAGGGGATTTTTGGGTTACTCTTTATAATGTCATCATGTTTTGGCCTTACTCTGTAAAGCACCTTGAGATAACATACGCTGTGAGTTGGTGCTGTACAAATGAAATTGAATTGAACTGTCTGACTTCAAACAGGAGCATAAAAAGATATTGTGGAATAATCTCTGTCGGGGACACTGAGGATGAGTGAGCTGAAAGAAAAACACAGTTTTCAACAACTCATTTCATCTCATTTCCATTTTTCTACAAAGAAGAAGACAGAGAGATTGAAAGATGGTTTAACTTTATTATATGTTTCCATGTTGGACCATTAAGCTGCTTTGTTTCACCTTTGCATGTTAAGACCTGAACTCTGCAGATAATTCTTACATAGTGGTTACACTATGTGAAATTCTTGCAAATACGTTATGTAACATGTTTGAGAGAATTAGGTCAACATTTTCTTTATGTGATTTAATGTAATAATTGATTTCATGTGTGTTCCTGTTGCTGTGCTGCCCATCAGAATCTGCCTGAGTCAAACCCGGTGAGAATGGAGGAGACAAGGAAGAGGAACGCTCTGGTGATGCAGGCGCTCAAGGAGGCGGCTGAAACCAGCGACAACATTGCGAGAGACATCGGAGGATCTGGGAGATAGACAGACTGACCTCTGTGACCTGTTTGTAAAATCTTTATTTACTGACTGCTGCTGGCATACAGAGCCACAACCTGATTAAATATAGATGGACATTGTATTATTCTACAGGGAGGTGTGGAAACAGTTCACCACTGTATGTTCAAACTGTTTATTAAAATGTTCTGTACCCAACCACATCTTTTCAGTCTTATTCAAAACTTAATGATGTGTCCACACACGTTAAGTTAACCCTGAACCCTAACAGTTCCTTCAAGTGGTAACACTTTATATTAGGCTACACTTATTCACCATTAACTAGTTTCTTATTAACATGCATATTGGCTCTTTATTATAAATCACCTATTAATCCTTTATTCTGCATGATCATATTCTACAGCTACAATCACATTAATTAAGCGTTTTCCCTCAATAACTTCCTAATTACTGCTTACTGATAGTAAGTAGGAAAGATGTACATGAATTATAAGCTAGTAATATCAGTAATTCTCCCTTATTAACACTTGATAAATGTGGTCTATTCTTACATTAAAAAAACACAAAATTACAAATGTTAATAGTGTCCAAATAAATCTAAATGAAGTCTCTATAACATCTCTATAATATGTGCTTTATAATGACTAATAAAGCTAATGTGCATGCTAATAAGCAGCTACTTAATGGTGAGTAAGTGTGGGCTAATATAACGGGTCTTCTTTACCATGAACATGGCCACTGTAGTCCTGCTGCCTCAGATAATCACTACAGCACCAAAAGTGGATGAATCCACGGCCAAAATCACGTGCACTATTTCCTCCTGTTTGAATAATGTCTGACTACAGAGTCCAGCTGTTTCAGGAAGTGACTGAGCCTTTTATTGAAAGTTAAACTACATACTTAAGGATACTTTAAGGACTTCCATTTTCAGCAACCAAAACCAGTGGACTTGGGATCTACTGACTGTAACAATAATATAGACTAAGCCTTGTCCTTCAAGTACTGTACTGACACTGATGGAAACACTTGATCCAAGTCCCTGATGGCTGACTGAGACGAGGAGGCACACACAGTATCATTTGGTTCAAGCTGTATACAGTCTAGACTGGAAGTATTTTTTGTGTTTTATACTGCATCTTATTCCTCTGTGAGGTAGAGCTCCACTGTTGTCACTGGATGACATTTTATCAAGTCAGATGATATTTGACCTTTTTCTTTGTTTGTTTCTTGAATAATTTCTCCACTGAATTCTGCAGAGTGATCCTAAACATACAGACAAAGCAACTAAAGAGCTTCAGGGTGAATAGTTGGAATATCCTCGACTAGCTGAGCCAATCACCTGATCTCAGTCTGACTGATCTGCAGACCATACTAAAGGCAGAGAGCCCACAACAGGCAGGAGCTATAGGAGAAGGCCTGAGAGACAACAAAGAAGATACAACACATCTCCTCATGTCTGTGGGCTGAAGACTTCAGACAGTCACTGACTGCAGAGACAATTTTCCACAAAATATAATGACTATTCTGACTTCATGTGTATCTCTCCCATTGCTTTCAACTGTTCTGTAAACCTATTCAAATGAACTTTAACACCATTATTTTGAATTGAATGAGCTGAAGCTCAGAGCCTGAGGAACAAATAATGTTGAACTGTACAAATACTTGGTCTGGACTGTGTATTGTGGTATATACAGAGAATGACAGAGGCCCTGGTCAACATCTGAGAAAAGCTGATTGAACTGATTTGGTTATTGATGATATGAGTGAGGGTTTTTTATTCTGGCTGGTTGGTGACATGACTCAGCTGAAATACTAGGTAGAGTCAGAAACACTTCATGTGGTGATGGTCACACAGATATTTACTATTTGTTGATCCTGGAGACACCTACTGTAACACAAACTACCACAGAGATGGTTCTCAGTACTTCAGGTGTGTATCTGTCTGGCTATGGACGGATAACATCATAACTCCACTATGATACAGTCACAAAACTTCACAGGTGTGTAGCTAAAATCGAGTTCAAAGACAGGTGTAGTCTGACCCGTGAGTACTGAGGAGGCTGCTCATGTAATGATGTAGTGGGCCTAATGACTGCTGAGTAGTCATGGATTGGCTGGTGTGATCCCATCGCAAGATAGTTTAGTTTTTAAATTTAAATTCAAATTTGACTGTTTCATTTTAATCACACTGTTTTCTCTGTGTTTAGGACCTCAGAAACACCTGTTTTAGTCAGACCCCTGCCCCCACCCAGTGAGGGGTGAATGGCAGAGTAATTCATAATTTCTGTTAATTCAATTCAAAAACAAGATATAATTTCATATAAATGAGGTCTATTGACCATAAATTCCATACAGGATTATGAAGTTAGCTAATAATGGGTAGCGACTAAACTGATATATACCAGCCTCTGATAATCCATCAACAAATCTCAACCGATCTTAACTATCATCAAAATAATTCTGCTTGGTCAGTTGTATTTTTAGAAATCATTAGAGGCACATAAACAGTTAAAAAAAATCATTAAACTGCTTGACTCTGGGTTGTATTTGAAGTAAACCCGTCACAATTTTGTGAGGTATTTTATCTTTTTAAAATAGTTTTTTGTAGACTTTATTTATAATGTACTTTAGTTTATTTCTTAATTATTTGATCATATCAGTAATTGCATGGTACATGTCGTGAGATGGGCTGTAGTGCATTCCTGTCTGTCTGAACTTCTGTGTTGAATAAAGTTTTGGGAAAAACGGAAACCGGAAATAGACTCAGCTTCCCGCTTCCTGTCGAGAAACCCGCACTCCTCCATCATATCATGTAAGCATTAACAGTTTGACACGAACATCAGAAACCTGTATTTCTGACGGTGTTTGGTTTGATAGAAGAACATGTCTGTGTTAAACTGCACAATTGTTATAGTGAAGTGGTTACAGAAAGCTAATGCCCTCTACCTGACGGCTCAGCAGACATGTGCTAACGTTAGCTGCCGTGGCTAAACTGTAGCGTTTAGCTCGGTGGTTAACGGCTGTGTTCAAGTCCAGTCTGATTACAGGCAGCCGGGGCCTGTGTGTGGGGTAGCAGCCTGTGTGACAGTGTTATTGGGGCTGTTTCCATGTATCACGCAATTACTCTACACATACGGAAACACTGCTGTCCAGCACACTCACATAGGCCATGTCGAAGCCGTTTGAAAAACTTAAACGGTCGGAGATTAAGTCCAAAAACCCCAGACTCCTCTGAAGATATGGAGGAGAAACATTTGGACAGCTGCACGGTTAAAAGAGTTTAGTCAGGCCGTCAGAGTAGTTATCTGTCTGAGAAACTTTACTACAGGAGAGACTTCAACTGGAGCTGACACGGCACAACAACAGGTTTGACTGTGTGTAAACTCAGCTGTCTCAGAGGTGGAGGATGATTTGAATATCACATGTGCTCATCAGGGAGCACAATGTTTTTCTGTTTAAGTTTTCTGTCTCTGTAATAATTAGAACTCAAGTAACCTGCTGTGTTCAGCAAAGTAGTACCCAGCCCCAATCCCCCTCCTCCCACTACATATATATGCATTTGTGAACTACTACAATGCAGTAATAAACAGTAACCCCAAACAAGAGCAGCTGATATTAGTTGAAGTGAAACTGAAACAGTTGACTCAGTGTGGCCTTGCAGACAATAGACAGGCTGTCAGAATTAGTATGTCAGTCTGTTTAGAAATGTAATGATAACAATAAAACAAATCTTAATAATAGATGTTTAGCTAAGACATGTTTTACCCACAGAATATATCTGTATGTTAGAGAGCCAGATTCTGTAATCTGCCAGTGTTTAAAATTCTGACAAATATTATCACCAAAAAACATTGGAAATCTTTTTTTTTTATCTGCCTGCCTCTGTGTTGTTATGCCTAAATGAAATGCTTCTGTCAAATTACAATATTCACATGCCTATATGTACTTTTACAGAGTCACTGGTCATTGAAATGAATCCCCATTTTAAAGACATCCCCTCATAGTGCAGATGGACAAAAAGAAAAGAAAAAGAATAAACTTAACTGTTAAGGTTTCACAGACTAAAGAATGTCAGTATCTTTTAGGATCTCATTTGACTGAGAGGTTTCATCAGTCTCCTCAGAGAGAGTCCAGAGTAAACTGTCCCTGCATATGTCACTGTCTGTTACATGAACACATGAGGGTGGTATCTGCTCTGATATTGTGATATTCTGTGTCAGCAGAATGCCAAAATCAAAGGAAGTACTGTCTTCCACATCTGGAAGTGACTCTGACAGTGAAGTGGAGACCAAGGTTTGTGTTTTAATATTCCTCACAAAGACACGTTTTTTTCTTTATCCTTATACTTTGACTATGTCTTGTCATCAGACAAACTGAAAGCGTGTAACAGTCGTTTAATTCATGTATTAAAAAGGTTCAGTTCAGTTCCTCCCACTTATTCCGGAATTGGGTTGCGGTGGCAACAGGCTAAGCAGGGCATTCCAAACGTCCCTTTCCTCAGCAACGTTTCCCAGCTCTTCCTGGGGGATTCCAAGGCCAGAAGAAATATATAGTCTCTCCAACACATCCTAGGTCTACCCCGGGGTTTCCTCCCAGTTGGGCATGCCTGGAAGATCTCCAAAGGGAGTCGCCCGGGAGGCATCCTAACCAGATGCCCGAACCACCTTAACTGGCTCCTTTCGACGCAACCCCTGGTAGGGTCTCCCAAGGCAAACTGGTCCTGGGGGAGAGGCTAGACTAAGAGCAGTTCAAAATAATCACCCTGATGAAACGGAATGTTTGAGAGTTGGCCACCTCGCCCGGACAAGGGAAACCGGGGAACCTTTCTAGAGCCAGACCTGGGAGGGGAGCTCGTCGGCAAGCATCTGGTGGCCAGGCTTTCGCTCATGGGGCCCAGTCGGACTCAGCCCAAACAAATTACATGGAGCCGCCACCCCGTGGACCCACCACCTGCGGGGATAGGCATTGGGGTCGGGTGCTTTGCCAGCCAGGTGGCAGGCAAAGGCAGGGCCCCAGGCGTGCTAACGCCTGGTGGAGCAGACTAGCTCTAGGGACATATTAAAAAGGAAAAACTGAATTATCACATCAACATAAGTATTCAGACCCTTTACTCAGCACTTAGTTGGAGCACCTTTGTCAGTGATTACGGCCCTGGTTCTTTGTGGGTGTGATGAGAGAAGCTTTACTCTCCTGGATTTGTGGATTTTCTGCCGTTCCTCCCTGCAGATCCTCTCCAGCTCTGTCAGGTTGGATGGGGACTGTCAGTGAACAGCCATTTTCAGGTCTCTCCAGAGATGTTTGGCTTCAAGTCAGCACTGCTGGGCCACTCAACAACATTCACAGAGTCGTCCCTAGGATCATTGTCCTTTTAGAAGGTGAACCTTCAGCGCAGTCTGAGCTCCTGAGCGCTCTGCACCAGGTTTCCACTCTCTGTACTTTGCTCTATTCAGCTTTCCATCAACCCTGACCAGCCTCCCTGTCCCTGCTGCTGTAAAACACCTCCACAGCCTGATGCTGCCTCCACCATGCTTCACTGTTGGGATGGTATTGGGCAGGTGATGAGCAGCGCCTGGTTTCCTCCAGACATGATGCTCAGAACTGAGGCCAAACAACTGAGTCTTGGTTTCATCACATCAGAGAAACTTGTTTCTACAGTGTTCTGTAGAAGATTTTATTTGTCTTTCACTGAGGAGAGGCTTCTGTCTGGTTACTCTGCCACACAGCCCAGATTGGTGGAATGTTGCAGTGATGGTTGTCCTTCTAGGAGTTTCTCATATCTCCACGCAGGAGCTCTGGAGCTCAGCCAGAGTGATCATCTCTGTTACCAAGGCCCTTCTCCCCCAGTTTCTCAGTTTGGCTCAGGCAGCCAGCTCTAGGAAGAGTCCTGCTTGTTACACACCTCCTTCATGTAAGACAGTTCCTTCTTCCTCATGGCTTGGTTTTTGCTCTGATATGCATTGTATGCTGTGAGACCTTATATAGACAGGTGCGTCTTTCCAAATGATGTCCAGACAATTGAATTTACCACAGGTGGACTCCAGTCAAGGTGTAGAAACATCTCAGAGACCATCAAGAGAAATGGGAGGAACCTGTGCTAAATTTCAAGTGTCATAGTAAAGGATCTTCTGTCAATGTGTTATTTCACGTTCTTCCTTTTCAATAAATTTGCACAAATTTCTACAACTCTGTTTTTACTTGCAACACAATAAAATGAGAACAAAGTGAAGGGGTCTGAAAAGCCTTAGAGAAGCTAAGCACACATGCTCTCTTTCACTGCTTTTTTTCATATCATTTTCTCCCAGTCTGCTGATACTGATACCAATTAACCCTAGACTACAACTCGAAAGGCAAGAATTTTAGAAATGTTTGTCTGTTTTTTTTTCAAGGCAAAGCGAAAGAAGCCCAGTGCACCGGAGAAACCAGCCAAGAAACCAAAGAGTGGAGAGAGTTCCAAGCCAGGGGGCTCATCCAAGGGCAGCAGTAATAGTGATGACAACATGTTCCAGGTGGGTATAACTCTGTAGTTTCAGCTTTTTAGAAGAATTAGAAAACATTAAACCCTAGAAATTTCATTTTCAAATTACTTCAGCTGTTGCGCATTTTCAACAGTTGTCTTTCAATAAAGATATCCATTTGACATGTAGGTTTGAGATATCAGTAAGTGACATTTCAAATTAATTCAGTTTGATTACTTAAATAAACTAGAAGATCAAATGTTTTGATTTTGGTTTTAATTTACTGTTACTCATATGCACAGTACAATGTTTAGCTGTTGTGTTGCATTTTACTGTTGCAAGAATATTTTAGGTTAGTAACTTCAAGATAGTACCTTCATTCTTTGTGTGGATGGCATACTCACTGGATAGTACTGTAAAGGCCATAGTGAGACAGTGAAGAAACCAGCCCTCAGCCCATCAGTCTGGAAAATCTCCCCCAAAAACCTCTTTAATGAGGAAACATGAGACAGAGCTACAGCTGACTGTGACTTTACTTCTTCCAGATTGGAAAGATGAGATATGTCAGCGTCAGGGACTTCAAAGGTAAAGTCCTGATCGACATCAGAGAGTACTGGATGAACGCAGATGGGGAGATGAAGCCAGGGAAAAAAGGTAATCACTTCAGTCAGGCCTGTGTATGCTGCAGATATGTCTTCAAACATATGGTACATATTTATCTGGTAAACTACACCAGGACCTGGAAAGATGGATGTTGTTAGACCCAATTTGAAGCTCCTTTTTAATTGTCTTACAGGTATCTCCCTGAATCCTGAACAGTGGAACCAACTGAAAGACCAGATTTCAGAAATTGACGATGCCATTAAGAGAATATAAGCATTCCTTCCGGTGTTATCTGTTGGCTGATACGTTTTGTAAAAAGCCTGGGATTGTTTTCTATTTGACGTAATTTGTAGTTGTATAGATGTCTGCATACTCCTGTTTTCTGTTTGAAACGTGTTTATGAGTTGTTGTAGTGAAGGTGTGGGTGGATGAGTAAGGTGTTGATTACAGTAGGTGAGTAGCGTGCATCGAATCAGTGATGTTTTTGTATCGAATAATAAAAATGAGGCACTAGCTTAATATTGTTGTTCAGTTAATGTGTAAGTGTGTGTTCACAGTTTGACCTCTTTGCTTCACCTGACCTTTGTAACATATAGTACCCAATATCAGTGCTTTTAATTTCTGAAAGCCGAGCCCAGCCTGTTCTACTGTACCAGGAGGTAATTCCACTCATGGCTTAGGTTTTGAAAATAAAAATACTATTAAACCAACTGGCATATTAACTTATTGACAGGATTGTATTACCTAACTAGATTAGTGGTGACTGCAGAACAGCTCTGTCACTCTGTCATGGAGAATTTGATTGTGAGCCAGTCAACATGAGGCTCATGAAATATCTTTGGCAGATATTTTTGAGAAAATAAAAGTAGATCAAAGCATCTACTGGTAACACCATAAAAAGGTCTCAAATAGTGACCCCACAAAAGTCACTACATCTGCACATGTATAAATACACAGTCCAGACCTATGTACAGATAGGTCCATAAGTATTTGGACAGGGTTCTTCTAATTTTGTGTCTGTGAACCACCACTGTGGATTTGAAACAAATCCTTGAAGGGTAGACTTTCAGCTTTAATCCACAGGCTTCAACAAAAATATCACAGCAACTGTTGAGTAATTACAGCCATTTCATAAGAGTCCCTCCATTTTCAGAGGCTCAAAAGTAATTGGACAATTGAGTGACAATTAATTCGTTGGTAGGTGAGGTCTGTGCCCTTTTTATTTCAGGACTAATTAAGCAGATCGAATGTCTGGAGTAAATTCCAAGTGTTGAATTTACATTTGGTAGCTGTTCAGCTGTTAATGGGAACCTTCGAAAGTCCAAAGAGGTGTCAATAAAAAACCATATATACACTCACTGGCCACTTCATTAGGTACACCTTGCTAGTACCAGGTTGGACCCTTTTTTGCCTTCAGAACTGCCTTAATTAGACAGACAGACTTTATTGATCCCTTTGGGATGACTCCCTCAGGGAAATTAAGTTTCCAGCAGCTTATACAGACAGACACAGCACACAGGGCAGTTGCAACGACAGTTTGCAAATGACACAGAATATAAATAGAATAAGAGTGAATGAAGATAAATATACTGAGTATACTGGACTGTGTATTCTTTGAAGCATAGATTTGACAAGGTGCTGGGAACATTCCTCAGAGATTTTGGCCCATATTGACACACATATTTTCCATGCATTTAGACTCAGTCTGAAGGTAGGCCTGATAACTAATCTAGCCAGGGCCCTATTCCTCAAAGCAGATAAAGGAAAATTACTTATTTTGATAGGTCTCACTAATTTAAGCAAGCTTTCTGTTCCATTACTGTGTCCCTGCTCTGTAACAGAGGTAACTCACACCACAGTGCATCTTAAGACCAGTTACAGCCAACTATGGCAAGTCCATTACTCAATAACCCTGTGGATGAAGGTGAACAAGTTCTACACAGAGTATTTACACCAGCATGATCTTCAGATACAGAAGTAATCCACTGGCCTTCACTAAAGAGTATCTGTGGGAGAGGTACATGTTCAGTAAGCCCAGCATGTCTGCTGGAAGCACACATAAGGAAGCATGTGCACCTTAGCCATGCCTTGACCACTGTTCAGTCTGTCTCTGCATTGCCTTGCAAAGAAACTGTCTGCTGGGAAATAAGAAGTGTATGTCTTCCTCTAAAGCAGCGTCTGAATATTTTCATCACTTTCCCTGGTCATCTTGAGGTTTTATTTGATTGCAGGTAGATAGTTCAGATAAATGTGAAGCAGCCTACAGTTTGACAAGCCTCTATTAACTTAATCCTCTCCTTCAGGCTTCCCCAGTATTATAGGTGCAACAGACTGTACCCATGTATGTATCCAGGCCCCATGTGGACCTGTGGAGGCAGACTGTCAATCAGAAATCTTTCAGTAGCCTAAATGTACAGGTATGTACTGGTACCAGCTGTCCATACACTGTCGGGCAGAGTGGTAATACTTGCATTTGAATGAAATGCACTTATCTGTGATGGAGAGTGAGGATCAAATGAATTTTGATGTCAACACTTTTATTTAATTTGATCTCAATCCTGTTACCCAGGCAGCTGTTCACAGAGATGTCCATTTTAATTTCAGCCTCATGCAGAGAAGCATCTGTACTGTACAGTGTTTCACTTCTACCTTATCTGTGTAGATCCATGAATTAAATCAAACACATTCCTTTCTTTGCTAACCTGATATGTGATAGCACTAACATGTAGCTGCTGAAGGTCTATGCAAAACCAGATCTGACATTTTAAACAATGTCAAACCCAAAGTTATAGTAAAATATTATTTCTGGAATGTGAGACAAATGATCAGATAATTGGATTTTACAATTTGAATCTGCATCAGCTCCTCTCAGTCATGCTGAGCAATGTTCTACCAAGCAAAGAGTGCTACATTATTACAGGTCACTGTCTGCTCCTATCAGATGATCTCTGATAGAAGTGGTCCGATATCCAATATCAAAGCACTATCACAGAGGTTACTACCCAGGGTTCATTTAATCTACTTAAACCTGTATCTGTATGTAAATATATATTTAACCAACACTTTTATTTTGTAGGGGAGTTTAATGGAGTTCTCCTTGTATGCTGTGATTGTTGACACCCTACCCAGAATCAGGAACAGAGGCAGAGAGGGCCTTCAACCACCCACACACAAAAACCAGGGCATGAACTAAAATGGTGTTTGGCCAACTGAAATCTAGGTTTTAGTGTCTAAAGAGTCTCAGGGTTCCTCCAGAGAGGGCCAGGCCTGTGACATCACCATAGCCTGTGTCAGCCTGCACTGTGAGAGACTGGCCAGAGTGCTGTGGGAGGGGCAATGGGAAGACACTGACCCAACCCTTCAAGAACCCGCAGATGGACGAACTGTGAGGGGCCTTTATAAAATTACCTATTTCAGTTAATCCCCATTTGACTTCTGCTCGCCTGTGTTTTGGAGTGAAACCTTTTATTTTACTTTGCATTTATTGTTTATTCAGTTCTCTCAGTTTGTTGAAGGTGTGAAGACAAAAAAAGAGAACTGAATTAAATAAAGTGTCAATCATTGACCTTGTGCTGTGTTTTAGTTCATACTCGCATCCTTCTCCAGTTTCTTTATATGCAACTGAAACTTCCTCTTTTAGTTCTGATGTCCAGTTTCTTACTTTCAATGCCATTTAACAGATGATGCTTGTAAACTTAACAGACACCCTGTGAAAGAGAAAATGTTGTAGCTGATCACGTTCATTCGTTGCTGAGGTATTTGCTCTGGTGATGTCCTGCAGCAAAATATATAGTTTAACCAAATCTGAAAACATTTAACATTTGGTCTGACCTCTGACCTCTCTGTGGCTGCAGAGATAGTCTCCTCATCCAGGACTACTCACACATGGGTCACATGAGCCTTGGGAATCTTCAGCTGGGGGATCCAGCAGGTGTATAGTGTCTCCACTCAGTGAAAGAGAGGTCTCTGTCAGTTTTTTTACATCAACAGACAGAATAATGACTGAGGAAAGATAGTAGACAATAGATTGTACATATTGTTCCAGAGGAATAGGACCCTGAAAATAAGCCTGACTTACTGAAGTAAGCCCATTTCAATGAGACACCCCTGGTTGCTGGAAACAGTCACCAGAGCACCAAATTAGTGTTAATCCACCAATGAAAATAGTCCCAAACAAATGTCTCAGTAAAGTTTGCCTGAAACTACAGCAGCCAGCTGTTATAGGAAATGACTGAGTCTATGGCCATGTCAGCAGATCTCTGACTTGACCTGTACCTGTACTCTGTACTTGACTTATATGCTCAAATCAGCCGCTAACACGTTAGCAGGTATTTACCATGGTCTCTGTGTGGATTGAGTGTGTTAGCATGCAAACATCTGATAATTAGCACTAAACACAGCTGAGGCTGATGGGCATGTCATAAGTTCTGCAGGTATTTGGTTATAAAGAAAATCAGATTTTGACCAAATGATGCTGCTGAATGAAAAGCAAGGAGAGCAAGGTTATTACAACACACATTCTGGGGAACATGAATATGTTACTGATTGTCACAGCAAACCATGGGTATCTGCAACAGATGTGGTGCTGATCCAAGTGGTAGATGTTGATGTGTCTGACAGAATATGTTCAAACTTTGTTCAACCTGTTGGTGGAGCTAGAGGATCACCACAGTCAGAACAGTGATTCTCATCAACCACTGGTACCAGTCTGTGCAACACTGAGCCTCAGTTACACTTCTAAATGTATCTAAAGTTTCACTCTTCTCTCCCTCTGCCCTTACATGCTCTCTCTCTCTCTCTCATTCTCTCTCTCTCTCTCTCCTCCTCCTGATGCTGGGAATGGTTCTGATATGACAGGTGCAAAATCAGAAAAACACTGATATTACTTCTATTACTAAACACTTATCGTCCTTTTCAAATAGAATTATAAGAATAAACCTATTTTATTTATTTATTATCTATGCATTTTTTGACAACTTATTTTGACTGAATGCATTTTCTTATTTAAGGAAACCTCGCACTCTTGGAATTAACTGGTGGTCAGGAATGTTTTTTCTGCATTTTTCCTGTGTTTATTTCTAAACCTGCATTTCTGGGCATGCATATGGCAAGTTTGATTTTCTTACCCAGCCTTGTGCAATGAGGTTGTGCAGGTAGTCCTTAATTTAGGACTGTAACTTTTCTAAGCATTCAGTGGCATTTTCTGACTTAGAGAAAGAAGCTGATTCATCTCTCAACATTTTTTGCACCACTTCCTTTTCAGGCTCAGAAAGATGGTTCAACTGGAGGGACCCAAACATCACTGCAGATCCTTCTCAGCCTCCAAATTCCACACTGAAGAAGCAGAGTGGGGCCGTTCAAAGACTGAGGCAGGATAAACAGCTGGGATTGGTTGTGCTGTTCCACTGGTCTGTAGGGTTCTGTATGTCAACAGTAATGAATGGTTTTACTCCCTTTCCCAGTTTTACTGATTTTTTAACCCATCTGCCCACTGTGGGTTTACAACTGGTTTAAATTTAAGAGTGGTGTCTTTGTGAAAGAGGATGTCTGCACGCGGCATTCTACTTTCAAATAAATGTGTTTAGGTACATTGAGTCTGTTCAGTGTTCACTTGTTCTACAAAGGCCTGGACACCACTTGTCTGGAAACCAGGACAAGCTGCCAGAGCAGTCTGGATTAGCTGGTGCTTGTCAGATTTGTTAGACTGTTTTAACTCTGTATCAACAATGAGTCCACTACATTTGAACCATTTGAGTCATTTAACGGAGCCATGTTGGACCACATTTCTTTAAGTTCAGGACTTTACTGTTATTCTGCTGGATGGCCATTTTCAGTTTGGGCTGTGTCACATTAGTTTTTCCCTCCAGGTAATTAAATTCTATTCAGTTTATTTATATAGCGCTAAATCAGAACAGAAGTTATCTCAAGGCACCTTACATATAGAGCAGGTCTAGACTGTACTCTTTACAGAGAGAGACCCAACGGTTCCCACCATGAGCAGCACTAGGCAACAGTGGAGAGAAAAAAGTTTCTTTTAGAAGAAAGCAGAAACCTCGAGCAGAAGTTATCGTATCCAGTCAGCTGGCTTTCATACTCAAGGTGGCTCACTCACAACTTGACACAGAGAAGTCCAGTTTTACCTTCACCCTCTCTGCAGATGGCTGCTTATTAGTGAAATTAGTGACTTTGGTCATCACCACTTACATTTTCACATTCTGGGCTGGCAGTGGTCCAAAAGTCACACAAGTCCACCACACACTCCCTTGGCAGCATGGTGGTATGCAGGATTTTAGAAACAATAAGGTACAAAACTGAGCTCGCTAGGTGCCCTCAAAAAATGAGATTTCACTGATCAACATATGTACATTTAAAGACATTTGGAGGGCAAAAATTGGATAGCAATACTGTTAAATAGCATAAATGGGTTAAGGTTAGGCAGATTGATTATATTTAGTAAAGAAATGCTGACTAGGGGTAAAACTTCCTCAAGTAGTCTAGTTGGGATGTGGTCTAAGAGACTGGTTGATGGTTTTGATGAAGAAATTGCTGAAGTTAGGTCAATAGGAGAAAAACAGTCTGGGTGTTTCTAAGGTTCCTGTGTTTGAATATGAATTGGTGCTGGTTGAGGGCAGGAGGTGGCGAATTGTGTCTTTAATAGTTAAAATTTTATCATTAAAGAAGCTAAAGTGAGAGGTGATCAATTTGGGAGGGTCTAATGTTAGCATAGGAGTCCTCTGTTGAATTAAGAACTGATTGAATCAGCTCGTAAAATTTAACCACAGCACTATCAGATAGACTTCTTGTGAAGACATTTTTGCCAAACTGCATGTAGTCCAATAGTAAGAATTCAAAAGTAATTTAATAGTGGTCTGTTAAAAGGGGATTCTGTGGGATGACTATTAGATGTTCAATATTAATACCATAGAACAGATCAAGGTCGAGGGTGTGGTTAAGACAGTCAGTGGGTTTATCTACACACTGAGAGAAGCCAATAGAGTCTAATAATGGGATAAATGCAGAGCTAAGGTTGTTGTTGACATTCACATGAATATTAAAATCACCTAGTGTGATGACTTTATCTGTTCTGAGGACTAAAATTCATAAAAAACTCTGAGAATGGCCTACAGGCCAGGCAGGGGTGTTGATGATGCCACAAGCACACTTATTACCATGGTTTTATCGCACACCTAGAGGGTGCAAAAACTTTTTTTTACAGATTTTTTTGTCTGCTTTTAATTGAATTCAGTCTCATATTTTAGCTGAAAGGCTACAGAACATCCACATTGACCTGGGCCTCATAAGCTGGCTAATGGACTTACTTACGGGGAGGCCCCAATGTGTGAAGGTGAACAGTGTTCTGTCAGACATCCTCATTTCCTCCTCTAGCTCACCTCAAGTTTGCTTCCTCTTACCTATTTTATTTATCCTATACACCAAAGCCAAGTCAAAGCCAGCATGTATGGAGCCACATTCTGAAGTTTGCTGATGATTCTATCATCACTGTTGCTCCTCAGCAGCAGGGATCCAGATAACAACCCTGCAGTGTCTGAGTTTACTGCCTGGTGCAAGGCATCCTTCTTGGACATAAATGTCTCCAAGAAAAAGGAGATGATTATTGATTTTGTGAAAAATCCAACAATTATCTCCCCAGTACTGATGAATGATCAAGCCATTGAGGTGGTACATCAGTACAAATATCTTGCTATGGTTGTCAATGACAAGCTGACTTTCAAGCATGTGGATGTGGCATCTAAAAAAGCACATCAGGGCTTACACTTTCTTCACAAACTTCATATTTTTAATGTGGACTGTGCTTAATATAGATATATTTTATTCTTGTTATATTGAATCCATTCTAACTTTTTCCTTTATCAGTTGGTTTGGCTGACTTTCACTAAAGAGCAGGAACCATTAAAATGGTATCATGAAAGTGTGCATTACGATTGCAGGGACAAATCTTAATGACCTTCCCCACCTATATAAGGTCAGGGCTCTGAACAAGGCCCAGAAAAAGCTGGCTGATTCGAGCTGCCCTCTGTTTGGGGAGTTTGTTCTGCTTCCATCTGGTCGCAGCGTCGAAGCGTACAATCTGCCAAGATGCAGAACGAATAGATTTAAGAACTCCTTTGTTCCTGCTGCAATCGTTTTTTAAAAAGAACTTGCTGTGATTTCATACTGATGCATTGTTTTTACCAGTTGGACCCTTTTATGTTTATTTAAGTATTTGCAGTAACTTATTTATTGGATTTCTATTTATTATTGTTAGAACCTATTTTACTGTTTCGTGCTGTGTGATTTATTGTTTAATGGAGGTTGAATGATGGTGATTTATTCTGCTGGCTGCACAACAATTTGATTGAATATAATAATAACTGATTGAATAAAAAGTCAGAGTATGGGCCAGGAGGGAACTGGCTGTAGTGTTTTCCATTTTGGATGTGACAAATTAAGATCAAGGCTCTAAAATGACTTATAATTGAGGTTTGGTTTAGAGTTGATTAATAAACTGGAGTTGAACATAACTGTAACTCCACGTTCTCGGTCGGTGCCTCTGGGAATGTGAGTATTAATATTGGATTCATGAAGGCTGACATAGTCATCCTGACACAGACAAAATAAATTATTATGATAATCTGATATTAAATCATTTACTAATACATATTTAATTCTCTTACGTTGTACTTTGACACTGGAGATCATACCAGACGTCCTGGTCATAGTGGATAACAGCCCTCAGTTTTCATCCTCCAATTTTCACCCATCTGCATCTGACTGTGACTTTGACAAGCAGCAACACCCAGAGTGATGGAGAAGCCAAAAGAGTGGTCCAGACTCTGAGAAAGCACGCAGATGGAGCCCTTTTAGCACAACTCCTCTGCAACATGGACATTTCCCATCAGAACTTTTCATTGGAAACACATTTTATTCCCCTCTCAGCAGTGTACTTGTGAGGAAAGTAGTGAAGCACCCAGGGCCCCAGCATGGGGAGGGCCCCGAGCAGTTAATTTGACAGGCCGTTTCTAGTGTTATACCATACAGTTAAGAATGCTTGTATTACACATTTGAAACATGATTAATTCACTCACAGTGTTTTGATCAGTTTTACTACAGTATTTACAAAAATAACTGATCAGCACCATCATAAAATAGGATAGATTTTTTAATATGTAGATTTGACCCGTGCCTTTAAGTTTCTAAGGTTCAATTATTATTTTGCAACAGACAGACATTGTCAGCCTTTGTTGGACACTAATTCACCTTAATTATGCAAATAAAATAAAATAGGATTGGATGTAGAGTTCAGAGAGGGAGAGGGACCTGAAAACGGTGACACTCCATAATGCTCCAAAATGCAAATGCAAAAACACAACAGAGAAACCTGGCCATATAAATAAATTTGTAGTATAAACAGACTGCCAGGGATACTCTGCGGCATGTTTTAAACCTTTCTCACAGACTGCAGGATTGCCAGCAAACCTTTCTGTAACAAGGCCATTTCCCTGAAACATCAGGGTGTCCTGACTCTGTAAAGTTCACACCATCTTGACGCCTGCTGAGAGGAAATGTGTGATGGTAATTGAACAAAATTTACAGTTTACTGGTGGCCTGTCAGGTAAAGACAGGGCAGTGGAGTACTTGTTGACATTTCCCAGGCACTAGCTGCTGTGTGGACATACATTTCCAACAAAGAGTGACACCTAACAAAGCCAGGCTGAAAAACATGCTCTTCAAATAGTCACATCTCTTTGCCACTGTTTACTCATGCATGCTTGCACTGTTCACTCTTCACTATTTTGGCACAAGAGTACTCGAGTTGAAGAAGTTCATGAAGCTACAGCTCTACTATCAAGTGAAATAGCATACTGTATGTTCTTTACATTTCCATGTCACTTGGGTTCAGTACGTCTGGCTGGATTAACAAGGTGGAACCACAGAGATCTTACTCTTCTTACTTGATTTCAACTTTGAATTGAATCTTTCAGCTTTTTACGCAAACTGTATCCAACAGCACCTCACTTATCTCTTACTGACCCTTATCCTCCCCTCATGACCACATGTTCATCATCAGTGGCAGGCCTGTTCTATGTGGCTGCACCTGACCCACACATCCCACCCAGGCTGTATAGACACTGCTAACACAGCTTCACATGTGCCCAAAGGCTACTGAGCTCTCTGGCTTGATATGCTGCCCCATAAGAGTGTATTGGAAAGCCTGCACAATATAACACTGATCAGTACCTCAGGGGGTCAAAGAGAGGTTGTGGTGGACTAGTTTGGCCCTTGCCCCCACAACACAACTCCTTGGTCTTAGTTATGTTGAGCTTTAAGGAGTTTTCCTGTAAAGCTTTGCTGAGGCTGCTCACATATTGCTGGTACTCCACCAGTGAGTTCACGTGGACCACCAAGGCCACTAACACTAGTAATACACTAGTACAAAATGACCCATGACTCATATACATTCTTTATAGATATGTCCTCTATCTACAGCAGACCTTGCTTCATGGTCCAGCTTGTTTTCTTTTTTCTTTTTTTTTACAGTTACAGTTTTTTGTAATTTGAAGAAAACAGACATGATGGAAACTTGCAATTACTAAGAAACTGTCAGATTCATACTCCAAACAAATAGGGGGCAGCATATCATCAGAAAGCTGGGGTGTTCCACCCCCTACCCACCCTTCCTCTACGAAACAAGTGCTGTGTTTCAAACCAGATATCTCAGTTAGTACTCTGACCTGTGTACTCTGACACGTGAACGTTGTTGGTCATTAAGATATCCGCTAGTTGCTTTGTTCACTTGACCATGAAGGTTTAAATTTCTTGTGTGTTCCTCCTCCCCCCTGACTGACCATCATCATCATTTACCGTCACTGTCCATAAAGTCTTTGCTTTGGATAAAGAGAGGTAAACTGTGGAGTACAGGCACTGCTCAGTCACAGACCAGGGCCTGCTCCACCCCGGCTGGGTTGTCTGGGTGAATCTATATGAAAATCAAAGACCTGGAACATCTGCTAACCTCTGGGTCTTCACTGACAATGTGACTGAGAGAGTCCTGAACAGAAAGCTCCATGACAACAACTGTCACAGTATTTGTATTCCCTGAAATATATAATATGTACAATATACAATATTTCATATTGTGAAATGTTCTCTTTAAGGGACCAACCAGCACACGCTCTTATTACACACTTTAACTAAATATGTCCACCTTCCACATTCCTCTACAGAGCCTCCAGGGAGCATCAGGTTTGGATTTGGATTTTGGAGTTGTGCTGGATGTATCAGAAGTCCAGTGGACTATTTCTAAAACACAAGTGTCCTATGGAAGACATGGGGGTAGAAGAAAAACTGGGCTCACATTCCTCATTCCCACATTCCCAACATCACTGTGGTAACTCACACGCTGCTTACTGAGTCAGATCAGAAAAAACTATCAATCTCATCTTTGTGTGTACACTAATTTTCTGTGGACAGGAAGTGAAGAGACAAACCAGAGAGAGAGAGAGAGAGAGAGAGAGAGAGAGAGAGAGGTGAGAGAGAGAGAGAGAGAGAGATACATCCAGAATCAAACCATGGAGTAAAAAGTTTTCAGCAATTAAGATATGTTGTTAGCTATGAGTTGCTTTCTCCTAATGAAAATTATTATGTCACACTCACACTTCCAGTGTTTATACTCATACTTTGTTGGTCAAATGTTTGAATAACTGCATGTGACATCTGTAACTCTGAACTAACTGCTGCTACAGAGCTATGAGGATGACAGAGAGACTCAGTGTAGGTCTTATTCCACTTCCTTCTGATAAGTAGATCATCACAACAAGGAATAAAACCAGTGTAACAGCCAGAAAACACTTTGAACTGAACTGAATTGAATTCGAGGTGATTTGGATAAGTCTCATGGATAAAATAATGACCTTCCAGCATACAGACAATAAGTTATAGTAAATAGAAAAGAAAAAAATTGCTCTCGTTTGTTCTGTTTGTCCACTGTTGATTAAACAATAGGAAACAGAATCCTCTGTTAATCCTCTGATTAAACTGCTGAAAACAAAGAAAAATATGCAGTGGATTCATTATTTAAGGCTTCAACTGTAAAAGAGGTTTTGAAACCTCGAGTCACTCAGCCTGTGAGAAAACAGAACAATCTTCTGTTTTCCTCTCTGTGATAGTTCTGTGAATAAAGCTGCGAGGAACATTCACAGAAGGGGTAACAGAATATAAATATTTAATACCTGACACTGTTTGGAAGCTTGAAAATTTATTTGCATGGAACAAACATTCTCCAAACATGATTCTGCCTAATTTAATGATCTCAATGGTAAAATCAGTTCTTATGAAAGAGGCCTCAGAGAGGTTGTGTTTATATTTAAAAAGAGAGTGAACATATATTTTTGTTCTGTAACAGAATGTAAACTGGCCTACATTAGGGTTACCACATGCCCATCCTTCACCAAAACCTCTACCACACATTACATATAAAGCAGGAAGTAGGAGACTCAGAGCAGAAATCTAAAATGTGCTGGCCATCTGACAGGTTTTTATAAACTGTGAAGCATGCTCATTTGATTTCTCCATCGCCCACCTGTGGGCTCCGCATGTGGCTGCTGATAGCGAATGACAAGCCATGAAAGGCAGTTTGACAAAGGAATGCCGTCTTATTAAGGAGAAAGGCATGTCAAGTACTAAAGTGGTTAAAGCCTATAGTTTCTGTATCTGTATATCACAATGAAGTGAGACAGCTGGGCTCTCATCTGTGTTTCATAAACCTACTCAGAAGCATTCCCCCTGTGATTTTAATGGTGTGTGTTTGATAGACCTCAGCCTATGCTGCACATTTTAGATACGTGCAAATTTGTTAATAGTATATTGTGACAATGGTTTCTTTTCTTTCACAAACAAGCAGGAGATTTAACTATCAACTTAACAATAAAAGCAACCCATAAGAAAGTCACATGTAATTTTCATTACACAACGGAAACAACAGAATGGAGAGGACAGGATGGGGATGAAGAAAAGCAGTATATACTATGAATGACATAAAACACAATTCATCCATGCAGGAAACACATTTAAGACAGGCAGACATGTTGACATGTTGTAGCATCAGGTTGGAATGCATGTCTAAAGGGGCCAGTTGAACTGTGTTAATGAGAAGCCATGTTGATTTACAGCAACCGTTAACCGCTTTTAGTTATTGCAGCTCCAATCACCCTTACAAGAAATGAGGTGGGCAAACAAAAGCTGGTCAAACTTAGTCTTTTTTGTGCACAGCTAATTGACATTCCTGTTGTCAAAGTAACAAGTTAAGAGAAAACTGCAAAGCTAGTCAGCATAATACACTGTTTCCGTGGTAACTGTTGGTGTGGAGGCAGCTGTAGGCAATTCTCAACAATGGCCATGTGACAACTCTCTTCAAACTGGTTATGAGTGGACTATTTTATATTTAGACTGAGGAGCTCTATGAGTGCAACGTGTTACAGCAGAACAACAGTAGCTCCAAAGAGATGTAAAAAATCAGAATTAAAAGGTCAAATGTTAAATTCCTACACCTAAAAATCAGACAGATATTTGTAGTCTCTGAGTTAAGAGACCTCACATTTGTCTGTGTGTGTGTGTATGTGTGAGAGAGAGAAATCTAAAGATAAAAGGTGATGAATTACACATATACTCCATTACTCCTGAGCAGGAACTCTTTAGCTATTGTGGTGTATAGAATGTTCCATGTATGGTTTTTGTTTACTTGGAATGTTCGAAGTTTCACATGATTTCTATTTGTTGGGGTCATGTTTAAGTTAACAGCCGTGAGCATAAATATCTAAGTGTTCTCTGTTTTTTGGAATAAGAGGTCATTGTGTGAGGTCTGGATGTCTCACTATAGATTATGAAAACAACTACCCTATATATACTGATGTTTAGAGCAGTTAGAGAGAGAGATCCATATTGGTTCGGATCCTCTCACAAGCTACTGCAGTGCTTGTTTTGATGCTGAACTTCTTTGTAATAAACTTCTATATACAAGCAAGTCAGTGTCAGCGGAGATCTTCTCTTCATCATCTTCACATCATCACCATCGAATACACCACAAGAATTTGGCGTCACGAACTTCGGACGTGTTGTGACCTGCGGCGTTCCTGGCAACTTCAGCGCACCTACTCCCGCACCAAGCCTGCAGGATACGGTGAGCATTTCTCACTTATGGGGCGCTGGTTCGTTCGTTGATGTTGTGAGTGTTTGCTGTCTGGTCGCACCGTAAAGAATTGTGCTGTGTTGATGTGTGGAGTGATGCTCCGTTCTAAATTTGATTTTATTGCGCTGTGGACAGCGCATAAAAAGGGGGGTGTGTGACAGAGAAGTGAAGAAAATAAGAGTTTGAAGTAGTGAAGAAAAGAAGAGTTTGAAGTAAAAAGTGTAGAATAGCCTAATTAGTAACGATAAGGTGAGCTAAATAACACCATGCAAGATTAATGAAGACTGGGCCCTCATCTTCTTAACGGTAAGACGTGTATATTAGTCACTGCGTGAAAGTTGGCTTTGAGAGATAGTCAGATTAGAGCAAAAAAGGAACAACCCTGGGCCCAGGGCAAATTGGAAGGCTGGAAAAAAAAAAAAGAGATATAAAGGAAAAAGAAAAAAAAGAGAAATAGGAATAAGGAAGAAAAAGGAATAAAGAGGTAAAGAGAAAAAGCCGCAGATTTGGACAAAGCCCTCTGGGAGGCGGTTTTAGACGGGCCAAAAATCCTGGAAAATCACTAGGTGAATTTCAGGTCAGTCATAAATTTAGAAGGAAAATAAGAGAAAAAGGAGCGGCAGAAAAGCATGCTATAGGATAATGTATGAATGAGCTGATTTTGAGCATTTAGGATTGGATGTTGTTTGTGGTTTGGGGTAAAGTTGACTTTGCTGTGTGTTTTGTGAATCTGTTTTGTGCCCCTGTTGAGTGAGTAGTTTCTGTGTGTGTGTGTGTGTGTGTGTCTGTGTGTGTGTGTGTGTCAGTGGAGCGTTGCCTCAACTGTGCCTCAGCTGTGTGTGAAAGGTTGCGGCATGGGATGGTTTATGGAATTTATGTTAAGGAGATAGACTTATATTGAACAGCCATATATAGGTTGTGGTTGAAAACAGGAGATATAGTAACGTATAAGGAAAGATATTTTGTCTTTTATGGATAAAACTTATGAGCTTCTTAAGAGACGACGTTTTTTATGATTAAAACCTATGAGCT
This sequence comes from Lates japonicus, assembly GCA_033238685.1. Taxonomy (NCBI): domain Eukaryota; kingdom Metazoa; phylum Chordata; class Actinopteri; family Centropomidae; genus Lates; species Lates japonicus. The sequence goes on from BRZM01000014.1 coordinate 2,590,460, forward strand.
TCTTTTCAAGAAGACGTTCCTTTTATTGTTAAAATGTATGAGCTTCCTTCAAGAAGACGTTTTTGTTATTGTTAAAATCCATGAGCCTCCTTTGAGGGGACTTTAGTTATTGCTACAAGTCATGAGCCTATTTGGGGGATATTTTGAATAAAATTTATGAGCCTTTTAAAAAAAAAAAAAAAAAAAAGGACGTAGAGAGATTGAGATTAAAGTAAGGATGTTTTGTCTATATGCATGGGTATAAAAGATTTAAAAAGAAATAAAAGAATAGTAGGAGACACAGTTTGTGGATGATAATATATTATAGGAGGAATTAAGATGTTAATAGAGTAAGATAAACTGAAATTTCTATATTAATGAGGTATGGTATGGAATTATAACTTGGCTTTAATAAAGGAAAACATCTGTTATAGATAAATTGATTTGTGTGTTGGTAGATAACTTGGTTAAATTGAATTGTTGTTGTGTTGTTAGAAGGACCTAGTGGGTTCACGTACAAGGGACAATTTTATGAGTATAAGAGACTGCCACAAGGATTCAAACATAGTCCTCATATCTTTAATAAAGTATTGACGGATGATTTGGCAGGGATCGATCAGGTGCTACAAAGTACTGTTGTTCAATATGTGGATGACATTATCATTTGCTCACCAGATGAGGAAATATGTCATAAGGACTCAATTAAATTGTTACAGATACTGGCAGAAAAGGGACATAAGGTCTCTCAGAAGAAACTGCAGTATTGTCAGGAGAAAGTAGTTTATTTGGGTCAGACAATAACAAAGGGACACAGAAGTATCTCTGACAGTCAGTTAGAGGCTATTCGTAAGGCTCCAAAGCCCAGAACAGTCAGGGAGATGATGACGTTTCTTGGTATTGCTGGTTATTCCTCAGCTTGGATTGAGGATTATGCTAGTTTAACAGGGCCTTTGAGAGCTATGATTAAAGATACTGGGAATGCTCAACTTCATTGTAATCTTACTTGGACATCGGATGGCCTTTTGGCATTTGAGACGATTAAGCAGAGGTTACAGGAGGCTCCAGCGTTAGCGCTTCCAGATTATTCTAAGAATTTTTTGTTGTATGTGTCTACTTCTACTGGAGGTAAATATGCATGCGCAGTTCTTTGTCAGCCAACAGGTACAGGAACAAGTCCTCAACCTATTTCTTACTATTCTGCTTATTCAGAGGTAGAAATGGGGCTACCACTGTGTTACAGAGCAATGGTTGGAGTTTCTTTGATGTACGATAAGGCATCATCTGTCACAATGGGTTATCCAGTGACTATTCTTACCCATCATAGCCTCAGAAATCTTCTGAACTATGGTAAATACACATTGACTATGCCAAGGCTCAGAGACTATCATAGGCTCTTAGAGCAGGAAGATGTCACCCTAGCAAGGTGTGTCACGGTGAATCCAGCTGAGAATTTGCCAACTCCAGAAGATGGTGAACCGCATGATTGTGTTCAAGAAGCAGAGAAATATTCGAAGTTTAGATCAGATTTGCAAGCCCTCCCATTGCGTGAGGCGGATCTGGAGTATTGGACTGATGGATCCTGTTATCGTGTGGGAGATAAATTAAGTGCTGGCTATGCAGTAGTAAAAGCCCAAGGAAGTGGATTTGTTGTAGAAAAGGCTCAAGTAGTACCACAGCCTGCATCTGCTCAGCTTGCTGAGCTGGTGGGGTTGACTGAAGTGTGTTTGTTGGCGGAAGGTAAGCGAGTGACAATATATACTGATTCTGCATATGCACATAATGTATGTCATTTGTTTGGGTCAGTGTGGAAGAGCCGAGGGTTTAAGAAAACGGATGGCTCTCCGATACAGCATCACACCCAAATAATGAAACTGTTGCATGCTATGATGAAGCCTAAAGAGATAGCGATAGCTAAATGTGCAGCACATAAAATGGATGTGTCAAAAGTCACACAAGGGAATAAAGCGGCTGATGAAGCTGCGAAAGCAGTTACGGGAGCAGACAAATTGGGTAAAGTTTTTCTGGTCACTCATGAAGTGGATTTGGAAGATAAAATCACGTTAAGGGATGTGATTTCAATGCAGGAAGCCGCATCGGAAATGGATAAACAGTTGTGGCTAGACCGAGGTGCCACTCGAGATTCTACTGGTCTTTGGAGAAATCATGAGGGGTTGATAATCACACCCCCAGATCTGTTAGGGTTGATGATTCAGGAAGCACATGGGTTAGCTCATGTTGCAAGGGGAGAAGTTAGGAGAAAGATCACAAAGGAATATGGTTTTTGGGCACCATGTTTGCTTGAACAGATTGATTATGTCATAGGCAGGTGTACGATCTGTCTGAAAAATAATGTTCGGAGGGGTGTGATGGTTCCTCCTGGTTATATTCCAACTCCAAGGGGTCCTATGTGTGAGTTGGTCATGGACTTTGTTGATATGATAAAACCAGTTGAAGGTAAGAGATACATGTTAGTAGTTGTGGACAGATTTTCGCGATGGCCGGAGGCCTGTCCAACCAAGCGGAAGGATGCTCAGTCTGTTGCCAAGTTCTTGTGTAGAGAGGTCATAAGCAGGTGGGGACTTCCAGACCGGATATCCTCAGATAATGGGAAAGAGTTTGTGGATAAGACGGTGAAATTGATTTAGCAAAAACTGGGAATTAAACAACGTCTTGGAGCAGTCTATCATCCACAAAGCCAAGGGATTTGTGAAAAAATGAATGGCATTCTGAAGAACCGTATTGTTAAAATTTGTCAGCACACGGGTTTAAATTGGGTAGCAGCACTTCCATTGGCGTTAATGGTGTGTCGCTCGAGTGAGCTGCGTGATTTACATATGACACCTCATGAGTTGGTTACGGGAAGACGGATGCCAATGCCTTGTTTGCGTGTAAGTGGAAAGGGTCCGAGTTTGGCCCTTTTCTCAGAAGAAGAGATGCATGAGAATCTCCAGAGTAAAAACCCAGAAGGGGAAATTGTCCATGTTGGGGACAATGTTGATGGTCATGTGCATATTATTGATGATGCCGGAGGTGACTCTGCAGTTAATGGACAGGAGAGAAGGTTTGTTGACATTGATTTTCAATATGTCCCAGAAACAGCAGAGTCTGTGTCAGTGGAGTGCAAAGCGCCAAAGGTTGCAAAGGGCTGTGACTCCAATACAGGAGAATTTGGAAATTCGGTTAGACGAAGGAGTCCAAGACCAGTTCGGAAAAGAGTCAAACCAAAACGTTACCAGGACTAGGGTCAAAGTGACCTCAGGGAAGTCAGTTCGGCTCCCATGCCAGTGTACAGGAGAAAATAGTGGTGAAGGAAAATTTAGAGTCCAATGGGAAGATAACTATGGCAGGGTTTTAAATCTGTCAAGGACATCAACATTAAGGAAGTATGTGTTACTTAACGATAAAAAACGGTTGAAGACTGAAGGAGATTGTAGTCTCTATGTATTTAGGCCCCAGCAGGACGATCAAGGTGATTATAGGTGTTCCTTTTATGATCCGCGGTTTGAGAGTGAGGGATTCAGAGTTAGTGTAGTGACTCTAGAGGTAATAGATGATAGTAAGAGTATGGAGTTTCCTCAAGTTGTAGAGGAAACAAAAGAATTGATAACAATGGCATCAACTCTCCAGCCGAAAGTTGGAAGAATGGAAAGTATATCTACCCTTTCAGTGTTGACGGCTACCGAAGGTATAAACGTATCACATTTAACTACAGTGTCGCCTCAGATAACCTCTGTGATGCCGACTCATTTGAAGACTGTGGTTAGGGTTAATTTAGGAAGAGTAGCCCACCTTCCTTGTAAATGTGGGAGATGGAATGTTGGTGGTACTAATCCTCCTAAGTGGGAAAATAGTCGTGGTGAAGATGTGTTGTTGGCAGGACCTGAAGTTGAAATTGTGCCTCGCGATCAAAGGAAGTACTTGTTGTATAATGACATGAGGTGGTTAAAAGTTGTGGGTGATTGTTCACTTATTTTGCGTAATGTTACTTGGGAAGATCAAGGGGAATATATGTGTACTTATTTGGAGCCAGAGTTCAAATTTGTTCCATTTCAAAATTATTGGATAGAGGGTTATATAACTCGTAAGGTAAGGCTTGTGATAAAAGTCCCGTTGGAGCTCCCATGGTTGTCAGAGGGGTTCAGGAAGAATCCACCACAGTAATTACTCCAAGGGTAAATAGTAGACAGATGAAGGTTGTTACTTTAGCTCAGGAAACAACTAAGGGTGTTAATGCATCAACCCAGGCTACTAGTTTAGAAATGACTTCGAAGGGGATAAATACTACAATAACATTTTTGACGTCTATGAAATTTATAAATGTGACACAGACATCTGATATATCTTTGAAATTTAAAGAGGTGGTAAATGTAACTCAGAACTCTATGTTTAAGACAAAGTCTAGTGTAAACAGTAGTGATGAGATTTTTGAAATTAGAGAACAGATGGTGGAGGAGAATGATGTAGGTTTATCTGTGATGGATCAGAGAACTGTTCCCAATGGGGAAAATGAGTTGTCTGATTTTGATTGGACATTAGATGACATGACTGATCAATACCATGCATTACAGAAGAGAGAGATTAAGTGGAAAGCATATGGTTTTGATTCTTCGAGACTACAAATTGCAGATTCATGGGCAGGTAGGAACCTATGGTTCCAGCAGGTAACTCATTTTGTAAGATCGGTTAAGAAATTGAATTGTCCATGTATAGTGAAGATTCCAGCACCAGGCACATGGCCTTCAATTTTAGAGACAGTGCCGGTTAACCACTGTTTGTCAATCTTCCGCATTATCGTGGTTGTTGTATCAGCAGCAATCAGCAGGAGATGCAGTGATGGCTTTGTCAGTGAATTTGTTCAGGCCTAGATTTAATTGTTCTTGGTTGGGGGAATTACCATATGTGAATTTACTTGATCAGCATGAAAATATGATGACAGCGGTTCCAGATGCAATGGAAGTAGCATCTGTTAGGGCTAAAAGTTGTTTTTGTTCAAATAATACTTATAGTGCGCCTGGAATGTTTGTTGGAATCTCAGATTGTGATGGATATATGATGGATTTGGGTAAACATGAACATAAGGCTAGGGATAAATTGCATAAGGTGATTTTTCATATATCACATCACGAACAGAGTAGGACATTGATGGTACAGAATCAAATTTTGCCTGGAAATGTGACTATTGGAAATTTTAAGGATATCTGGTGGGTTTGTGGTGATAAGGCATATATATTTTTACCATATGGGTGGACAGGATGCTGTTACATGGCAACGTTGAAACTCCCATATGAGGTTCTTACTGTCCAAAAAAGAGAAGCACCCGACAAAGTCCAATCAGATGTTACTTCTGGAAGCAGGATAAAAAGGGAATTGGCGCAATTTCACAATTTGGAGTCTTATCATTGGAGAATAAGTTTAGGTGAGAAGTGGGGCATAGGATTATTTCCATGGTATGGTGTGGTATTTTTGGCAGATCACATTGATAATATTACCTACACCCTACAGGGCTTTGCAAATGAAACCATTAGGGGTTTTAATTATTTGTCGAATACCCAGAGGAGTCACAGATTGACGTTGCTGAAACATGACATGGCTCTAGATTATATTTTGGCCAAACAAGGTGGCCTATGTGTGGTGTTGAATTTAACTGGGGATGCCTGTTATACTTTGATTCCTGATACTTCTGATAATATGACTAGTGTCATAGAGGCATTGAAGCGTATAAGAGATGCGTTTGGTCCATCAGAGAGAGCTGGATGGTCTGCAAATGCTTGGTTGCAGCAAAAATTAGGACCAGTGGGAGCAGTGTTAGTCCAGATTTTGGTGGCAGTTCTTTTATCGTTGAGTATAATGTTTTGTTTCTGTACATTGTTGTTGACCTTTGCGAAGGCTATGATATTGAGATGGGTTGGAGTTGTGATGCCTGGAGAACAAAATCAGATGCCATTGTTACATGGGATTGCTACAGATGGTGATGAAGAAGTAGTGATAGAAGGTGAATTGTTGGAGATATATCCATTTTGAATATTTAATCTCATTATAATCTTGATATTTTTATTGTTTTATCCTTTCACTATAGAGTGATATGATTAAAGGGGGGAAATGGAAAATGTGATTTATAATTTACAATGATATGATATTGTGAATTTTGCATTTACTTATAGGGTTGCATTTTGTATTTGATGTCTCAATTTATTTGTTGTTATTTGGCAAAAGATACTGGTTGGTGTTTTCTTTTCTTCCAGAATAATATTGGGGGAAAGACCACTATGAGGGGATTCAGATACTCAAAAATGGACAGTAAGAATGGATTGGAGGACTCTCAATCAGACAACAGCACTGTGATACAATATCCAGAGTCAACACATCAACATACTGCAGTGACAGCCGACGCTGCTGAGGAACTGTTGTGCAACATCTTTTTATTCTTATGTTTTCTTTATATATATATATATTCACAGAGTATTGGATTTTGTTCTATTATGTTGTAATCTGTGATATTGATAGAGGATGTTATATGATAGTGATAATCTTGGTAAGACATAATAAGTTTGATTTAGTCTTTGAGTTTCCTTTATTGCAGAAGTAATACATAAGTTTTGTGATATTTTCTTAGTTTTATTTGTTTGAGGAATGATGTTTTCTGTTATTGGGTAAATGCACTGGGACCTCAGATGTTTTCTTTTTTTCTTGATGTCTAGGGAAATTGGGGCTAGGCAGGGAAAGGTCCATTGGAAGGTGCGATGGCTCGACCAGCCTGAAAGTGGACATTGTTTGGATTTTATTTTCTGAGGGTTCCATATGTATTTGCTTGAACTTATATCCTTACACTAATGATGAAATTTCTCCTTTTAATTGGTCTGGAGTACTATAAGTGGCCACCTGAGGCAGAGGGGCCGTGAGAGAATTTTCCTGTCTAGATTGTTGGATGGATATTTAAGGAAAGATGGCTGCTTGACAGGTTTTTCGCTCTCACACTCCATAAAGTTATGTTTATGCTCTACGAAGCATGTGTAGGAGGAATGTATACTATTGTTGCAAATATGTATGTTTTTATTCTTTATTGTATTTTATTTTTCGAGACTATTCTAGCCTCGAAGGGGGGAAATATGTGGTGTATAGAATGTTCCATGTATGGTTTTTGTTTACTTGGAATGTTCGAAGTTTCACATGATTTCTATTTGTTGGGGTCATGTTTAAGTTAACAGCCGTGAGCATAAATATCTAAGTGTTCTCTGTTTTTTGGAATAAGAGGTCATTGTGTGAGGTCTGGATGTTTCACTATAGATTATGAAAACAACTACCCTATATATACTGATGTTTAGAGCAGTTAGAGAGAGAGATCCATATTGGCTCGGATCCTCTCACAAGCTACTGCAGTGCTTGTTTTGATGCTGAACTTCTTTGTAATAAACTTCTATATACAAGCAAGTCAGTGTCAGCGGAGATCTTCTCTTCATCATCTTCACATCATCACCATCGAATACACCACACTATCATAAGTAACAAGTGGCAAAATAAATATTATTGATAGATAGATTTCATCATGATCAATTTTTTCTTTCTTTTCCAGTGTCATTCCAGAAGGGCCATTTACAAGTGCCACATATTCTGGCTTTGAACTGAGGTCTGGAGTCCAGGACGCCCCCCAGGACATAAACAGTTTTGTTTTGAATACATTCCTATGTAGCTTTGACTTTACATTTGGTGCAGCTGTGTTGCTGGAAAATAAATGACACAGTCGTCTCATAGACTGCAGCTCTCAGGTCTTCCAGGGTCTACTGCAGACAAGCAGGATGCTCAGTAATCCTCTGGCTGGCTGTCGTGTTTGGTTTAAACTAAATGTTATTATGGTGTAGGGCATCTAACAATTATTATCATCTGTTTAGTCTTGTTTTTTAGTCAGTCAATTAAACATTAGTCAATCAGTCAATTAACCAGAAAATAGTGAAAGAATGTCCATCACAAGTTCACAGAGTCAAAGTTGACAGCTAGGAGAGAAGGAAGGAAATGATCATTTATCAGAAGCTGAAACCAGAAACTGTTTGCTTCCATTACTTAAACAATATGGAAGCCCAATTCTGCGGGTAAAAAAAAAATCATTAAAACTTGCCTTGCAAATTAAAAAGTCAAAACTATCAGATAAAAACTTTAATTATGAGATATTTTCACACAACATTTGCTGGTGTGAGTTCTTCTGCTAAATGGATTGTGAGTAGGTTGAGAACTACACTAAATGTGGCTTTACAACAGATGAAATACTTCATTTACTCACTGATGCACATGGGATTCTACTGAGCAAACACATATTAATATTAGTATGTAAGCCAACTCAAATCTTAAGAGATGACTACATCAGTGGAAGAATTAGGAGATAGCAGCAGGAATTAGCCGAGAGGTATGTGTTTGATATGATTAACAATATATAATGTTTACCTCTCTGCCTAAAGGCCCTTTTGGGAATAACATAATTGTTCAATTCTATCCCAGGTCTTGGATATCAAAGACATCCCTGAGTGCTATAATGCCTGCTGTCTTGGATGGCATTATTAATATGAGTAGTCAGTACATCAGGTTTCCTTACACTGTGGGAGTACAGGCCAACATTAAAATGCAATTTGCAGCAATGTCTGGTTTCCCAAATGTAATCGGAGCAAATGACTGCACTCATGTTGCTATAAGAGCTCCATATGTGAATTTGTCTGTGTTAAGCAAAAGCATTAGATTGAATTGATGTCTAAGTCATGTGACTCCAACATGGTCCTGATGAATGTAGTAGCATGATGGCCTGTCTCAACATATGAACAACATATCAACATATCAACAGAGCTTTGTTGGCCATCATTGGTCGACAAAGCCATGAACCTGTGATAGCGGCCCAGATCCTGTTGGTTGAAATCTTTGTATGAGAGACTATGTCCATTACCCACACACTGCTTTCTAAGACTTAATCATTTCATGCTGAAAATCTGGGCAGTTGTCATAACTGATCTGCAACTTCATGTAACAGCCACATGTGTGAGCAACAGGTCTTCTCTGAAATCCCTGAACTTGTGTGAAGCCGACAGTGATGCTCTTGCAGCTCTTCATAGACTGCTACAATCCCATTCAGCTCTGACCTAACAGGTGTGAGCATGTTGCTCCACTGTTCAGTCACAAAAGTGGGCTCTTGAATCAGTTTTTGGTGAATATGCACCCTCAGGATTTTCTCAGTTATCTGCTGCAAGTTCTTCTTGGTCAACACCTCCAAAATCTGAACATGATTCAAAGATCACTTGCTCAGGCTCTGAGCAGCCCAAAACAGCTGAACAGCAAATTTCACAAGAAGGTACTTCAGTTCTTGTTTATCAAAATCAGCACTTTCCCATAGTGCTCTGCTCATAAAAGATATTCCAAAATTCTAATAGTTCATCCCTCAAAACATCATCCACAGCTTTTCTAGCTTTCCATCGGGAAGAATAACTTTAAAGTAAATGTTATCCTCTATCAAGCACATGGCAGGGCAGGACTCCAAATGTAGGACTCAGACACAATCACAGTTCAGGTTCTTTATTCCGAGCAAAAGTCCGGTACACTAGTAGGCAGTCTGATCAGGCAACAGTATCAAAAGGCAACAGGCAAAAACCAAAATCAGGTAATCAGGCAACAGTCAGAAACACAGAGTCAAAACTGGAAACAATGCTGGAAAGCTGACACGAGGGACAAGACAATCTGGCAACTGACAAGAGGAAGAGACACTGACTAAATACACCTAGACAAGGAGATAACGAGACACAGGTGAAACACATTAGGGCGGGGACAGTAATCAAGACGAGGAAGTAAAGAGAACTGGAATAACCAAGGAACAGGAAACAGGAAGACAAGACAAAAATACCAAAATAAAACAGGAAAACATTCAAATCCTGACAATCCTCCATGATACTTTCCTCAGAAAAACTTGAATAGGTTATACAAGAATCCACGATCCACTTCTCTGTTCCCCTCTGATTGACTTGTTCCTGCACTGTATCCATGGAAGGAGGCAAGACTGCTTCAAAAGACAGCTCCTGAGAGAGAGACAAGGTATCATCAAGACAGGAGAACTCCATCCCAGAGATGCCCTCAGTGTCAAGTCAATTTTATTTATATAGCGCCAATTCAGAAGTTATCTCGAGGCACTGTACATATAGAGCAGGTCTAGACCGTACTCTTGGGATCTTCTCTTGTTTATTATTATTTCTATGCCCCTTGCATAGCATTCATACTGTTTATTTACAAACATGCAGTAATTTGTTGAAAAATCCAGTCCTGACACATTTGTTGTGATACTTAGGATGATTTTAAAGCAGCTGCTGCCAGCAGGTGGGGCAAAGTAAATGCAAAATGTAAGTGCTATTTTCAATGTATCCAAGGAAGAGTCTTATTAATAATGTCATCCGCAAGACACCAGACATAATCTAGAGACCTGGAGTTCTGCAGTAATGTCAAAATTGATTGCTCTGTTTGAGGAGTGAGTTTCCCACAACTTGTAGAGTGTCAGATGGATTCATCTACAGTGACTGATTTTAGAGAGGCTGTGCAACATAATTAATTATTGATTAATTATTAAAAATCAATAATAAATAAATAAATAAATAACAGTTAATTAACAGTATTCAATGATCTATGTGTATCCAAGCAGCAGACCAGAAACCTATTACTCACAGATTGCAACTGTAATAGTGAAATCTGTTGGTATAATGTGGCTGTTTTCACAAAGAGTCCTGAGCTCCATCACAATAGAAGTATTAGGTTATTAGATATTAGATAATTATCACAGTGAGTTAAGGTGCTGTGCATACAGTCGAACATGCACAGGTCCAGTTTGCAAACTTCTACTAACCCTATCAACAAGTTGGTTCTGGTACTGAATTCGAGATAATTGCAGGTAACATATGGGTTCATGTTGAGCTAGACCTGTAGACCTGACCTATAGTCAGATACAATAAATATGAGACTCTTTATGCACAGCTGGTGCAAAATGGATACCTTCAATAACCATTTAAATCTCCTGACAAGACACCATGATTCAACCATAACTGACCTTGTTTGTTTTTCTAAACACTAGCAAATACAAGGACTTCTGTATAGGAGCCCTTTCATTTTTTTATTTATTATTAAGCAAGGGATGATGTTTTGCATTAAACACATTAACAACATTAATCAGGCTTTTTAAAAATGAAGAAGAGGAGTTGAACCATGGGTCTGTGCTTGGACCAATTCTATTCATCTTGTATATGCTTCCTTCCAGCATTATCAAGAAACACTCCTTAAATCTCTGTTGTTATGCAGATGATACTCAACTATATTGTCAATGAAGCCTAATGAAATCAGTCAGTTAGCTAAATTTCAGGCATGCCCTGATGACCAGCAACTTTCTGCTATTAAACTCACTGTAAGGATATCTTTGATCAGTATATATCTTTTAGGTCTTATTTAAAACAAACTTCAGGGATGCAGAAAAACTAGTCCATGCATTTGTTTCCTCATAGGCTGGACTATTGTAATTCTTTATTATCAGGCTGTTCCAGCAAGTCTCTAAAGACTCTCCTGTTTATCCAAAATGCTGCAGCACGATTACTGACAGGATCTAGAATTATTTCTCCAGTGTTAGCTTCTCTACATTGCCTCTTGGTCAAATCCAGAATATAATTTAAAATCCTCCTCCTCACCTCAAAGCCCTTAATGGTGAGGCACCATCATATCTTAAAGAGCTTACAGTTCCCTATTATCCCACTAGAACCCTGTTCTCCCAGAATGCTGGTTTACTGGTGGTTTTGAGAGTTTCCAGAAGTAGAATGGGAGGCAGAGCCTTCAGCTATCAGGCTCCTCTACAGTGGAACCTTCCTCCATTTTGGGTCCAGGAGGCCCTCTTACACCCTCCTCACTTTTAAGGGTCAGCTTAAAAATGTCCTCTTTAATAAAGCTTATAGTTACAGCTGACTCAGGCCTGAACCATCCCTTAGTTATACTGCTATAGGCCTAGTCTGCTAGGGGATACATGAGCTAGTCTCTCCCTCTCCATCTGTATTTGTATTTGTTCATATGTTACTAACTTGGGATCTTCTCCTGTTTACATGAAAAGTGTCACAAATAGTTGAGTAACAAATGAAAAACTGAGTTAGAGAGAAAAGTGCAGTGTCTAATGATGACCGCTCTCTCCCCTCCACACAGGTGGCCAATCACAGGATGAAGTGTGTGTGAATGTCAGATTATCGATTTTTTGAAAGCTATGGAAAATGATTGACACACACTCCTATCAGATGTTGGAAAAGGTGTGTGGGTGGAGGGGGTTTGCTGTTCTCTGACCATGTGACACGCAGAAATCCCTAATTAGTTTGTTAGTACAAGGTATCAGTGTACATGGAGTACATTTCTTTATGTAATATTATGTAGTGAAGTTTTTATTAATTATTATTTAAGTAGAGGCAGCATGGATAAATGAAAAAAGAAAGGCTGAGGAAGTCTGTGCACCGCTGATTGACTGAGTCCAGTTCTTTGCCTTCAGTGGTGTTTTCAGTGTCACACTGCTTATTTGCTGCCTGCTTTAGTCAGGCAATCACTGATAAGGCTTCAGAGCACTGCTTGTTTTCCTTTTCCTCACTTCTCCCATGAGATGTTAAGTGCAGGGAAATGAGCAGCCAGCGCTGTTGTGTTGATGTTCAGATTTGGGAAACATGAGGGAGCAATTTATCCTTGATGCACTCCAAGATTAACACAGGAAACACTTCACTTCATCTGACTTTGATGTATTAATGAGATGACACATATCTAGGTACACAGATAGCACTGCCAGCTTAGTTTTTATTGAAGCTAACCACTGGACCTCCTAGATACAGATGTATTTTAAAGCACTAAACCCAGGGAGGTGGTAGGTTACAGCAATTTTAGAACAGATCTTTGTTCTTACCTCCTTAGCTGTTCTAAAATCACTGTAAACGACCACCTCTCTGG